>JAZHYW010032330.1:0-313998 GCA_037355805.1 Ixodes ricinus | reverse complement strand
ACACTGAAGGAGGCCGTCTACATGGAACAACCGCAGCCTTTCGGCGATTGCAAGAAGGATGAAGTCTGCCTTCTAAAGAAGAGCTTGTATGGGCTGCGACAGTCTGGAAAGGAGTGGAATCTCACCTTGGACAAACTGCTGAAGTTGCAGGGGATGACAAGATCAAAAGCAGACCCCTGTGTATATGTCAGCAAAGAGAGGAGGCTCATCGTAGGAGTCTACGTTGATGGCCTCTTGGTCATCGCAGAAGGGGAGGAAGAAATTGCTGACTTCAAGAGCTGCTTAGGTCAGGAATTTGATGCAAAAAACCTGGGGGAAGCCAGCCACATCCTTTCCATACGACCGAAGAGAGAAAGGGATGGAAAACTGACCCTCGATGAGACGGCTTATGCCGAAGACATCCTGGAGACGTTTGGCATGGCAGATGCAAAGGCAGCATCATCTCCTTTGGATCCTGGAAGCAAGTACCAAAGAGGAGAGAGCGACGACCAAACGAGAGAAGACCTGCCGCGCAAGTACAGGCAAGCAATTGGTGCGTTGCTTTACCTTGTCGGAGGAACAAGACCGGACTTAGCTTTTGCCACCACCTACATGAGTCAGTTCAACGAACATCCCACAGAAGAGCACTGGAGTGGCATAAAGCACATCCTTCGCTATGTGAAGCAGACGAAGAATTATGCACTAATCTACCAAAGAACTGGGAAGTATGTGCAGGCCTTTTGCGATGCAGACTGGGCTAGTGACAAGGCTGACAGGAAGTCATTCAGCGGTTATGTGTTCACGCTAGCCGGCGCTGCAATTTCCTGGAGCAGCAGGGAACAACAAAGCACTGCACTGTCAACCGTCAAAGCAGAGTATGTGGCCATGTGTCATGCTACAAAGGAAGTTATGTGGCTACAGAACTTCATGAAGGAGCTTAGTGCGCACGAGTTTCTACAGGAACCACAGGTCTTGTTGGTTGACAACCAGGGTGCAATTGCGCTGGCGAAAAATCAATTCACGTCGGAGAGAAGCAAGCACATCGATCTGAAGCACTTCTTCCTAAGAGAAAAGGTGGAAGAGGGAAAGCTGCAACTCCAGTACGTCGAATCGTCGAGTAACTCTGCAGACCTCTTCACCAAGGCCTTGAATGGAAGGCTGACCCTCAAGCATTGTGAACGTTTGGGTGTCAAGAACGTGGACGTGGCAACAGTCCATTAAGGGGGAGTGTTGGTAGTGTAATGGACCGTTACCAAATAGCGCCACGAATCCAGCGCTAAGGTCGTGCAGCCGTTCTCCTTTTGTTTGTATTTTTACCCCTCTCTTTCCGTTTGATAAACAAGATGGCAGCTTGACAGCTGTATGTCGTTTCTTCATCCCCAAATCCACTCGATCCGCATCCCAGAAATGTGGTCACCCTGCGCACTTAATATAAAAAACAATACCCTCCTCTCCTTACCCTCCTCAAGAGCTGCATTCTTATTCGGCATTACAGGGAATTGTAAACGTCTCATTTTTTTTGGAACACAATAATAAGAAGTCATCCTGTGATTGCACATTTTGAGCAGTAAGCTAGTACCATCTAATGAGCACCGACCGGCATACACTCACTAAATTTGGTATCAGCCTGAGCACATCTGCTACTTAGCATGGTATTCTTTTTATCACTGGAAAGAAGCACAGGGACAAGCAACCAGAAAATCGGGTGGCCTGCATCAACACTGCACACTGGCCCAAATTGAAGCAAGCTATTTTCACAAAAAATACATGCAACAGCTAATATTGCGCTTGACCAGCACACCGTAGACTGGCTCTACTTGAGCCCAGCTACTTTCACAACTAATAGCCGCAACAGCTACGATCGGGCTTGACATGCACACTGCAGACTGGCTCTACACGAACCCAGCTACTTTCAGAAATAATAGCCGCAACAGCTACGATCGGGTTCGATTTTTACACTGTAGACTGGCTCTGCTCAAGCCTAGCTACTTTCAAAACGATTGAGAGCTGAGGGATCGAGCTTGATCCACATGCACACAAAACGATTTACTGACAAACAAATAAGAGTGCGCTCGAACTATGTACAGGGGTGACATTAAAAACATTCTTGTGGATTGTCCTCAGGGTTAGCAAAGCACCAGTCAATGTGCGACCAGCAACTAACGTGGTTGGCCCAAAAGGTTGGGCCTTCGGCCACAAGGTCTTTGTGGCCCCCGGGGTCATTTTCCTCAAGATGCCGAAGTCTGGGGAACGAAAGATTACCAGCCTTTGGACTGGCAGATGTACGAGGATGAGGCGCCCCTTCAGCCTGAGGCAGCACTGCTGCCGTTGGAAGGGCGACCAGCACCACCAGGCCTATGCTGACCGGGACCCCTTGTCCACAACCAGTTTGGAGGCCCAGCATACTGCCTGCAGGCTGCAGACAGGCAGTATTATAAATACCTGTTTGCACAACAGGCAGAAAACATGCCACTCAAATGAAAATGTGTCCTTCCTTGGCTAAATACAGCCCTTGAGGAGCTCAGAACGGCACAGGCAGTGTGCAAAGCAACAAGGGAGACGCAGATTGCGGCTATTTTTTTATAGAGAACAGTGCAAAAAGTCTTTGTCCTGCTTGAGCAGGACAAACAAGAAGGCCCATAAAAAAAGGGGGGGGGGATTGTAAATATATTAAAATATTTTTTCTGCTTGGTCCTCTTCAATGTCTCCACCTTTAGTTTCTAGCATGCACAAACCTTCCACTTCATTATTTCGTTTGGTAGCATGGAGAACTAAAGAAATTATGGCTTCATAAAAGGTTGCAACAACTTTTACAGACTCTGCCAATTAAAAGCGAACGTCATAACCACATAAACACCTGCCACAGCTGCACCTCAAGAAAAATTTTTGCCTTCCGCACCATCGCACTTGTACAGGCTTTTTGCAACTTCACCGCCGAGTGGCATGCAGGCAGCGTCAATGCGTTTAGTATTTGTGTCGTGCCGTGAAGTTCACCGGCACTGCAGTTTTGAGGTTATTGATATGTTAACTCTTCTAGTCCTGGAAAATCATAGCGTCTGCGCAATACACCAAAATAGGAACACGCACAAGCTACGGCACAAAGCGAAATCCTATTTGGATGGCACTCAATTGCTGTTGGCTCTAGGGAGAGTCAGTGGCGTACCACAGGTCGGAAATTGTATAGCAAAAACTCGCAATGCAGAACCCAGGGACCCTGGGCTCAAAGCTCGTAGCTCAATCCACACCCCTGCCCATTGCACAAAAGAAAGATGCCATGTTTGTTCAGCAGGAAACTATACTCTGTCTCACCGTCACTTGGCAAAGAGCAAGTGCTACGGTCCCCTCCAGCCAATCAGTGACAGAGGCAAAGCGTACCCCAAGCAAGTGGGGAAGGAGGAACTTGGAAGTTGCTTTCTCTCCCCTGAAACTTAACCTGTAACTCAACATTTTCACAAAAGCGGCATTCTTCTCTTTTTCGCCCATTTCTTTGACAGCACTGCACGCACCTAGTGAGTCAAGTGTCTCTTCCCAACCTGCTGATTGGTTTGCTTAGACCGCAGCCTTCGCTGTTTCCCAACCCAGTTATGATGTAATGGAGTACAGAAAACCTGCGGCAAACAAACGAAGAAAACCCAAAGGAGTTAAAAAGAGAAAAAGATGTTTAACAGATTCTGACTAATATCATAGCAATGTTGCGGAAACAAGACTAAAAAGAACAAAAGAGTTTTTTTAAAGTGGTGAAGTTATACGCAGCAAATTATTTTGGTTGAACTATATTTAGCTACGCAGCGAAATGGCATGCTTTGGCTCTGTATCTGTATTTTCACAGAAAGTTGAGCCCACATAGGCATCAGAAAAATTAATGAGCCTCATTATCGTCTCTGACAGCATAAGAAACGCAGAGTGTATCTTAATATGGTCACGCTTCTAGGTTTGCAATTATTTCTTACTGGCAAAAGTCGTAAGCTCATTGGCGGAGGCGCAAAATTAAGATACTCAGAACGTACCACACCCTGTAAAACAGAAAACAGCATGATATACCCAAAAGCTATAAATCTAGCGAACTGAGGTAATAGGGCCTGTGAGGATCACGGACACAGAGAAGTCAGGATCGGGTGTTTCAGCTCATTGTCTGTGGGGTTACAACAACAAACAGAACCCTCGACTCCACTTATTGTGATGCTCGATACAACTGTACTTAGGAGTTCTTTTGCCAGGCCCCATGATACTGCTGCTGTTTGCCATTCGGTGCAGTCTGGCTACAATCAAATTTTATCTAGAGCCTGGCATGGTGGCTATCTTAGGATACACCATGCACATAAACCGGTTTGTTCATAGCCTGGCTATTTAATGCGCAGTGTGCCCTTTGCGCTTTAGAAAAAGGTAGCTCCGAGACATCTCACAGGCACACTGTTTCTCTGAAAGCAGCTCTCCATAACACCTACCTTTCGATTACAAACCGTGTTGCGTGTAAGCCTGGTTGTACGCACACTCCACTGGCGCGGTCAGCGATCGGAAAGGCGCTATCACCCACGCTCTGCACGGGTAGCCGCTATGGCCGATGAGGAGACCGCCGTACGCGCCCGTCGCGACGTTCTCCCTGTCACTGCTCTTCGACAGCACGTAGGAATCGTGGACGCTTCCGGGTCACATGGCACCACATTCAGGATCCTCGAGCACGCGTCCACAATCAGCTGCACGTTGATGGAGTGGCTTAGTAGTGCTTGTTCACGAACAGTTCCTAGTGCACGGCGGCCCTTGGATCCGAACGTGGGTGCCGTCGATGACTCCCACGACGCCCGGAAAGCCGAACTGCTGCTGCAGCTCGGAGAGTTCCGCTGCTGTTGGCCACCTGAAGGAGGAAACGTGGTTTACGCCGTCAGTTGAAAACTATCGCAGTTTCCATTGTTCCGCCGACATAGTCATACCGTGCGCACGAAGCTCTCCGCAAGATATGATCAATACATATCATTCGCTACCACTTTGAAGAGTCTGCTCTTTTTCAAAACTCCCTGAAGTATCCATTAGCTATTTCCACTGACAGGTTGTGAAACACGTTATTTTAAAACTGTTTTCGTAATGAGAAACTCACCGTGATACGAGAAACCATGCTACTCCAGAGACAAAAAAAAAAAAATAGAGAGCTTGGGGAAGGACGACTACACAACGTTTTGAGGACGCAATGACGGCGCTGCATGTTGGTCAAAGAGGCTTTAAACTGACGAAAACAAAAGTCTCGATTGCTTCAAAATTACTTCGCGGCTGATCGTTTTATATATGTAACATATAGCCAAAGAGGAACGTTAGAAATATGACTGTTTTCTTACCTCCAAGACTCCGGCGATGCGCATGTTGCCGTCGCGGCGAAACCGAAACCTCGTCAGACACGAAATCGGTCCTGGAAAACACGGTCCGACGGTGCCGCAAGTGCATTCATGCGGTAAAGATTGTTTGGAGCCGGTGCGTCGTGGCGACGTCCGACATTTTGTTTACTCTGAGACCGCCAGTGAGCCTTCTCCGTGACTGTCTCACGATCTGAGACTAGAACTGAGTCAGAGACTCGGTTTTGGTCTCAAGTCCAGACTAAGTTTCGTTTCGAGCAAGTGGCTAACCGCTGAGACTGTCTCAGTTTGGGTCTCCGTTTCGGTCTCAGTTTGGGTCTTAAATCGGCCGCCAGCTAATTTGCTACGGGGCTGTCTCACGGCTTGAGACACAAGTTGAGTCAGAGACTCGGTTTCAGTCTCAAGTCCAGACTAAGTTTCGTTTCGAGCAAGTGGCTCAAGTTCGGTCTCGGCTGAGACTGTCTCAAGTTGTGTCTCAACTCGTTCTAGCAAGCGGCCCCAGGAACCCAGTCACCGGGAAAACCGTTTGCGGTTTGCCGCAGAAAATGTGACAAGAAACGCAAAAAGTAGCCTCGCAGAAAGAATCATGTGCCGCAGGCTAGGTGGCGCAGGCTACCGCCCGTTAAAAGGCTATAGCCATTAACGTCCATCCATCCACCCGTCCATCACGGTGTGTTGTGGTCGTTTGGGATGCTGTGGACGCAAACGGCACAAATCTGTGAAGAGCAAATCACTGGGCTTATTCTGTTTTGATTGGCTCAGCGATGATAGAATATGCACAGAAACATGACGAACAACATGATGGTGCTATTTTAACGCTGTCTGATTGGTCCGATCAGCTCGTTGCTTAGGTTGCTTCTGGACTTAAAGGCCGACCAGCAAGCAGAAAGGAAGAAACTCTCCCTCAATTCCTCCTCTCCATTCGAGAAAGAGGGAGACCCTCTTCCTTTCCGTGAGGAGTAGCTCAGAGACTTGCACTTGTGGGAAGAGGAGGAGAGAAGAGTGCAAGAGGGAATGTAGAGAAGGAAACTGGGAGCCGGCTTTCTGCCCGGCAGAATTTCAACTTTTACCTCCCTTCCTCCTCTCCCCCTTCTACCCTGTCCACCGTTGCCTGTTTCCTCCTCTCCCGTGTTGAGGAGGATCTTCTGCCTTCCAGAATCTCGAGTCTGGTCGTCGAGGTGAAACGAGGTATAGCTAGGTTCTCAGTTTTGCCGGTTCTGATAAAGACCGACCTCGCAGCAGTATCATCCTTCCACACAATAACAACTGCATGCTGCACGATAAGAACCAAAAGTTTTCAGTCGTACGCTGACCAAAATCGCATAGTTCGGAGCTAGTCTAGCAGGAGAATGTGATGAGTATATGCTGATCAAGGATCGCAAACTTAAATCCAAAGCATCGCAGGGATACCGCACGAGCAGGTATGACTCGTCGAAACTTTATTCCTCTCGACCTCGTGCGCTAGATCTACCAACACCTTAAATTAGAACTTCAGTTGAATTGTAAATGTATCTGTATACGTATAGTTTAATGCTGTATTAATTGTGTGCACATTTGATAATTGAAGTTCATATATCGTATGTTTTATTTCTCCCTCGAGTATAAGTAGCCCGTCCCTTCCTCGAGTATAAGTAGATCCGTCCCGAAATTTAAAAAATCCTTCACTTTATCAAATAAACAGTTAATTGTGATCGTAAACCTTCTCAGTGGGCGGCTCTCAAGCTCAACCTCAACCCCCCCCCCCAAAAAAAAAAAAAAAAAACGAAAAAAAAATCGTCTAAAAGTGTCGGCCAATCTGCTCTGTCGTTCCGCATATTTTGACGTCGTGGAGACATAAAAATGCCGATATATACTTTCTCCACCGCCATCCAGTATTCACATAGCTCACACAATAAGCGAAGAGAAGATTCCCTCTCTCTCTCTCTCTCTCTGTCTCTTTTCCCGAAATGGAATGTAACGTCGCCGAATGCATGTGAGTCGAACATTCAACCAAATAAAAACCCTGTCTCTCATAGAGGTGCGCTTTTACCCGCAGACAAACCCCAGCTCTCCGGACGAACTGTTCGTGATGACATCCATCGCGGGCAAGTTCGTCGGTCTCATCGAAACCGGAAGAAAGTTCTCGTGGCTTTGCCCAATACCATTACAATTCTCTTCGTATGCCTCGCTTTTTTTTTTTCTTTTTCTACCTAGAAGAATGAGAAAAAAAAAACAAAGCGGCCAGCATGTGACGGCGAAGCAAAATTGTCCCGTGGGAAGACAACAGCCTCGAAGACAACTTCTACAGACGTCACTTCTCCTCCGGAGACCTCAAGAAGACTGGTCACCGGTGTCTGCGTCTGGATAAGACGGCGTGCGGTCGTAATTAACTACTGCGTGATGCACGTTAAAGAGCCGAGGCTTGCAGTGGTGCGCCGCACTGGCGAAATTTGTCATCTACAGCGACTTTGACTTATATGCCGTAACTTTCAGCGATGGTGGCACCGCGGTGTGAGAACCGTGCTCTCTATACCTGCTGGATGATCGGCTTCAGAATGTAGGTGCTTGCTTACACGTTCCTGACGAGGAAGGTGTATAAGCTCGTATTTCACAAAAGTAGAATTACTTACGCGTCGCAGACCTAACCTCGTACTGCTGTTCTACAACGCTCATCCAGATGACAGCCATTTTGGGATTAACAATGTGCTCCCCCCCCCCCCTTTATAGGCCGTGGAAGTCGCGAATACTAAAATCAGATTTCTTTTTTTTTTGTATTCTGCTTTTTCTATTTTTGGATTTATTATGGAGTGTGTTCACCACTTTGCCTTGCTTATCCCCCCCCCCCTCTCCTTATCACCATATGCTGAAACGGCTACACAAGAGAAAAAAAAAAGACACGGAGGACAAGAACAAAACACTGTGTTTATTTTCCCGCTCTTGGGGTGTCCCAAGAGAAAACCCTAGTCCACTCCCCGCCAGTGTCCCCCAAGTCCCTTTCATCAAAAATCCCGTCGGAATTGCCCCCCCCCCCCCCCCTTTCAATGCCAGCATCTTTTTTTTTTTTTTTTATGTCGCGTTTGTCGTTTTCTTCCGTGTTGGGATGACACGATGACGTTTGTTGACAAGATGCAATGCGTGTTGTGTGCGTACGTGTCCCTGTGTTTGCTTGTGTGCGAGAAAGAGTAGGGGGGGGGGGAAGAAAGATGCAAGCTTCGGGAAACCTAATCAGCCAACTCGATAAGACGGGATTATCCGCGATCAATAATGACAGTGGCGCCTCCTCCTTTGCTTTGCGTCTGTCGCGGGGAGGGAGGGGAGTGGGTGTAATCTACTTATCCGGAATTTACAGACTTGATTCGTCGTTCCTGGGAGCCGCAGGAAAACTCTCTCTCTCTCACACCCTCTTCTTTCGTTCGCTCGCTCACTCACTCAGTCACTGGCTACTCGTTAATTCGGTCCCGCACGCAGCCGAGGCCGCTCGTATTTAACTCTCTGCGGAGTACACAGAGCCGGTCCCTTCTGCACGTCCTTTCCCCACTTCCCGTCCATCCCACTGTCAGCGTTAACGCGAACTTTTTGTCGAACCTAAGTTTCGACTGGTTCAGCAAAGCTTCGAACTTGCGACGAAGCTTGACTTTTGAACAGGGTTGTCCTATTTCTACACACACACACACACAAAGGTCATATTTTGTCATATTTTGAGAAAAATAATAATGCACAGACCGTTTTCGTGTGACGGTTGCCATGCTCAAATATGACATAGTTGAACAGGGCGACCAAAACTAAATAATTCAAACGTAACTAAATTTTAAAAAAGTGTCTCTCCTTTCCTTTTGAAATAAATGTTTACGGTGCAGCCGTCACACCCCGGACTTTTTTGCCGCTTCTTGGGGAGTTGGCGACCATCACTGTTTTGTGAAGGTGCTCGATGAGCCTGATTTTCGTATGTGCACAATAGTCTTTGAGGTTTGCGTTTTTAACCTTTTATTGTACGTGTTTTTTGTCACCTAAGCCACAAACAAGCAATAAAGAGAAGAAAAGAAAAGTCTGCGTGGCCTAGTCAGTAGGTGTCAGGCTCGCAACCAAACGGGTGTGGGTTCGAATCCCGGCTACAAATTTACAAATGTTTTCTTTAAGGAAAATTAATTTATTTATAAAGTGAAATCATTTGCGACCTTTGAATCGAGTTACATATCATGCTTTTTAATCACTTTCATTCTATGGTGACGTCACGTTTGGAGTGAACGTTGTGGGTTGTTTGAAATTCCCCCACGAGGTCACGTGGCTGTGACGTCATCGACCCATCGGGATTTTCCCGCCACGACGCCACCGACGCCGGCTTTTTCGCGACACGAGCTCCTAAACGCTATCGTGTTAAAGGTATAGCCAAGAGAAAAGTTACTATTGGCAAGAAACCCTTATCGCGTATTCTTCCAATCGGGCAATAAAGTGATTTGCCATTTAGGCCCAACTCAGCTACGTCAAAATTAAACATGGCGGCCACCACGAAAAAAAAACGGTCCATTCAGTAAGTGCATCTTTTTAATTTTTATTCCAGAAAATGATTACTTATGTTTACGCAATATAAAAGCGGGTATCTACACTTGCCCCATTTTATAGTTTTTTTTAGCCTGCTATTTTGGTGTTTGTTCGTTATAGATTTTCGCGCATGCTCATAATCGTCGAGCTCAGCCGAACTTTACGTTGAAGGGTCAAAGAGAAGTCAAACCTGGTCTTTCTTCTTTTTACGTCGAGTAGCGGTGGTACCTCAACGTTGGAGTAGTATTAGTAGATCGTTCTGATTACTGCGACCACCATAGCCGATGTCCCGGTGAAGTCTTTGCGCGACCGTCGACCATCGGTACACAGCACAACCGTCGCAAACGGTCGTGCTGTGTACCGTTTTCAAGGTAAAAAAAAACGCTAAAAGATATTTCAAAATATTTACACTAAGAGGTGAGCTTTCTCTATAGCATAGAGGTGCACCGTTCGCTGATCTGAATTCAAATGATTTGAACTGTTCCTTCTATGCGATAAAGTGATACTTTTACAGCTCGGACACTCAGAACGAGCACTTGGATTGTCAGTTCATTCCAGCCTATTACAAGTCGTGGTTTAACATATTCAATCCAACTCAAAACAGAGTTACACCCTATTCTTTCTTTCTCGCTCGACATTTCAATTCTCACCAATCCCAAACATTTTTTTTATATATATATAGTTCTGAGAGAATCGTTCCGAGTGTAAAAAGTGTACCCCGCTACGCACGCACACGCACACACACACACATAAATAAAGGAGGCTTTCAGTCGCTGCTCCAGCCTCCCGCCACAAGAAACTCAACGTAAATACAAGATCGACACGGCGTGGCGGATGTGCACAGATGTCCGTATCAAAAGATCCGTGGCGGCGGAAACGAACAAAACTAAGCGAGAATAATGCAACGAAATTCGATTTCAAAGCAAGACGAATACGAGTGAAACAAACAAAACAACAAAACGAGAGAAAAAAAAAAACAGCGACCGACAAAAACCACAATTTACACCGATTTCACTTGTTCACACCATGAACACAATTTCTGCGCAGTTCGTCTGGAGATCTCACGAAAGCAAAAAAAAAATATATCAGAGGCACGCCGCGAGCCGGCTGCAACGGTAAATCAAAGAAGAAAAAAAAATGTAGTGCGGCGCGCGCACACTACTTTTTTGCTCCATCCGCCGCACCCTCTCCTCCGCCTCCACTTTCTTGTTCTCCTCACGGTGCATAAAACCCCCTCTCCCTCTATTTCAGTCTCGGTTTTATTCGAACTTCCGAATATAATATCCGGACCGCCGGAGAGCAACACATCCTGACCCTGTCAACGCCTGCCGCCCCACAAATCAATCCCCCCCTCCCCTCCCTCTCCAAACTTATGAATAAATAACCGACCGGACTGCACCCTCGCAACAGACAACCATCATATAACTGTAATAATTTGTTTTTATTGTTTGCGTACGCTTAAGGGACGTGTTCTGCGTTTACTTCAGGATCCCCGATTTGCTTGAAAATTTGTTAAACACACCAACGAACATCGCTAAAATAATATCCCAAATATTAGGTAAAAAAAAAATTTTTTTTTTTTGCGAAGCTGTTGAATTTAAAATTTTGGTCCTCACCATGTTTTTCGAACTGAAAGTTTCTACTGCCAACAACGAAAAAGTGATGGCAGCTGAAAGCATGGGTTCAGTTCTTGGACTAGATTTTGTCCACAACTGATTCCAAGCAGTTTCATGGTGTCAAATGTGTGCCTTGGATGCTCGCCCCAGTCACCGCGCACCAGCACGGAAGAAATGCTTGGCGTAGTTTGTTCTTTAGATTGCTTGCTCGACTGGCAAGCCTGCCTTACACTGACGTCGACGGCACCAAAAAGTGCGGGTATATATGAACGTTTGTTTTTGCAACATTTTCATTTTCAGATTTTACAATTATGACATTTACTAATTTCGCGATACTAAATAGCATACTGAAAAGGGTAAAAGCAGGAGTACATCTTTCAAGGGCAGACGAGCAGTCAGAAAGGAGAAAGCTCTCCCTCAATTCCTCCTTTCCATTCCCGAATGAACGACACTCTTCTCCTTTCTGCGGGTAGCAGCGCAGAGACCCGCCCCAGTGGGGAGAGGAGGAGCAAATAATGTGAGAGGGAATGGGAGGAGGGAAGCTGGAAACCGATTTTCTGCCCGCAGCAGTTGATTCTACAGGGAATTAAAGGGAAGCCAAAACACTTCTTCCAAAAAATTAGATAGAGGTTGATTTTAGCGTAGTTTCATACCTTGAATCCGAATGTCACGTTCGTTTTCCCCGAAGGTGTAAGTAAACGCGAGAAATCACGACAAATCTTCGACCAGTCAGGACGTCATAAGATTATCTTTCGGCCGCCAAGCACGTGTCGCTCGAGAACCGCGCGAAACGCCACCAGGCGGTGCTCCAGTCTTTGAAGTCCCAAAGAACTTCCGGTTTTTAAAAGGCATGAACAAATCCCGTCCGAACACCACTGCTTTAAATGTCGATGAAACGTTTATCCACCATTTCTCCAGGTGTACACCAAAAGAACGAAGTAGCGCAGGATCTGTTGAAAATTTTCGAGTATTCTTGTAAACCAACTTGTTTCCTCCAGGACGTAATATTGTACAGCCCAAGGCCCTCGTAAAATCTCCAACTTTGTTGTCCGTGTAGCCTTTACGCTTTCTAGCACTGGTGACAAAAGCCAGCTTGACAGGCTTGCAAAGACGGAACGACCGGAAGTCGCTTGGAACTCAAGCGGCGGTTCATGTTTGTATACAAACAACAAGAGAGACTCGCAATGGCACCAATCGTGACGTCTTTTTCTGCCCTTAAAAAAAAAAGCGAGAGTGTGTGCATGCAGCTAGCTTGACAGGCGCTGAAGATGCGCGCGAGAGCGGAGATTCCGAAAACTCCTTTTGTGACGTCACGCTCCGGAAAGGAGTTCCTTCGGCGGTACTGGAGAAAAGCTCACCGGGGAAAAGCTCACCGGAGAAAAGCTCACCGCAAAACCGGCGGATGCGGAGAAAAGCTCACCGGCCATTGAGCGTATGCGGAGAAAAGATCACCGATTTTTTTTGTTGTTATTTTTATATGGAGGCTGTTGGATCATGCGTAACATATATATCAATTTATTATCATTAAAATTCGTCAGCTTTGTAAGAAAGAAAATGTCCTTTTTGTAATATTTATTAAGCTTATTGGGTATATTGCTCCCATATTAATTGCGGGCGAGTTTTTTTTTTTGTGGCATATTCTGTGGCAGCGAAAGACTAACTGAAAACTTTATGAACTTGAAGAACAGGAAAAAGTTCGAAAGCTTAATAATGTCGGCCTAAAACCTATAAAGCAAAACTGTAAATGCCGAAAATCCGAAAGTGCGTGCGCAACAACGCTGTGCCTGAAATTCTCTTTGAAGCTTTTGTTAACTTTTGAAAACAGGATAGGACGGTCAGTACGATATCGAGGTCTCTCTCTTCCACGGGCATGCACGTTTTCTAGCCGTTCGTGCTGGTGTTTCCACACGTTGCCTTTGTGTGATAGTGCCCTTCTACGGCGAACCACCCATGACCTTGAAAACTTCACACTGTCACCGTTGTTACTCGTGACCCTATATAAAAACTAGTCTTCTGTAAGGTAGCGAATCGGGCGAGTTGGTAAACGTTATACATGATGAAAACCGCTCAAACGACGAAGACGGAGTGAAGACAACAAACACGACAAGACGAAGCTGTCTCTCGCAACTAATGTTTCATTAATTAAAATAACAGAAAGAAAACACCGTAACCAACACTGATTACAACAAATACGGAATTATCTATCAGTCACCACACAATCTTCGAAGCTGAAACGGTTCACACGCCGCTATTCATATTAGCTCGCAAAAAAAAAAAAAACTTTATCTGACAGAGCTACCGACGGCGCACTGTCAAGCTGTAAATTGTTGTCTTTTTTACGGGAGTTCGATGTTCTGATTTTTACTTGCGGCGTCATTAATATACAGAATGGGTGATTACTAATTTCTGAGGAATTAATAAATATGCCCAATGAACTTCAAGAATATTACAAAAAAGAGGACAGTTCTTTTTAATAAAATGACAGATTATGGTTGTGTTAAATTGCCACGTGTGACGCACAATCCGCTAAGCTAAGAAATAAAAAAAAAAAGCACGGTGAGCTTTTTTCCGCTTTCGCTCAAAATCCGGTCAGCTTTTCTCCGCATCTGCCTGTTTTGCCGTGAACCGACAACTAAAAAACTTCGCCAATGAAAAACAAAAAAAAAAAAGAAATAAAATGCACTATTGCTTGCACCGGGACTCGAGGAGTCTTTTAAAACTTTATGGACAAAGAGAAGAGGAACAAGTCGCTGCGAAACAACACCAGCGGCACGAGCGAAAAAGACGAAAGATTCCCAAGTTCACGAGGAACGGCATGTTTCGACCGTTTCGCCTGGCTATGATGTCTAAATTTCCCTCCTAAATATTGCATGTAAAAGTTTGCTGTAGATGTAAACGACGACCAGAAGTTGTATTCGCAGTCCTCATTATAGTGCAACTTCTCGCTGCCTTTTTTTTTTTTTTTTTTTGTAAGGACGAGTAGTTGCAGAGAATCTTTCGTAAGAATAGACTTCGGTGTATAATGGATATACATGAGGCTCGTGTGAATACATGAGTACCCGGCTTTTGTAAAATGATAACACATGGCGACTTTTTTTTTTTCCTTTACTCCAAACTTTTTTTTTTATATGGGTAAGAGCACATGCTTTAACGTCTGGTTCATTCGACGAAATGATCCAGACGCCATTTTTTCTGCCAACTGTTTGGTGCCTTTTTTTTAGATATCTTTTTTTAAATTATTATTTAAGTCACGAGGCCTGGCGTTCAGTCGAAGCAGTAAGGACATGCGTCCGTTCAACTTTCAACGAGTTCGGAGAATTTCAGTCACGTCGCTTTCAAACAGAAAGAGTCAAACTTTTGATCTTGCCCCTAGCCACACGGCTCGTTAGCAGCGATCCCCAATCATTGTCACTTTTCGAGCTTTTTCTCTTTTTTTACCGTTGTTCAATCGAGAGTACACACACACACACACACACACCGACGATGAGCACGCACGCACGCAGGCACACTTGCGTGAAGCACATCCACACGAATACGCCTGAAAGCACGCACGCACACACACACGCAGATGCGAACGTACATGTGTGTTCTCGCCTTCAGACATAGAACACCCACGCACAGGGACCCAAGTACGAGCAAGCACACGCGCACAGTTGCTGTCGTGCACAGACAGCAATTAAAGAAATTAGAGTGAAGACGAAGGCGATGCTGGTGACGAATCATAGTAGAAAAACCCAGAGACAAGGAGCTAAAAGGACAAGATGTAGTTGTTGTAGTTGTAGTTGTTGTAGTGTTAATGTATTCATGTGCTCTCTGTCCAGTGTGTTGATTTCTTTTAATTTTCTTCTGTCATGTTTGTTTATAACGAAGTTGTGCCAAACCGTTGTTTGGGAGCTACTGGTCTGTTTTCGACGATGAGACACCGTTGCGGGTCTAGTGTTGATGTTTTCACCGGACAGCTTAAGGGATGGTGAACCGTAATTTGGATTTTAGAAAACAATGCAGGAGCTGTAGGCGGGACGCTACACTATCCCTACAACACTACTCGTAAGGTGATATCTCGAATGGACGGCCGTATTTTGAGAAAAAGAGGTCGAGATTGAACGAGGGGGCCCGACGAGGCGCGTGACGTCAACATATCTCGTTTCCTCCTCTCTTCGCTTCGCCACCTCAGAGGCGGCGAGGCGGAGAAGACGCGAGGCCGTTCCCTCTCCTCCTCGGAGAAACATGACGTAACACATATCTGTCAAATGCGCCTCCTTTTCTTGAAGAATACGGTCATCCGTTCGAGATATCGCTGTATGAGTGATGTTTTGGTTGATTTGTAGCATCCTGTATGCAACGCTTTTGCCGCCGTGTTTTGTGGAATCCAGATTTCGGTTCAGCATCCCTTTAAGACTGCGGTCGTGCGCGTGTCCTTTGTTTGAGACCTTCTGATGTGGTACCTGCCGATGACCATGGGAATGTGAAGAGAAGGAGGACGACTGTGTCAGATTAAACCATTGTTGTGCTGGTTCTGAGACGGTGTTGTACTTGTCCTTCTAGCTCCTTGTCTCTAGGTTTTTCTACTATGACATGTAGCAAATACGCGACGTCCACACACAGGCGCGCGCGTGCACTAAGTATTGACACGAATATGTACACACGAATATGCGTGTGAACACCCGGACACACACTCGCGCGCACACTAGCGGACATTTGTGTCCGGGTATAATACGCGGAAAACACACACACAAACACACAAAAACACTGTTGAAGAAGAAAAAAAAGTAACTACAAATCCCCTCCATCGCGGAAAAAGAAAAAAGAAAACACGGGTATTTGAACGTCTTTGCGGGCATTCCACAATCATATGCCACAATGGAAGATGTATTCGCACTGCGCAGCCGCAGAAACGTCCAACACTGAAGTGGGACGCGACGGACAAAGCCTCCCCCCGGAATGGGCTGTGTGGAGAAATATACTCCGTTGAACCCTAAGCTGACAGTGCGGTGGAAGGTAGGTGCTCGTCTGACCAGCCAATGCCGTTCATATGTTTGCCACGTGACCACGCCCCTCTATGTTCAAACACGGAGAGAAGGGTCAGGGGACGAAAGAGAGGCCGGTGATTGGTCCGGCGAGGACGTAGCTTTCGCCACACTGTCAGCTTGCGGGTGAGCGGAATATAAAGAGCCAACTTCAAGGAGAGAGAGAGAAAAAAAAGAACAGAAATAAACAAAAGAAGCGGCGGCTTCCTTTTGTGGCGGAGGCTGCCAGACCCGACCGGACGTAATTCATCAATCCACTCCGAAACAGACTTCTCGTCACGTGCTCTCTTTTAGCCTCGTATGTTTTTTTTTGTTTTTGTCTGTATCTTTTGGTGTAGTCTGTTTCTGTTTTTAAAAGAGTTGCTCGAGTTCTCTTTTAGGCTACTGCGTGAATATATCAGGGTTTATAGCATATGCCTTCCGCACTCGGCAACCCTTCACAACCTTTGGCCCGAAAGTTGTAACTTCGTTTGTAACTGAAAAAAATAAATAAAAAAACACAGTTGATCACGATTTCTTTCTTCTTCCTTTTTTTTAGCCGTTGTTGCAGTTTGGGAGTCCTGGCCGGAGCGGTCAGAGTTTGTTCGTCATAAATGGGCTCGATCTGCGGCCGACTTGCTACATTCGTGGAAGAGGGTTGCGAACGGGAAGCTGTCGTCAATCGAACGTTCTCTCAGATTCGACAGTACAAAAGGATATATCAGGACAAACTTAATTTGGAGAGGTTCCAACTTCCAGTCCAGTGAATGAAACTCCGAATGTAGGTATGAAAACTAATTTATCCGCGGCGCAACGCGTCGGTGCTGCATTGGCCCGAAGTCGAAGCTTCATTATAACGCAATTAGATGCAAAGGTGCAAGCGAGCTGGACAAGAATGATGAAAATGATCCCTGGAGAAGGGGAACAAGAGGGACAAAGGACAAACACAAATATCCAAACACAGCTAGGTGACTGGTTCGCGACCAAAAAAGAATTCCGCCTGGTCCGGGTATCGAACCCGGGACCTCTCCATTTCCAGTGGAGCGCTCTACCAACATTGTTGTAAACATCTTCGTTGTGTTGTGTGCTCGTTTAGACGGCGGAAGGCTATTCAGCCCATCTCCTCTGTGGATGAGAAAGGTATACCCAGTGCAGTATTAACGCAACCCTGGGTATTCGACGCGCACCACGTGCGGTACGCGACAGCACGTCGCCACACGATGCGATGCTCATTCCGATCAAAACGGGCAGGGGCGGTGATTGAGCACGGGAAAGCTGGGTTCCGAGCCGCGGTCCGTTAACGCACTCGGCCGCCGATTCCCCCCCAGATATCGTAGGACGTAAACAGGAAAGATATAGGGAAGTGAACGGGGGAATAGAACGTTAAAAAAGGGAAGGCAGAAAGGGGAGGGGCGTTAACAGAGACAAGGGGAGGGTTAGGTGACAAACAACTTGTTGTAACTCGTTGTGAAATGTCGTTTCTCGGGGAAGAAATGGGGGTTCAGGTGGCGCGGATGGGGAGGAAGGATTTTTATCGCCCATTGCACCCTGCCATGGCGTGTTTCTTCGCGCGACACTGTTCGGCGGACGCACGCACGCCGCCGCTGCCTGCCTTTTATCTCCTCGCCACTCTGTAAACTGCCAACGGGGAGAGCGGGCAATGGCCCGCGGCGTAGATTTAGCGTGATTTGTGTACACTGTGCGCACCACGATGTGTGCAACATGCGGACCCGAAGCTTTATAAACCCCCGTCGTTCCCTCGGTTTCTGTGAAAGCAGTATGCACTCTTTCAAAGGTCTATATCTTTTTTTCTTTTTTTCTTAACGTCATTTGTCGTTCCTTATCGTAATTCGCTGTGACTCTTTCTTCTTTTCTTTTTTGGAGTAGTAAATATAATTTAAAGGAGTGGCAGGTGATGGCTTAGGCATTCCAGTTTGTAAATGGACAGCCTGGATTGCAATCAATTTTTATCGTACGGGGAATTCCGATGAAGTCGTTCAAAAATCTCTAAAAACAAGGTAGTTGAGAAAAAAATTATTTCCGGAAACGAACTGTTAGCCACGGCAGACGTTAAAGATTGCAACAAAAAATATGCTATTCAGCTAAATAATTAACTAAAGCTTACTCATGAACGTTTTAATTATTGAAAATAACCATATGGTTCCAATGAGAAACTTTCTAAGCAACATCGGAAACCACAATATAAACTCATTTTTTGAAAGATATAATAAGATAGGGGAAGCATTTTACGGCGTTCTGAAACAAACGCTCAATCTGGACGCGATTTCTAGGTTTCGGTTTCTTATCAGAGCGCATCTTTGCACCAGAAGTCCTGCTTCCGATGGCGCGAACCTAGCGCCTCGCGTCCCTCGTAGGATGGAGGGAACAGTGGTACACGTACGTTGCGCTTTTATCCAAGTGTCACTCGACAGTTGCTGACGAGTGAATGCTCGTCAGCAACTGACGCTCCTCCCACATCGAATACGTGGCAGAGAAGTTTGTCACATCGCGACTTCTGCTCGAAAGAAAAGCAGAAATTTTCATAAATTTTTAAATTGTGGGACATGGCCCGGCAATTTCAGGCGATTGATTAGTTCGTTCTATATAATTTCTACTAAGAATTGCTTGAAAATTTAAAATCGCTCGCTGAGAAGCGCATTACGCAATATTTGCCTTTGGGACCGCTTCTTCCTGCCAGTTATTTTGGGGAAATGTTTGTTCACTGGTTTACGAAATTCAAGAAGGAATCTACTTGGAACTAATGAGAGACCAGCACTCGCAAAAAACATTGGAACCAACAGGATACACGGAATCGCTTTCACTGAAGTGTTTCATACACCCGCGAGAGGTGAAATTCTCTTTCCTATTTTCAGTTTGATGAAACATTCCCTTCTCAGTTTTATTTTGTCCGAATCATAATAAAAAGTACACCCTATTCGCTGTGGTAGATGTTGTAGTGGGGTAAAGCGCTGGATATTCTATTTTCATCATCCAGCATTTTGTACTGGGGTAGAGAACAGCACACCACCATCCCATCGCTTCGACACCTCAGCGCCAAAAGTGTTTGTTAGCACGACTGCGTGTGCCACGGTTTCAAGCTTTGGTAAAATGCCCTCCTACAAATATCACTCCGCCAAATAAACCCAACACGTCAAACAGGCTTTTCCGCGTTGCCAAACAGCTCATGAAGCGAGCTGACGAGATAAGGAATCCAAGATCGACGCGGCCTGTCCCTGTCTGTCCTACCCGTGACGTCACAAGCGATGATGATCACATAAATTCCCTTGATACTTATTTTTACAACTCACGACAACCAATACAAATGGCAAAGCACATTCCGCTGTAACAAAATGGCGTCATTCAGTTCAGTCTTCTGCTGTGTGGCGCCATTCCCTTCCTAAAACCTGCACCGTCACGCAGTCGGCGCTTCAAGGAATATCGCTACTTGTAGGAAGCTCTTATCTAGAAACTTTATGATGATAGCTAGAGAAGAACCCCCTGTAGTTCGCGCACGTTGCCAATAGGAATTCCAAAAGCGAGCAACAAATTAAAGGCGGGAAAATCGAGGAAAGGAAAAGTTAACCACATGGAAAGGAAAAGTATAACCACATAACTAAGAAGAGAGGAAAGAGAAGAGGTCTCACTTGATTCCCATACTGTTAGCGCGTCAAGAAACACAACGCTAATAACTCGGGTTCTTTATAGGAGACGAGAAACGTGAATACATTGTTAGTGGGTACAGGTTACAGACGTCCGACCCTAGTCGGCATGATGGCGTCGGGTCCACTACCGTTTCCGTTGGGCCGGAAGAAGGCTGGCGGCTCTGGCCAGGGTTGCCGCTTCCGGCCGCAACACTTCCCCCACACTTGGTGGAATGGTGGAACTACAAGTCCAGCCGCACAGGTGGTCGGCGTTGTCGCACTGGACGCTGCTCCTTGCTTGGCTCCAGGGTGGCCCTTGACGTCTCTGGAGCCGCTGAGGATTGGCCCCATTCTAACATTAAATCCTCATTCCGCTCACTAGGTTGATGCAGAGGGTCAGGTGTGTTGACCTCGTGCCTCAGGCGTAGCTGGTCATGATGTCTGCGGATCATCCCGCCAGGTGTCTGCACCAGCGCCATGCGGTTTCCCAGTTCTTCCGTGATGGTTCCACTCAGCCAGCGAGGTCCATTACCAAAGTTCCTTGCAAAAACAACCTGACCTCGGCTCCATGTAGGCAACTGGTTGGCTGGCCCTGCCGGCTTGTGACTCTCTGC
Source organism: Ixodes ricinus (assembly GCA_037355805.1). NCBI lineage: Eukaryota > Metazoa > Arthropoda > Arachnida > Ixodida > Ixodidae > Ixodes > Ixodes ricinus. The sequence continues at coordinate 293,282 of JAZHYW010032330.1, read as the reverse complement.
CCGCGCTGTCAGCAAGTCCAGACGAACTTTCGGCTGATAGACCAGAAGCATTTCTGCTGGAGACTTGGGACGACCACCCGATGGCATTCTGCGGTGCATGTGGAGCCATCTCGCCAAGCGAGTTGTGAGGGACGCACCAGACACCCTCTTTAGTCCTTCTTTCACCGAGCGCACGGCCCTTTCTGCCAGGCCGTTAGACTGGGGTTGGTACGGTGCAGTACGTATGTGACGTATTCCATTTTTCTTGACGAAGTCCTGGAATTCGGCTCCTGTGAATGGAGTACCATTGTCCGACACCAAACATGTGGGCAGACCAAATCGAGCAAAGGTGGTTCTGAGCAGTTCCACTGTCGTTGCCGATGTCGCTGTTGTCGTTGGCAATGCCTCTATCCAGCCAGAAAAACTGTCGACCACCACCAGGATCATCTTTCCCTCTACTGGTCCGGCATAATCCACGTGAACTCTTGTCCACGGCTGTTTAGTTGCTGGCCATGCCAGTGGCTCCCTACTCGGTGGCATGGGAGCTGCCTGTTGGCACACTGTGCACTGGTGAAGCAACTCTTCCACCTCATGGTCAATGCCTGGCCACCACACCAGCGTGCGTGCCAGTGCCTTAGTTGCGTTGACTCCCATGTGAGTATCATGAAGCTCCAATAGAAATGCCCTCCGTGCACATTCCGGAATCACCACTCTTCCACCCATGCAGATGAGGGCCCCTTCCAGCGTGAGTGCATTACGATGATGCCAGTATGGCTGAAGGCGACTGTCCAAAAGCCTTTTTGGCCAACCCTTGCTGATCGTGTCTCGTAGGCCCTGCATGGTTGGGTCCTTCCCTGTCAGGTCTTCTAGCTGTCGTCTGGACACTGGGCTGGCACCCTATTGAAAAATACTTTTTACCAGAATGTCAATTCCAGTAAAATTCTATTTTACTGGATTATGGGACTGCTTTCACTTCCAGTAAAGCCGTAGCTTACCAAAATGTCACCGGACTTTTTACTGGAATGTCACCGGTTGTTTTACAGGAATGTTACCGGTATTTTACCCGAATGTCACCAGATTTCTTTACCAGAATGTCACCAAATTTGTACCGGAAGTTTATTTCCAGTAAAAATCTATTTTACTGGATTATGGGACTCTTTTCACTTCCAGTAAAGCCAGAATTTACCAGAAGATCACCAGATAATAATATTAATATCTTTATTATCTTTGAAAAAATACGTGTGTGCGTGCTGTCCCACGAAAGCAAAGATGCTTGTATGTGAGACCAGGCAGCCAACAAAATACCGTGACACAGTGAACGCAGGAGAAACAAAACAAACAAACAACAATAATGTAGGAATGTGGGCAACGAATACGCACTAAGTAATTATATATTTATTATTGCTCGAGCGTGAGGCACCATTCTCTTACATTCCGTTTTACCGCACGAAAGGATGATAAGTTCAGCAAAGGCTCTGGCAAACTGTTGAAGATTGGCCGGAATTTACCGTGTTTTTTCTTTCTTTTTTCCGCTCCCCAACATCCAGGATTTCACCATTAATCTTCGAGGCTCTAGCATCTTCTTGAAGACTGACCTCACCCCTGCCTACCATCAAATTCCGGTGGCTGAAAACTACATTCCCAAAACAGCTGTCACTACGCCTTTTGGCCTTTTTGAATTCCTCCGCGTGCCTTTTGGCCTTAGTAATGCGGCGCAATCGTTTCAACGATTCATCGACGCTTTGACGCGGGGTTCACCCTTTGTCCTCGCCCACGTCGACGACCTGCTAGTCGCAATCTCATCCCCAGAAGAGCACGCTGCACACCTCCGTCTTCTCTTCAAACGGCTCGCCAAACATGGCATAATTATCAACGCCACGAAGAGCTATAGTTTGGAGTGCCCGAACTGTACTTTCTCGGCCACCGTCTTGATAGCTCAGGCACTCGACCTCTGCCTGCTAAAGTCAGCGCTATTCAAGACTCCCCGTGGCCAACGTCACTCATCAAGCTCCGCCAGTTCATTGGTCTTATCAACTTTTACAGACGCTTTATTCCTCGCTGTGCCAAGCTGCTTCAACCACCTGACCTTTTCCTTGGCTCCTTGGACTGAAGCAGCTGAGAAAGCCTTTTGCGAAGAAAAGCGAGCATTCGCCGAGACTACTGTATAGTATATATTGAATACTGTACTGTATAGTATAGAATAGTGTAGTATAGAATCGTAGGGTATAGAATTCAATACTGTATGTGGTTCTCAACCATTGACGTTTATAGGACCCATTGTGGATCGGCGGAGATAATGGAGGACCCCGTTCGTGGTGGGGGGAAGAAAAAGGTATCGGTTAATTATGATAATGATTTAATAAATGAGTATAACTAAGGGCTGTGTGAAGTAGAATTCTCTTATTGACAAACACTCGAGAAAACTAACCCGAAAATCGGAACGTTTCTTCTCAATCTGAAAAAAAGACAACTTTCATTTCCGGGCTTGACTGATGAGGCAGGCCTCCGCGGACCCCTAGAATGCCTTCGCGGACCCCCATTTGAGAACCACGGCTGTATAGTATAGAATATGATTGGCGGAGACTATTGTACTGTATAGATTGAAACGGGCGAGGGAGGGGATTGAACGAAGAATCCCTGAGCTTCTGCGGCACAAGCTGTCCGCTCCACGCACGCTCCAAGCTGTTTCCTGAGAACTCACTGATTGTAGTGGATCATTAGACGAGATGCGAACGAGAGAGCCGCAACATCTTGTTTTGTTTAAGTCAATAGTTTGGTCTTTGAAACCGCCTATCTGATCAAAAATACTCGTCTAGAATTTTACGGAAATGTCTTAGCTTCCCGGTGGTTTAACAATCGTAAAATTCTCTAATTACAAAGGACAAAGATTGAAATTGTAAATTGTGTCGAGCGCAACAAACGTCGCCTTGTAAAGCTGCAGACTCGCGTTTCGACATAACGGCTTAAAGGGACACTGACAGGGTATGTATTTATGCTCGTCAAGGTTTTTATTAGTACATGACATATGAGAGCCGAACTATCCAGAACACAATTTGCGGCTCGAAATTCGTTTTCTTTCCGCCCGAAAACCGTCGATCGAGAACGGGCCGGTTGGAGTCGCGCTCACTCTCTTCTCCGTGGTCACGTGCCGTTTTCTATGGTTTAGACACAACCACCAAATATAATCAAAGTCGCGGGTCATCGAAGGCACACACTCGATATTTAAAAAAAGAAACAAAATATGATACTTTTTTTTGTGGCTTCTAAAAAAACTGCAAATACGTTAATTGAAGAAAAAAAAAAAAGTTGCACAGTTACGTGACTTCCGGCAACACTCTCCTCCTCTATATGTCTTCTTCCTCCCCAGTCCAGTTTCTGTTTCGGTTTCGGTTTCGAGCACTTGCGTTTCTTTTATTTATTTTTTTCTTAAAAAATATACGTGACGCTGTAGCAAAATATTGATCGGGTAGTCTTCCTGACACCATAATGAGTCGCCTAACAAAAAAAAAATGAAGTTTGGGGTGTCAGTGTCTCTTTAAACACGGCTAATACATTGCACAAAAGGCAGCCTCTATACACTGGCTGAGGTGGGTCTATTCCTTGTGTGACGGTGTCACATTGGTCGGACAAAAGCCGTCCGCAGACATCTATCTTCCAAGCACATAAATGTACGAACCAAAGATGCCTCGAACAATCTTGAGGCGCGTACGAGGATAATTTTCGCCATCGCGTCTCCAGCGAACACCGTTGTCTTTTGTACGATGATACGAGCAGTGAGTGTGATTGGGCTCTCTCTAATCACGAAGAACAAAGATTGAGATTCTAGACGCTGCCGAATACGCATCGAGCCCAACAAACGTCGCCCCGCGGCCCTCCCCTAAAGCCACACCCTCTCGTTTCGAGGAGACGACGGCTTTATTGCGGTCGTCGCGGTGCGCGTGTAATTCGTCGCCCAACATGGCGTTGCCACCCTCCCACTCGTGTATAGGAGCCTGAGGTACATACACGCGCCGGCCGACTAACGAGCCGAGTGTTTGTCGAATTTTAATTGGAACGGGCGTCCGGAACCGTAACGGGCACGCAATCGGATTCGTCCATTCTTCGCGGTTCCCTTTTTGTAGCCTCACACGACCACCACAAACACTCGTAACGAGACCCCTCTTCCTCTCTCTCTCTCCCCGTCTCTCCCCCCCCCCTCTCCGTGTCCGGAAATTCAATTGCGTCCGTGAGTGAGAGAGTGAAAAAGAGAGGCACGGAGCTTCGTGTTGTCGTCGTGTACGACACGCTTAAAAGCGGCGTGCCGGCCACCCCGCCGAGGCTAATGGACGTCGTATTACGTATAGGTGACACCGACACGTACGCTGTTTACAAACCAAACAAGCCCGAGGCGACGATGTCCACATTAGGTGCGGTCACTGCGCGTGCGCGGACACCAGATGCGCGTCGGAGGAAGCTTCCGCGCATGCGCAGTGCCGACAGCAGCGCCACCACGGCGGCGTGACGTCAGAGCCCCTCGTTGGTTCACACTTGCAGCGATTAATCACTCGGGTGAAAAAGCGTACCCGAGAAACTCGGTGACGGACAGTACGTGCTGCGAAAGAGCTGGGCGCATGCTCCGTGTGTTTCTGCGTGTGACGTCACGTGTCTTCACGGTGTCACATGACGGCTTGACGTCACGTGACGCCTTGACGTCAGAGGTGTTACAGAACAAATGTGGCTATGATGCTCGTATGACCTTGACCTGCGTGGCGGTCGAGCGTGACGCGTCGCTTTTCTCCTAAAATCCACCCCTATATCAAATTACGTGTAACACTCGTAGCAGGGCCCCTCTCCCCTCTACACTCCTCCCCTTTACCCCGGCTAATAGACGCTGTATGACATAAATACAGATAAATGCAGGATGCTTCACGTACAGAGGAGAAAAACACTGCGAACACGAAACAAAAAAAGTGAGCGGAAGACTACGGGTAGAGAATACTGCATCGTCATCGCGATTATCTGTGTCTGTTTGAGGCCACAAAGGGAGGCGACTCCATGGAACTAAAGCGGGCGCGCTGGTCCGGCAAAATGGCGGACGAAAGCAGGTCGGTTTCATCGTTCATCATCATCGAAGCACCATCGACTTCTCGCGTTGCAGCGTAGAATCTGTGTTACATATAGAAACGCAAAGTGCGTTTTGGTGCGCTAAAACCCTCTTCCGTACTCCGTTTCATAATGAGTGTACAAAACTGCCAAAGCTGCTGACGTCGAGCGCGTGGATTCATCTATGTTTTCGTTTGGCCCGGAAACGCGTGCAAGTGATGTACGAGATCAAACACCATGCTCGCGCCAGCAGCTTTGACAGCGTTGTACAATAGACCTGTTGCTAAATTACCCAAGCATCAAGGAGAATGCAGGGATTGGTGTTCCACTGCCACACGCGCTGGCCTCAGCAGTAGCAACTTTTCTAAAGCAAATACCTAAAACAAGTGGCATTTTGCACGCGCCTTCGTCAACGCTTTATTTTGGTTATTTACTTCGAGTCTTTTATACGGAGAAGGCGTGCGCGTGTGGCGCGTGGAACACCAATCCCTGCGTTCTCCTTGATGCTTCCGTAATATAGCAAATGGTCTATATGAAACAGGGTATTGGCGACGTGCGCGACCGAAAGCGTCGCTGTGGTCGGCCTTGCACGATTGGCCGAACGCTGACTATGACGTCGGAAGGGGGATTTATCATCGACGGAAATAAGAGGAAGGAAAGAACTTTAATTTTGACGGTGTTGGCAGGGTTCCTTCGAGAGCGCAATGATCTCAAGCTTCCACCATGCTAATAACAAACACCATCGAACTTGTTGTTTGCAACGTAATGACGTCACAAGGGGAACCATAGAAGGGCGCCACCAAAACATCTCGCCGCTAATAGGCAGAGTGACAGAAGCATAAATAGTACTGAGAACGATGTTTCCGTTGCTGTTGTTGTTGCTGCTGCTGTTGCCATTGTTGTTGTTTTTGTTGTCGTTGTTGTTGTTGTGGTTGTTGTTGTTGTTGTTGTTGTTGTCGTTGTCTTGAGGCTGCTGTTGTTGGTTGTTGTCGTTGTCGTCGTCGTTGTTGTTGCTATTGTTAATGTTGTTGGTGTTGTTGTTGTTGTTCTTGTGGTTGTTGTCGTTGTCGTCGTTGTTGTTGTTGTTGTTTCTTTCGGTCAACTCGATTCGCACATTTCGCCGAAACTAAACTTATAGTTTATTTTTGGAGTACTAAACTTCGCGAGGTGGAAGGTATTGAACATCCCCATGCCTCTTCAAAGGGTGACAAGCTATTTAGAGAGTTTGAGTAGATCGTTCGGATGACCTCCGATAACGATACCAGATAACGATGAGATGCATGTGCAGAGGCGTCGGCGGAGTATCGGGTATCGCTATCGGAGTCAGCGGAACGATCGACCATAACTCCACTATCGTAAGACACATAAGTATGTACCGTCCTCCGAAAGGTCGTCAAGGTGTGGATGAAGGTTCCCGTAGACTTTGTCCGATGCGCCTCGAGCGTCGTCTTCGGGTTTACGTTCGAAGAAAACAATGAATGATATCGACTTATGTCTGCAGCCAGTGGTGGTTGCACGACCAAAGGGACCGGATCTGCAAACGAGAAACAAACACGTCTCAGCCAGGGTCTGCAGGACTGTTCTTGTATACGATGGATTAGAAGAGTGTGACATTCAGCACTTTATGCCCACACATGTTGTCCTCGATCGAGTTCGGAAGTGCGTTGCAATAGTAACTTTTAATTTTTTTAATACGTCACGAAATACGGTAATACGGTTAGGTAAAAGCGCAATCGAATCGATCTATGATGTCGCGAGAGTTACAAAAAAGAAAAATCGCGTAGATTGACGAAGTAAAGAACGCTTCTAGGGGAACCGTTTGTTTTGAAACAAGAAAGCGGCTTCCCAAAACAAAGCCCAAAAGCCGAGCCAAATATGTAACGAGTGATGCATACAGTGTTATAATCGGGCATGGATTAGAAGATTAAATAAAACTGCCAAAAAGCAGCCCAGATTCTTTAAACCTCCCACACGTAATGAAATTTGTAAAAAAAAAAAAATATGTACGATTGGTTGGATTTTTTGTTTTTTTCTTATTGTTTGTCGGCCGTGGATTGAAGCGAAAATCATTACTTCCGCCCGTTTATCCATTCTTTTCAGTTCGCGGGATCTCCCGAACTCTGATTTTGCTGCGATATTTATTTATTTTGTTTCAATCGTCACTCTTCCCTGCTTGTGGTTTTTGCGGGCTGCACTCATTTTCGTTTAAGCTGTATTATATTGTCTCCTTATTTTTCTCTCTTTTTTTTTTTTGCTTTTTGACGGATCGATTAAAATTTGTTATACAGATAGAACCCCTTTGTTTCGAAGTATTTGTTTTAAAGTTAGTTCATACCGACTCCGCAGTTTTGTTTTTGTTTTATTTTTTTACTCAAACGGAACGGGGGAGGTATTTTATTCATTTATTTTTATTTATGTATTTATTTATATATTTTGAAATGTGCGTGCAAGCGTGAACTGAAAAATCGCTACTGATTCCCGCAGGTTTGTTGTGAATTCTTTTATTAAAAATCATTTTTTGATGGCGCAACTGTAACGGTTTTCCGGCTTGATTTAACTATTAACGGATAAAATAAGCATAATTACTTAAAAAAAAAGAAAACTCAATGAATATACACGTTTCTGTGGCTTTCACCAAATAAATGGGGAGCAGTAAGCAAATTTGTTCGCGATCAAATACTGAGAAGAACTAGAGCGGATAATCGTCGCTCTTTGTTTAAATTAAACCGATAGCAAAGGCAGATGCCCCAAAATAGTCGTGGCATGGTAGGCTTTCATATATACAACGGGCTATATACGTATATCACAAAAATATTAGTAGGGTTGTGAAATTAATTGACTAACCTACCCGTTATACGATTAATGTATTTAGTCGCCGATTAATTTTTTAGCCGATTTAATATAGTCCGTTAAAAATAGATCCTTATATGGCGGTTGCTGTGGGCCTTATCTTTGTGAGGCCTATGTGTACTCTATTTATTGTATCTTGAGGAAGAATGGGTAAAATCTAATTCATTTTAAATTAATATTTTTTCTTAATCAACTGATAAAGAATTGACGAAAAGGAGACTTTGGCTGACGAAAATAAACCCTGATAAGGAACAGAGGGACAAAGGCAAACATTTCCTTCTCCAGGGTTTTTTCGTCATTCTTGTCCAGCTCGCTTGCACCTTTGCATTTAATGCATTATAATCATAGACTTTGGCTACCACTTTAGCGGTTCCGGCTACTTCTTTGCACTTGAGAATAGTTAGTGCTCATTGCGTTGAGAGTTCACAGTTGTCACCGAAGGCAAGCAACCCACTGAACACCGTTCAACACACTCCGAAGTACAAATTGACAGTTTCACATAAAAGTACAACAATGTTACGTTATTTACATACATTTAACTTATTTTATCGTGTCTGTATAGCTTAACAACCTGAACTCAACGGATATAAATACGTTTGCCTGAAAGCTGCATTGAAATGTAAAGCGTAGTTTTTGCCGTAAAATATATTTTTGTCAACTCTGTGTTGTTGCTGTTTTTTATGCTGCAAGTGATTTCGGTAAGTGCGAACGCACTGCACTGTTCTTATTATTTTTTTATTAATCTTTCTATAAAGCCCACAAAGTCTTACAAGAACTAATTTTTTGTGTGGTCAATAACACGGCCCTTAGCTCTCTCAATTACTTAAATAGTACCTAGTAGCCGGCTACTTGCCGTAAGTAATAAAGTGTATACATTTCTTTCTGCCATTCCCTCCACTTTCGCTGTCAGCCCGTGACGTTCAAATGTACACCAAAATAATAAACAAATAAAATGAAAGGGCTTTATTTTAACGACGAAGATACTAAAGAAATGAAGAAACAATTTGTTTCCTCGTCGCTAATACGAATCCAAGCAACTGTGTTGCAAACTTCATAGTGTAAGTTTAAATTTCGAACTAGCTCATCTATTATACTAGACCCTGTTGCACGTTAAAGGCCGACAACCAGGCTCGAGATTCTGCAAGGCAGAAGATCCTCCTCACCAAGGGGTAGGAGGAAACAGGCAACGGTGGACAGGGTAGAAGGAGGGAGAGGAGAAAGGGACGGAAACGTGGAAAGCGCGAACTGGTCGCCGGTCCTAAAGAGAAGCAGGACAATCTCCTCCCGCAAAGCCCTCCACTCTTTCCACTTCAGCGCAGAGAACGCTGGAGTGGAGGAGAGAGAGGAGGCGAGTGGACTTGTCTCCTCCCCAGTGTTCGCTCTGCTAAGGTGGAATAAGTGGAGGACTTTGCGAGATGAGCTTGTCCTGTTTTTCTGAGAGGCCGACGATCAGTCAGAGAGGAGGAAACTGTCCCTCGATTTCTTCTTGCCACTCGAGAAAGAGGGAGACCTTCATGCTTTTCTGAAGGGAGTAGCTCAGATACCTGCTCCTGTGGGGAGAGGAGGGGCCAAGAGGGCGAGAGAGCATGGAAAAAATAGGAAACTGGCATCCGGCTTTCTGCCCGGCAGATGACGATTCTGTAGGTCGACCTTTAACGTGCAACAAAGTATAGGGCTGTTTTTTTTTTGTTTTTTGTTTTTTTCTTCTTTTGTTTTAATCTCCGATGAACTGGGTAAGAAAACAAAAGTGAGTCAAAATGTCTAATTATGCACAATTTAGATACGCACGGTTGCTACTTCTCAACATGATCACGACAGATATTAGGCAATTGACATGAGGTGGAGCAAGTTGTTGGTTGCCCTCCTCAAAGAAGGGCACCGCCTGGATTCCAACGTCTCAGTCATTCCATCGCGCTTTCAACAAGGCTGTCAGTAGCTCCACGGTCGTTACTTTCTGATCCCCATCGTCCTGGACGTCTATTCGTCCTCCCTGAAGCTTCATGCAGTTTACTGTTTACGCTAAACGTCTGCGGCGACCGACGGTCTTGTTTGAAATACAGTGAGGGAATGGATGAGAACCTGCAGGTGACAATCTTCCATGAGGAGCGCATCCAAAAGCTTGTGCCACGTCACGATAACTGCCTAAATCTACGCGGTAATTATTTGGCGCGTGAGCTGCAATATCTATCTGCATTTCGAGTATATATTCAAACACTTTTCGGAACTTCTTTTTTTTGTTTTATTCCCAGCTCATCTAAGCTTAACAAAAAAAACTTTTGTATCAACCTTTACATTAGAACGACTACTCGATGAACTATACTCGATTAAAGATCACCGAAGTAATCGGACAAAACTTCTTAATCCGTTCACTCCCCTACTATTTGATAAGTGTTAGAGACGAGCGTATGCCAAGAGCGTGCTACAGTAAGTGAAATCTTAATAAGTTCCAGTCTTCGTGTCGATTCCAGGGCATTTTATTATTGTTCCGCAGTCAAAGAGTTATCAGTTCTGGCCCGTTTAACACTGTTAACGACTGTACCCACGGGCACGACGACGACGAGCCACCACAATCCGGAGATACAATTAGAGCAATCGGAAAAGTAATGGTTTGTTTTCAAAATAAAAGCCATCTCTACTTCGGGTGTCGAGTGATCAACAAGCCTAATAATTCAAGATTAGATTTCTTTCGTATAACGTGTGCGAGCAACGCCATTTAAAATAATCAAAAAGCTCTGCATCCTTGAAACGTCATCATACAAAGAGTAGGATGCACCTATGAGCCACAAAATAAGCTGCGCTTAGAGTATCGGCACTCCGTTCCCCGACATTGTTGTGGGCGCTGCCATTTGGGTGCTTGTGCAGAGCAGACGCAACGGCCGATCGACACGATTCAAAAGTGCGACTTCCTCAGCATTAGATTCGGTGTTAGGAAGCTCATGTAATATTGCTGTGCTCTGTCGCGAGCCGTTTAGACATTTGCGGAGGGCGGAAAAGCGTTTCCTGTGATTTCAGATAAAGCTTCAGATCCCTGGCAATCATGATTTTAAGCACCAAGATTGGTAAGTGTCGCTACCCTGAAGCGTAGCTTATTTAGTGGCACTAGACGCACCGAATGTCCTTCAACGCATTCATTGAACACGAGGCCCAGCCGAATGCCAACACATCACTCGTGTTCAATTTTTGTCTGCGCCCGATCTTACCGTGATGACATCAAAATTCAAGAGAACGGGCTTCGATTATTCTCCCACTTACCTGGACGTTACGCGACGCGAAGACCGACCAACGGGTGGGGGCGGGGCGTTCTATTTTTACGGAGGTTGTACTTACTTCCCTACCTATCAACCCTGTAAACCCACTGCAACATCTGACAGACTTCCGACAACTCTATTTTGAACCTGTCAAGTGTATGCCCCACCTTTTCCTCCTCTTTTAATTTCCCCGATTTGTTACGGGTTTCCACAACGTTGAACGTTGACACCCGGAAAAAGAAAAAGAAAAAAAGGATCACGCGTTCATTTTCCCGTCGAGCGCTGGAAAAGCCGATCACTGCAGCTTATAGGGAAGGAACTGGTAAAATGACGAGGCCTGAAATAAAAAGAGACCCTTTCACCAGCAATCATGGCGCTTGGAACGCTGTCTCCAGCTGGTGTGTGTTTGCTGCGTTCCAAAAATGGGTCCCTCCATTTTCAGCTAATGACGTCACAGACGCGTCACGCCGTCGGCGGCGGCCGCGATCCTGACGGCGTTACAGCAGCGATGGTGAATGTGGCGAATGCCCGTTACGCGGCAGGTCGCTCTCGCGAGCTTGACTGTCGCACGTTAACGCTTCGGCAGCGGGCAGTTGGGACGCGCCGCGGCGACAACGACACTCGCGCCCCCACGTACTTTTTCTTTTTGTCGGGATTTTTAGCATTAATTGCCAGCATCGCGACATCCGACGACGTGACACGCCGGATTGATTCTGTGGCGTCGTCTGTACAAGTTCGGGACCACGTCACGATGGTCCCGATATACGCGGAACAGGACGCTAAACTCACCGGACGGGATGACGCATTCCAGGAACCTATATACCGACGATCAAGTCTGCGCTGCGCGCAGTTGTACGGGACGGCGTTTCGATCTTTAGAAATGGAACCCGTTCCAATCTTAGAAATGTAGCGGGAACGCGATCCTTAGAAATGTAACGGGCCCGGTCGCAGCGCCAGTGTTGTGGACGTTCCCCCAAAACGGGAACGAAAGCTCTTTCCTAGCTCCTTCTCCATAGTGAATTCTAGCATTGCGTATATACGAGCGAACGCAAGCAGTGTGCGTTTGCGTTAGCCTTGTGTGTTTCACGCTGCGCGGCGCGGAGCCGAAACTACGGTCTTAGATTGGCGCATGGGGACGGTGCGCATGAGCAACGTGGAGCACGGAACGCTACCGAAAATCCACGGCGCTTGCGTTTGCTTTTATACGCAATGTGCCAAAACTCCCTGTTCTTGAAACGAGTTCCCGTTAGTGTAGCCTGTTGCAACTCAAGAAGGTAGGGCGAGGGAAAGGGAGATCGGGGAGGAGGAAGCAGACGGAACGCTCGAGAGAGGAGGAGGAGGTTTCCCCTCTCCTCTCCAGCGTTCCGTCTGGCTTCCTCCCCCCGCCTTCCTTTCCTCGCCCTTCCTTCTTGAAAGTGGCACGGAAGGGACGCATTCCCGTTAAATTTCCACTGGTCGTTTTGGAGCGCGCCGGGGTCAGTGGACCAGATCCGAGGTGGATGAAGCACGCGATCCGAACGGAGTCGCTTTGCCTCCGGATCCCCCAGTGGAACATGATCACTCCTTCCGGAGATTGGCGGATGCCTTCCCGTCATCCACCTTCCCAGGAATCCCGTTCCCGCGGTCCCGGATCTCGGAACACGTGTTTTCGCAATCGCGGCCCGGTGCCCGGCGAGAAACGAAGTCACGTGTGTGCGCCGAGGGCTGGCCAGGCTGGCTTCGGTTCGAATCCGCCGAGATCGGCGGATTAACTTTTCTCGGATCCGGGTCGAGATCTGGACTGGGGAGCGGATCCAAAACGACGAGTGGAACACGTCCGTATCGATCCCGATCACCCAGTGAAATTCGCAACTTTCACGACCTATAGGGGGCGCGCTGGCGCCTATCAAAATGGCTGTCATCTGGATGATCGTCGTGGAACAGCAGTATGAGGTGGGGTGTGCGACGCGGAAGCAAGTCTCGTTTTGTTTTATACGAGCAGCATTAGATCCTTACTTCTTTTTTCACGTCATGAAGGTGTAGGCAAGCACCTTTATTGTGAAGTCGATCATCCAGGAGCTAGGAAGCGCGATTATCACAGCGTGGTACCACTATCGCTGAAAGTTGCGAATAGGCGCGCTCCAAGTCGGTCCCGGCGCGCTACCAAAATGACCAGTGGAACTCGCCGTAAGATTCGAACGTGTCGTTACTTTAAGGTAACGTTTTGCGCATTTTGATGAAATGTTGTCCTGGACAGCCCGCACATAAAACGAAGCGAGCGAGTGAAAATAATCACATCAAACGTAGCAAAACTCGCCATGATCAGACTTTTTTTACCAGTTCTTTGTTTTCCGCTATCTCTCGGACCCTTTTCCAAACCTTAAATTCGAAGGTTACAATAGGTCATAAAAAAAAAATCGGAAAATCTTAAATGTCTATTTATTGCAAGTAAAAATCCAAATAAATAAAATAAAAAGGAACGCCGTTCTTCCTGCCGTTCCCTCCAAAACGTAACGAGTTCCCTTTCCCGTTCTAACGACGCAGAATGGAACGGCGGCGTTCCTGCTAAAAGGAACGAGGGTTAGGAACACGTCGTTCCTTGGAACGCCCGCTCCGTACAACACCGGTAGGTCCGATACTCCGAATGATAACGAAATCAACTCTGACAGACACGATCACAAAAACAACAATAAAAAAAGGCGGTGCAACAAGGAGCGTAAAAAAGAAGGGGCGTCAAACACATGTCAGATCCTCCAACACGCGTACATATACACAAAAGGGAGGGAGGCGGCGCTCAGTTCTCGTCGGGAGCGGAGGAGGCAATACAAATGGCACCCTTGTGAACACGCCACGATGTCCTTCAGCTGTCTCGAGGAGCGGGTAAAGAGCCGCATCCGCTCAAAACAAACCGCGCTATTTCTCGCCGCTCCGCGCGGCACTTTTCGCCGTCTCGTCGACGCTCCATTCACCTCGAGTTTTATTTTATTGGCTGCTCATCAGCCCTTCTCACCTCGACCTCCTCAGGACCCCCAAGGCCTCTTAAAACGGTGTACAGGTATATAGGACGATGCACTATGCTGCTGCTCCATTGTCGAAGCAGGGGCGAAATGTGAATGACAGGAGTTACGGAGAATGAGCGTCACATGAATGGATGAAGGAACGAATGACAGAACCCCTTTAAATTGGGCGGTAGCTCGTGCCACCTAGCGAAGAAGTTAGTGGATGTCGCCGCCCGGTGGGTTTTTGTCGCAATCTACAGTGAAGGCCGCAAACTGTTCAATGGTTACAGGCAAACAAAGAAACGTGCTATGTGAGCGCGTGATCAGCGTGTGTAATGCCCGAGTCCCACTAGAGCGACAGACAAACAACTCGACGAAGCCTCAACCAGGCGCAGAATGCACACGAAGGTACGTACCTTTGGCGGGCTTGCAATCACTCGTGCTTACTTCACGAGCACCGAGATACCGCAAGTCTGCCAAAGGTACAGTTGCGCGGATGCTGCACGTGTATATGAGGCTTGTCGGTGTTGGTTGTTTCTCTCTGTCGCTCTAGTAGGACTCGGGTATTGCGGGCAGAACGAGGTAAATAATGATATCTGAGGAGCACTGGCGACGTGTGCCTACAAAAGCGTCGATTGGCCAGCCGTTCGGTCAGACACGTATTAAATGACGTCTTTCGCTGGATTCATTTCGCTTTCATGGACGGAAATAAAAGCAAAGCCAAACTGACAACTTTAAGGTCGTTGGTTTAAGTATGCGATGACTTGGAGCTTCCATCGTGCTTTTTTACGCGCATCATAGAACTTGCGTAGTTTACAACTGGTGGTAAGTAGCCAGGATTGCAGCTCGTGACATCACGGCGATGCAAATCTCTGTAGTGAGAGATGTCACAGACAGAAACCATAAAGGGGCGCCACCAAAACATCTCGGCGCTAATGGCCACTGGCAGGATGGCAAGGGCGTCTCTCGTTTGTATTTCCAGCCTCCAGCACACCCTTGTTGCCTTCTGTCGTGCTTTGACCGAGCGAGCACTCTACAGAGGCTCACTAGACGTCCGAGGCGTTATCAAAGATATAGGAAGCTCGCGCTGGAGTGACACCGACGTCCTCTTCTGCCGTTCTAGCCCTGTCAACGACTAGAGCGGATCCCGAAGCACAAGGCCCGGTTGCTGCGAAGATCACATTTTGTCAGGAGCGAACTCTCTCCGCTGTTTGGCGACGCGAATCGTCAAACGCGCCAACGCGTGCCAAAGGCACACCCGGTCCGGAAGCCTTCTTTCTTTGCAAGATTTACTGGTCTCGAGTGCCGCAGCGGATGGCGTGGCACTCTTGTGTGATGCACTGTTCACTCGAAACCGTGTCAGCGCAGCACCGCTCGTACATTATACTACAGTCAAACCCGCTCGTAACAGCGGCGTGAGATTCTTTATCGCGGTAGCAAACGTTGATTTCTCTCTTGGACAACGGTGCCACGTTGCGATGTTCTGCTAGCGTTACTGCGGCACTGTGGAGTGGCGAGCAGGTTCGGTCCGACCTTGCTGGCGTCTGCTTGTCGTCTCCCTCGTGTGGATGCGCTTGGGGAGACGAACGAACCGCGGACATGTCGTCACGTGATCAATCCGTCCGCGAATCAGTCCGTCGTGTGAATTTACCATGAAGTGCAACGACAACTGAAAAGAGAACGATAACCCATGAAACAAAAGCAGTTGTGGGTCGTCAAAGTAACGAAAAAATTAACTAGTTACCTTTGATGTAAAGTACTTTTGAGAATAGGGAACGAGTAACGTATTTAGTTACCTTTTGAGCGAGTAACGAGTAAAGTATTTAGTTATGTTTTTTGGGCAACGTGTACATGTATGATTAGCAGTGTAAGCGCGGCTTCAGTGAAAGCACCGTCTTGCACGTTTCCCCGGCAAGAGGGCAAGAAAAATCTCAAGAGTTGCATCAAAGTTGGCATGAAGGAAATAGAGAACGAGAAAGAGTTGGAGAAAGAGACGGCGACGGAAGGGAGGGGGAAAGCTGTCACCGTTCGAGCAAGCAACGGCTCTTCGAGAGCCATCGCGGTTACGGGTGCCAAGGACACTCGAGGTCGCTCACACTCGCAGCCGGCGGCAGCCTGGTCCCAGGGACGTTCGGCGCACCGAAAACCTGCGTCAGAGACCGACGGCGGCGGCGGCGCCGTTGGGTCCGGCGCAGAGACGCCCACACGTCAAAGTGACGCAAGTAAACGACAAAAACAAGGCATCACGCTTTCTGCGCCTTCATGAAGAGCTGCAGCCCCTTCGGTCGCTCCAAGAGTCGCACTTAGAGACTCCCCGCCGAGACCGCCACAATGAATAACGGCGCTCGGTGGCGTCACCATTGTTGCGAGCTTGTCCTTTACTCATCCGTGACGAAGGGCGCGCGTCACCTTACGTTACAGGAACGAGGTACGCGCGCGCGCGCCTGGAAACAATTTTCGAAACAGGAGCGAGCAAATCGTTTCTGCGAGTGGCAGCCTCTTACTCGCCTTCCAGGAGACGTCCTCGATATACTCTTAGGGCCCTAGACTGGTCAAGCACACGATGACGCCGCGCTTTTGTCGCCTTCAATCTGCGCACTCCACGAAGTTTAAGCTGTTTGACGGAAAGTCTAGGTCTCTGGCGCGAGCGGCAAGGTTCGCTACCGTTCGCTCGCCCGCAAGCCTCCGAGGTCGGGTGATGGCTAAGATATTATGATTAGTCCACTAATGGGGAGTTTTAGTAGATCGTTCCAATATCTCCGATAACGGTACCCGATATTCCGCCGGCGCTTTTGCGCGCGCATCGTACCGTTATTGGGCATCGTTACCGGAGGTGTCCAAACGATCCACTAAACCCCCTAATATTTGTCCTTCCGCACGCAGTATTGTCCCGGGGGCGGTCCAACTCCGAGTGCGCAAAATTAAACTGATGGACATACTTTGGTGCGCCCACTGTACGCTTTTGAAGACAAAGAGCCGATGCGCTGTCTACAAACGAGTCAGCGTTTGCACGCTCTCGGTGTGGGCACTGCGCAGGAAACAGATCCGCGACAAGTGAAGCGTACGTGCCGTGTCGACAACTGCGCCACCGTAACGTCGTGACGTCAGCGCCGCGTGTCGGTGTATAAGGAAAGGAAGACCTACACTCGTTACCTAAAACAGGAACGAAGTATACAAGTAACTGGTTACGATTGGGCCACTGAAAACTTAGGAAACCCTGTGCTGGGCTTAGTGCCTCCTTCGTGGTTCGTCAGTTGGCGTTCTCGTCGGCTAATGTCGAAACCTCATTGGCTGCGGAAGGAATAATCAGATGCTATGCGGAGCGCAGGTTCGTCTGCTGTTCGCGCAGGGGTTCTGGTGACGTCAGAACGCCAAACTCTGACTGAATCTGATTGGAGGGATAGCGGGTAGACCTCGATGCTATAGCTGCCTTCGGGTCTACCTACTATCCTTCCGATCGGAGCCAATCAGAGCTGGACGTACGTTCTGACGTCACCGCAGCTTCTACGCGAACAGCAGACGAACTTATACGCTCCCCATGGAGTCGCCACGGACGGGTTCACACCGAGTCGCCACGGCGGCGACGACACCACAGAGCTGACGGTCAGCGGAAGAAATGACCCGGGGAGGGGACGTGACAGAACGGCACAGGCGCTGCCATTTCGAACGACACGTTCGAAATCTCGGATTCGTATGCGGGGAAACGGACGTTTATGCAAATCGGGGAGACGAATCCCTCCCTCGAACCAGTGCGCCTAGATTACACAGTGTTTCCAACTGCTCGGTCGGAGTCCCGTGGTTTTCAGGCCGAATTTGCGATACCAGTTATAGGAGGAGGAAAGCGCCGATCGTCTTATACAAGCGTCACTTGCGAACAGTTTTGCGCAAAGGCGTGAGTCATTAAATCGTAAACGCTCTCCGTCGTTGAATGCATCGAAGGTGCAGGTCTCCAAGAGTGCATATATAAGCCACATCTGCTCAAAGTGTAGCTAAGCCTAACTGTACTCAAGGTCCGACTTCCTGCGGCATTTTGAAGAAGCGAAGAGTGCGCGTGCACAGCTTTCGTCGGTGCTCAAGGTGTGCGAGCGCACGAGCTACCCATAGATTTGGCTTCATATTGCCACAGAAAGTTGCTCCACCCCAAGTTTGCTTCATTATCACCGGGCATACCGCCAGTATTAATATTTAGCCAAACCCCTCGACTCGATGAATTGTAGCGAGTGTGGGATTGCATTCTTTCGCAATACGCATATCTTAATTCCTTCACTCTCCGTAGTTTGGGTTGGTCCCTCTCTTAGGCCTAGGCTCTCCGTCGAACGCGCTGCGCGGGGTGGGGTGGGGGGAGACACATGGACTTCCCGCCATTTCCCCAACTGAGAAGTGGGGGTATCTGCGATATCCCAATGCGGTTCGAGATTGGGGAAGAGGGGAGGCTTCAGGAGAGTGGAAAGTGGGAACAGGAGGGGGATCGGACGGGTCCGGACAAATTGACGGAGCTTGCCTCGCTAAGTCGCCGAGACGCACCCGACGCACGACTTCTACCGCCGATCCGCGCGCTCGGCGAAGTTGAAAGGGACTCCGTCGCGGCTGGGCAGAAATTTCGAAAGCTTGATTGTATGCTCGAAACACGCAGGAAACGGTATATTCCAGAGAACAGAAAGTTTTATAACATAACGTCACTCTGGGTCCGCCGAGAAGCTCGGTAGTCGGGACGTCGCACTACACCTGCGCAGAAGTTCAGCGCATGTGCAGTGACCCAAAGCGTTGAAATTCCCTATTCTAGAGCTCTCAATACTCGTGGAAAACTTTCTGTGGCTATGCAGTCAGTCAGCGTTACTATAGGTCAAAGTCAGTGGGCAAGTTTTCCAGAACGCCCGGCGCCTTGTCGTGGCGCGACCACTCGGTGGCGCTGGCTACGTTATCAGCCATCGGCCCGCCTATATATAGACAGGAGCGACAGAACCGGTGGGTTGTTAGATGCACATTTCGTGCGGTGGAAAGCGATTCTATTGTGGTCGTTATGGTGAGCATAAAAAACCACAAGAAGCGAAGGTGCAAAGATGCGAAGCGTGAATTTTATCAAGGGGCTTTGATGAGACGAAAGCGAGCGTGCCCCCTCTCTCATAGAGAGTATTCACTGACGGCCATAGCTGAGTCCGCGGATGTTGAGCGCGTGCTCAAAGTGAGCTTCCACGGTTCTCTTGCAACATGCAATCCACACCCTCAAGATCGCCCCAAGAAGGTTATTTGGGTATTTAAACATCATTGGAATACTCGCTATACAATGAACGCCATCGCAACTCCTAGATGCTCGTATATAATTAGCCCCAACGTTACTAGATTACCTCAGCGCGCAGAGGAAGAACCCCCCCCCCTCACTCCCTTAAGTCCGCCTCCCGTTGTTTGAAGCGCCATCTAGATTTTCGTTTCAAAACTGTGTGTTCCATAGAGTACGGCGCCCTCTAGACGCCGTGTTTCGACACATATACGTATTCCATAGTAAAGGCCAACGCGCTGTTTACAAACAAGCCCTTGCGAGTGTGGGCAAACGGGCAGTTTCTGCTCGAGGTGTGGGCACTGCGCGTGCGCAGGAACCAGGTTCGCGTCAAGTGGATCGTCTGCGTATGCGCACTGCCGATAGCAGCGCCACCACAGCGGCGTGACGTCAGCTCCGCGTGTTGGTGTATGCGGAGAGGAAGTTTGTCTGCTTCTTGCACAGGGGTTGCGATGATGTCGAAGAACGCCGAGCTCTTATTGGCTGATTGAAGCAAAAAATAGTGGGTAGACCTCAAGGCATCTAGCATTGAGGTCTACCCACTATCCTTCCAATCAGAGCCAATCAGAACTCGGCGTCATTCTGACGTCACCGCAACCCCTGCGCAAGAAGCAGACAAACTTGCTCTCCGCATACACTGGAGTTCATTCTGTGCACATAAGAGAGCCGTCTGTTAGAAACGATTGCTTCAAGTATAGTTTCTAATTTAGAACGATTAAGGAGTGGAATATGCCCTGCCAAGTGGCACTGTCACCCTAACCTCAGTTGATGAGTTTGTTAAAAATGTAGAGAGCATAGTACTTTGTCACACGCCGTAAGTGTTGATGAATCACGATGCTTGTCCGGTGTTCTACTCCACCCTCAAAGTCCATTCCCAATTTCCCATCCTTTTTTTTTCAGTTGTTATGTTGGCGTTAAACTGTATAAGTGCTTGAGCCGTTCGAATGCTGTGTCATTGCCTGTCTGGTCAATGAGTCATATGATAGCAGCTTTTTTTTTGCGTGCTTTTTGTCGCAGCATGTATTAGTATTCTGTGCCGCCGTTCTTTTTGTCTTCATTGTGTATTGTTGTGTGCATGTATGTGATTTACTGCATCGTACTACCCACTCCTGTAAAAGCCCTGTCTAGGGCTGACAGTATCAATAAATAAATAAATAAAGTTATCATGCAGCCGTCATCCCCAAAACGGTGGTGCGCGAATCGACGAGAAGCGAAGTGTGTGTGTGTGTGTGTGTGGGGGGGGGGGGGGGGGAGAATTGTTCGTGCTAGCAGCTCTATGTGCAGTTCCGTAACTGAGCTAATCTATACTCTGTTTCACCTTATGATGTACCGCAAGAAGGGCTACAGAGTGCGAGCTCCTTGCTCTAGGGCACATATCGGCGGCACAAGCTCTCGTGCGTTAAGAGTAGCTCCCAACGCTATGAGCTCGCGCTTCTAGCCTTGTCTGCGGTACTACGTAAGGTGAAACGGAGTATAGTAACGTTGGTTAGCACTGGTTAGCTCGTGCCCTTGGCCAACGTTGCACTTGGCTACACCTAAGTTTAGGTGTTCGGTAAGGAGTGCGCGTGCATTCTACGTGAACAAGCACGAGCGTGCCGCCGACGTCACCTCATAGAACGCCGATGTCAAACGGCCGCTCGTGCACGCGGAGAAAATAGCCGAACGCCAAAGACGCCGTGAACTGTTGCGTCCGGAGAAAATACCGAACGTGCACCGAGTTCTAGTTGTTTCGTGGGGTTTGTGTGAAAGTACAGTACGTTTAGTGTACAAGGAGATCATCATCAGCTGCTGGAAGGACCCAAGGTATACCCAAGTACCTGCAGTGGAGGAAGATGGTTCACAGGAAACTCAGCAGGGAAAAGGTTTCCAAGCTGGCGACGACGCTTCAGAGCGCTGGGCGTGTCCTTCCATCCAACGCGGGATTTCAACTTTCGGCGAAGCAAGAAAGGTACGTTCTTGAGACCTCTCGCAGTCTTAAACGCGGGTACCGTGCTGGTCATCAAGGGTGGTGCGATGCGGGCAAGTTCGCGATACTTAGGACTGGTCATATCGTTCGTGTATTTTTACATACTGAAACTCGCCTCTAGAAAACGCATACATGACTTGCACTTGACGTCGCCGTACCAGTGGTCCATCCAGCTCGTCCTTACCGAGAAATACAAATTTGATGGTGCGAAGATATATACACTTTGCGACAATGTGATCCATGTACACCATACCTATAAGGGGTATTCGCTGGGCGCCATATTTGAGGGCGCTGGTTAGGGCGCATGCCCAGAACGAGTTCATATTAACAGGCTGCTAAGACCGGCAATCTCGAGGGTGCGGAACGCACGTTGCAGAATAACTGCGGAAGCTCGCCTTCAGCACGCGCTCAGCAGTCGCGCGCACAGCAATGGCCGCCAGTGACATACCCGCGCGCACCAGCGCTGAGATCCCCTGCGCGTGTCCTGTGAGGTAAATCAACGTTCTTAGATCTATAAGTTGACAAGCTGATACGAAAGAGCGGTGTTTGAAATCGGTTCTTCTGTGTTACCTGCACGCGAGCACGTGCGGGCGGATAGCTGTCCTACCGCCACCGACGTCAACGCCTCCGTGGACAACGAAGGACCATTTTCGAGCGATGCTCTTTTCCGTCGACTTTTGCGCAAACTTTATGTTTACCACAAAAAAACATAAAATTCATTTTTACTCCAGGTAATCTTTTATTTGGCCGGCGTTCCATGGCTCGCACTTTGTCCAGTGAGTGAGCGTCCCCGAGCGCACACGACACGAAAAGGCGCCAGACGTTCTAGGAAGCTTGTCAACTGTCTTTGATCTGTTAACGTTGGGGAAAATCAAGTAGGCTTCGGGGGGCGAAAATTAATGTTTTCAATCGCCGGTTCAAACTCCTGGGCAGGTTTGCCAGGTACAGAAATCCACAGTGCTTCCGCAACGCGCGCTCCACACCATGAAGATCGCCGTTCCGAGCTTGATCTGAGGAGTTGAGCCGTGCTGAAACTTTTCGCTACGTTTGAGAACAAACGGAGCGACCGCACCGACAGACCAATCACAGGTCGAGGAGAGCTCGGTTGCGCGCGTTGCATGCCGGTCGTGGATCCTGCTATCTGCTGAAAAACATGGCGTCGGTGGGGATCGTCGACGTGGTCGGCGTAGTGGAAGCTCATCGTTCCGTGTAGAGCCCTATTGGCGGTGTGCGCAATCGTAAGCGTCGCTTTAGTCGGCCTTCCACGATTGGCCGAATGCTGAATGACGTCAGCAAAGGATTTCTTATCGACGAAAGTAAGAGGAATGGAAGAACTTGAATTTTGACGGTGTCGGCAGTGTTGTTTGGAGAGCGCAATGGTTTCAAGCTTCCACCATGCTACAAACACCATCGAACAGTTATTATTCGCAAGGTAATGATGTCACGAGAGGGTACCATAGGAGGGCGCCACGAAAACATCTCGCCGCTAATAGGTGGGCGACCAGCGCGGTCCCCTAGGGTGCCATCAAAGGGGGACGCCTCGGCGCCCCCCCTCTTTGATTTTTTTTTGCGTTTTCCTATTGAAAGAATGTCTCTGGGGCCCCACAAGGGTTTTAAATGTTTTGACGTACCTTTCAAAAATATTTGAGATGTTCGTTAAAGCTTTCTAATGGACCTGACGTATCTTTTAAGAATTCCTAAAGGGTGTAAGACACCCGTCATAGTTTGTTGAGAGGCCTGGGAGGTCTCTCCCAATCCTTTCCGTGAAACCAAAGCACCCATCAAAGTCGTTTACACGGATCTGTGGAAAAGATCACGTGACCCTTCAGGATATATGCGTCGGAGAAGCCGCTCGGCCCTTTTGTATCGGGTGGCTCCTACGAGCGTTGGAAATTGAGACGTTCCCCTGTCCCTCATTGCTTTGTCTGTGTGTTCTGTGTATCTGTCTCACGGGCTGGGCTAGAGAGAGAGATGGAAAGATGGCGTTTTCCCGACACCCAAGATCGCCCGCAAGGTCCTCGCTCGCGAGGGAGAGAGGGTGCTTGTGGAAAATGGGAGGGGGACTTTTTGCCGCTGTTTGTTTCAAGATAACCTGTTTTAGTCTGTCGAAATACGGCCTTCGTCAGAAGCCAGTCGCCCTGTTCTATTTTTCCCTCAACGAGCGCAAACTAAATGCGCAACAACCAGCAGACGCTCAGTGTCAGTTTCCCGTCCCATACCGTCTAGAGCAGCTGGGTGTGCGGCTCAAGAAGGTCTCTCAGTGCCCTGGTTCTTGCGCCTCTTCGTCTGACCGGCTTCAGAAGCATCCATCGATCAAAAAAAACCCGGAGGTGCCATCATGGGACGACACCGTGACTGTTCAGAATTTCTCAACGGCAGCGGATGTTGGTTGCGCTCTCGTGGTTTTCGCTAAACATGCTACTGGCAGTGTTTATATGTGCGTGCGACGCACCTGCTCGGTTTATTCGTTGAATTTACCCAGCAACAATGTACCTCGAAAGGTTTTTTTTTTTTTTTTGACAAAGAATTTGGTTGTTTCTGTTTGGTCTGATCGTTATTGTCTATAGCTGCTTGCGACCGGGTTTGAGTACGCGTGGGTTCTTCACGTCCTTTTGAGTTACAACATGCATGTAAGACTCAATGTGAGAAATAAATTTCCAATAACTTTTTAAACTGCATGTTTGGTCTGTGGTTCACAGTCATTTGGGTGTCTAAAGTGCTGAAGGCCTGATGGGGTCTGAAAGGCTGGAGGGTTTGAAGTGCTAAATGGGTTTGAAGGGTTGAAATGCTGAGGAGTTTGATGGGCTCAATGGATTTGAAGCGCTGAGAGAGTTCCATAACACATCAGGGCTGAAGTGTTATCTTCAATAGAATGATTTATTTGAACACGGCACCCGATAGGAATGCGGTCCTCGTCTGACGAAACGCTTGTTTTGGGCCACTACTCGCATGTTTATTAACAGCCTGATGTCGTACTTAGTCGATAGGGGCATATAAAAGGGGAAGGGGGGGGGGGGGGCGCCACGGCTGGAGTTTGCCCAGGGCGCCTGATGGTGTAGGGCCGGCCCTGTCTGCAATAGAAGCTCCACCTCCAACGGGTGCTTTCTATTCGCGACTCCAGCGACCTATAGGGGTCGCCACTCTCGACAAATAAGGCGGCCGAAAACAGGGTTATGCCATGCCATGGGCCAGCTCAGCGCATAACGCTCGGGTTTCAGTGGGAAAACATTAACCATTACAACAGTTCGCCCCGATTTTTATCTATTACGTTCCAAGCCTGCGGCGATGGGTTGTCGAGCTTCCAGAAGTTTGGCCCTCTTCGGGGAAGTGGCCTACTAGTCCTACCGCGCTGATGAACATTGATAAGCGGTCAATGGCTGGTTCACGCGGTTGCATATACTGCATCTCACTAAAAACGTGCAGTACAGCCAAAGCTGCAGAGGAGATAAATATCCCAACACGTTCAAGAGGAGAGAAAGAAGGAACGGGACGACCCCAGCCCTTCTCTTCCGTTCCTCATTTTCCTCTTCTTGAACAGGTTGGCATACGCACTCTCCCCTGTAGCCTTGGCTGTACTGCACGTTTTTAAATAGGTTGCGTTCCGAGTGACATAGAGTCACCATATAAGCTACGCTTCAGGGTAACGACATGTACCAATCTTGGCGCTTAAAATCATGGTTGCCAGTTAACTGAAGCTCTATCTGAAATCAGGGGAAACGCTTTTCCGCCTTCCACAAATGTTTGAACAATTCGAGACAGAGCAAAGCAATATTACATGGGCTTCCTAACACCGTATCTAAAGTTGAGGAAGTCGCACTTTGGAATCATGACGATAGGCAGTTGCGTCTGCTCTGTACTAAGCACCAACATGGCGACGCCCACAATAATACCGGAGAACAGAATGTTGATACTCTAAGCGTAACTCATTTAGTGGCTCTATAGAGTGACCCATAAACAACACGACAGTATCGGCAGAGTTTCCGGGACAACTATCCGGCCTACACAACATGCGAGGCAATACAAGGCGCACCCGATTCTAGGCCATTATGAGCCATGTTTTCCCTGCGGCCTTGTGATTGATGCCGCTTTCGTTGCTTTGGAGTTTGGACACAACCGATACAACTTCCCTCTCCTTACTTCGGCGGCTATTGCGTCTGCCGCCAACAACATGCAATCACGGAAGACAAGAGATGAGCAGAAATCGCAAAAGGACCTGTTCCGGCCATTTCATTGATTCCCCGCTAGGTCCCGTCCGTTTTCCTGGATTCGAAGATACTCGCGGGCTCAACTTTTTTGGGCTAAGCAGCCAAAGGTACTGTCACGATCAATATGAGTGCGAACACCGCTCCGCGTGGCCCACGGTACTATCAGTGCCCCCTGGCGATTGCACCATGCGGTCGAGGCATGTCGTGTCTAGCGATCGCCGCGCCACTCTGCACTTCCGGGTCGTCTGCTAGCGAAAAAAAAAGTCGAGGAAAACGCGAAACTGCTCACCAATGACGAAGCGCATTTTTTGTTAGCAATGTGCGTGTCAGCAGAAATAACTTGTATAAATATTTTTAGGGTAATCTTTTTGATGAGGAAGTTTTAGTAGATTATTTCCATTACTCTGATAACAATGCCCGATACTTGGACGACGAATTTCAAGGGGCACTGAAGTAATTTTTGAAAAAAGTCGCTTTTGATCTTATATTTTTTAAAATGTGTTAGTTCCCGCATATACCAAAACCTATATTACAAAACCGCCTATTCATCTCAGGGCAAGAGAAGAACATGTGGACTCTTTTTTTCTCTCGGACTACCCTGTGTGGACCAATGAAAGCCCTAAAATACGCGCAGATTCCGAATGATTTTATTATAACTTGTGTCCAGACTTGTACACGTTACTGAAAAATAGTAAGGAATTACATTTTACAATTACTCAAGGCCAAATTGTAATTTTTTACAATTACAGTTACCCTCTCATCAAAGTAAGTGACCGTCACCCCCAAAAGTAATTCGTTACTTTTGTGGCGTTACTTTCAACAATATCAGTTCTCAATTAAGAAACAAAGGGAAGAGGGTGATTTAAGTTCTTAGTGCTGCCACCTGCTCCATTTATTGACCTTGCGTATTTTGAGCAATCAGTTAGCTCTCAAAGGTCTCGTCAGACATTTTGCGTCATTTCTTACTGAAGATGCTCGACTGCTACGCTGAACACCCTTTGAAGTGAGGCACTGGATGGGGAGTGCCATATTGTTGCCTCACGAATATTTAATGCACTGCATTGAGCTTTTTCAGCGAAGCAATGGAAGTACTATTTAGCCTGAAGATAGAGCAAGGCTTCATCTTTAGCCGCTGCCTGATGTTCGAGAGTTTTAGTAGAATTGCTAACGGTAAGGGGATAATTAAATAATAAATAAGGTTTGGCTCGATATTCTTCTTTCTTTGGTTATGAACAGGTCGAGCCTCGGTTGAGACGTTGATGAATAAGAGTTTCCAACATATAAACATAAGCAATCGAAAAAAAAACAGCACCAGGACACTCATAACAACAATTAATTAGAACGTTGGCTAAAACAAAGAATTGTATACGCCGGTTTGCTGTATGTATACCTTTCTTGGTGCCGTTCATAAACGCACGGAGCACGGGCCGACTGGCAGTTTACTCCGGTGTTCTCCAGATGGACATCCGCTGATACCACAGGCAGCGAAAGGTAGAGTACTAAGTAAGCCGCGCTATGGCCCCACTCCACGAGTTTCACTCTGCTCCTCCAGCCCAGAATATTAAGTCCACGTCAGCCACCATTATGTTTTATTTGTAAAAATCTCTGCTTGAGATAAGATGAGTCCTGCTGGGGTAAAAACAGGAAGAAGAAAAAGGAAGATTACTATTACCATTTTCGAAGTGCTTGCGAAAATTTGACTCACAAAAAGGGTGACTAAGATGCAGATAATCTGGCTGGGAGTTCACAAATAAAGTGGGCAACCTAGCAGTTGGACAACAAAAAAGTAACGTAGCTTTTAAAACAGGGCCAACTATGGTGAAAAGAAGCAGAAAAAGATACATCATATTAAGAGAAGATAAGTGTGCAGCAACGAATGAGGATGGTTGTGGCAATAACACCTTCACATATTATCACATCTCTTTTAGTGAATTATAGGGTAGACTGAGCGCAGCGTTGTCTCGTGTTGTGACATTATGAAAATGGTCGTAGTCACTATACACGAACTCATCTCTGTTACGTCACGGCGCGGTGGTGGCGCGTCGGTCGCACTTCCGGTCTGGGGCTGTGGGCGGAAGGCCCCATGTGAGGCGTGTATTCCTGCGTTGTTTTGAAAGGAACCTGACGAAAACATGCCTTTTCGTCAAACCGCCGCGACTGGGGTTCTACTAAAGGAGTCGAGGAAGGTTTGAAGATCAGTTTTCATGTTCTCGGTTCGTCCGAGACCGTGGATATGTGCTGTAAAAATGGTAAACCAGACGCCGCCGGACCACAATTGCTTGGGCGGGAAGCACTTTGGGTTGAATTCACGGATACTTGTGGTCATCAGATTTATTTATTTTGTTCCAACATGAACGCCGGAAAACCGTCAAGTTGTACGGCCCACCTGCGGACTACGTTCAGTGCGTCTTGAAGTTCGAACGGCCGTCTGATCGTTCGAACTGTCGTCTGCTCTTTCAAACGCTTCTGCTTGTCGTCTGCTCTTTTAGACGACACCGGCCCGTAGACGAAATGTTGGCCCGGTACTTGCGATAAGAAGTAAGTGCAGGCCTCAAAAGACTTAAGTTTGAAGGTTGGTAAGCAGGCTCCACGTAAACAGTAGATACAAGGAGATGTTGATTATTGTTACCAGCGGCCATCACCGACTTGTTATGCCTGATTCACTTCGTCCGATTCTGCTTGCGATTTTCAGTATCGACGTTGACCATCTCAGCTACGGTTCATGCTTTTGCAGCCCGAGCGACGTCGCGACTGAAAATTGCGAGCAAAATCTCATCATGTGAGTCAGGCTTTAGCGTACATTCTGCGGCGTCCACGCGGAATGAATCGCCGCATGTCAGATTATTCACGCGAAGTTTTGCGGTGTAACGAGCCTCGTTAATTTCGCTGACGCCGCTCATGTAGTCAGACATTGCCAGGAAGACGTAGAATCAACAATTCGAAAGCGATAAAGGGCAGGGGGACTCACACCGACGCCGACAACATCGCATTTCAATGGTTTGTTTATGGGCGACGGCGAGCTTGTTGCCCACACCCCCACCGCGCATGCGCGGCGCCAGTGGCGTCCGCTAGGGGCGCTCCGGGCGCTCCGGTTTGTTTGTAAACATGAGTTGGTGTATAACCGAGAAGGACAGTGTTAAACCTGGTCTGTGCACTTACCGCCTCGAGCTTCTCCAAGAGGCACACAATCACTAGGTGTCCTCCTCTCCGCATCTGCGATCGCAAAGAAAAAGCAGACACTAAAAAAGCAAATATAACTTGCCCCCCCCTTTTTTTTTTTTCAGGAAATGTTCATTTGGATCTTTTGACATTGTTGTTAGGGTGTAAAAAAATATAAATTCAGGAAGTTGGTGTTGCAAAAAAAAAAAAAAAGACGTTGCGGAATTGGAGTGCCGCTGCTCCCTTCCGCTGGTCAATTCGCATGATAGTGTCACTGCGCTCAAATTTACCAAAATAAAAGGATATTTTCTTTAGAAAGGGGAGGGGGGGCGGGTGAGGCTGGTCCTGAAAAAAATGTAACGGATTACAAGGAATCCATTGCATAAAAAAATGTAAGGGAATTACTTAAATATTACTCTAGAAAATATGTGGTTATTCCAGTTACTAAACTACCGATAAATGTAAGGGATTACAAGTAATTTCGTTACTTGTAACGGATTACGTGACAAGCCTGCTTGTATCCAAGAGAGTCTAATATTTACACATTCGGATAAGACTCCTCTTTTTCTCCGCGGGCTGAAGCCAGAGCTTGCAACTCGCCGACAAGCGCCCTTCGTCGACCACTCCACTCCGGATGAAACTTTTTCATAAAAGGGCGTGTCGCGATCTTTAAACACGCTTTTAACGAGAAAATAAGCTACGCACGGTTGTGGTTTCGGGTCTGTTGGGATGCCTAGAGCGCCTAGATTGAGTGGTCAACAAAGGACGATCTCAGAATCGACTTCAGTGCCCTTTACAGCATGCATCGATATTGTTATCGGAGGTATCAAAACAATCAACTAAGGCTGCCTATTATTTTACTTCGCGTAAATTTTGCGGGAGCAAAGGACCACCAATGCGCAGAGTCAAGAAGTTAGCGCGGTGCGAACGTGTGATGATGCCTTCATCCTAAAAAAACAGTACGAAAAAATAAAAAGAAAAAAAAAACGGCGAGGACGTTCGTGTGTTTCTTCGACGTCATCGTCGTTTTTTTCGCGCTGTTATTCATGATGAAAGGTACCACCAACGCTCGCACCGCGTTTGCGAGGCTGGAATTCCCACCCGCCGCTGACTGGGAACGCCTGCGTAAGTGCTCGCGCATTTCGTTCGCGAATCATGCCGTAGCGACAGTAGCGATTTCAGCGTCTCCTGGCGACGTCACGATTGGAGGAAACGCTGCAGAGCGTTGAAAATCCTGGTGGTGACGCAGGAGCTGAGATGAATGCTGCTAAATGCCTGTTTGGCTGTAGCTGGTAAGGCGGCCGGGCAGTCGACAGAACTTGCCCAGCTGGCAGAAACTTCCGCAACCAACCACCACGGTCGTGTCAATCTGTAGCGTCTTTCAGAGGCCCGTGTGACCGCATTTTGTTGCTCTCTCTCTCTCTGGAACACTGCGATGCACCTATTCGCGACTCCAATTCACTATAGGTGGCGCCACTCGCTTTCCAAAATGGCCGGTTTAGTGAGGGTCGGAGATGCGTGCCGCTGCTGAGCCTGTCTAGTTTGCTGGCTTCACTGAGCGACACAAATTATTTCTGGTAATACTAGGGAGCTAGGGTGTTATGAGCGCAGGTCACCCCTCTATCCTGAAAACAATAACGGTATTTAGCGTAATATTTAGGCCAGGAGGTAGGTTTTAATTCCGGAGCAAAACCGAAACTAACCTTTATTTTTGATTTAATTTCTCGGTATCGGTCTTAATTTCAGATTCTTTCATAACTCAAAATGTGTCTCAGACTGTACTTATTTAGTTAAAGAAGTTGTTCGCGGAAACCTTTGTCTCTTTAAAGACAGGGTCTTTCATACACCTTACAGGTAACATAGAATGCTGTAGTTGTTGAAAAATTCAGTGCTGATATTTATGCGTTCTTGCTGCCTTTTCTCGCTCAGATAATTGTAATATGAAACAATGACCTGCTGGCCTTTCAATGGCTTTTTTGGGTATTTTGAAGATTAATTGTTTTAATATATTTCCCAGCACAAGAATAACAGAAAAAATCTAATTTATACGATATGTTCACAAAACGTATGAATTAGGAAACGCTGTTCTCCTAGAAAAAGTTCAAAGACGGAATCCGAGTCAGGCAGCTGAAGTGTGCGTGTTTTAAAGCAACGCGTGACACATATGAGTTTATATTGTATCCAGTGTTTGACTGTTTGTCTATCTTGATAACGATGTCAGAGGTCTTCATGTGCTAAAAAGAAAACAAAATGACACCTTTCAGAAAAGACGATTACGGTTAAATGGCATATTTTTGTGATCGTAGCGTTAATTGGGCGCATACATTGCCGCGATTTGTATTAATAATAATATAAGTATAAATATTAAGATATTTTAATACTCAATTTTCAAGCTCTAAAGTAATAGGTTGTTTATGATCTGATTTCAAACGCGCGAACAAGTATGACATTTAAGTGTGCTAATTATCATCACTGGTGGCAATTGCAGCATTTTTAATTACCCAGTTATAAAATAAATAAAGTCTAAAATCAATGACAACACCCTAGGTAATGTGAGAAATTCATGTGAAATTAGAGTAATTGAGGATGCTATCAAAGTAGCGACTTTTGACAATCGGCAAAACTTCCAAAGTCGCCGCCAATATCCTTCCAAACCAAATCCCCCCCCCAAAAAAAAAAGAAAAAAAAAACGGATTATTTTTTTAATTATTACATTTTTTTTTAACATTCATTTCCTTTCGTATTTGCTCGCCGTCGTTTTGCCATCCTCAGCCTTTCCAGTTCAAAGGAACACCTACCTGCTTGCGCGTCTGCTCAATGCAGCACGTTTCGTTGGTGTTGGAAAACGGTGAAACAGTAGTGAGTTTTAGTTTTGCGTATACGAGCGAACGCAAGCGCTGTGTGTTGCGTTAGCTTTGCATGTTCCACACTGCGCGCGCGCGGAGCCTAAAATTGCAGTTTTGGATAGGAGCATGGCAACGATGCGCACGCGCAACGTGGAGCATGCCATCCTAACGCAAACGGACAGCGCTTGCGTTGGCTCAATACCTGACTCTCTAATAAGGTACAATCCCATACAGGCTGCAGCACCAGGTTGGGACAGTAAAGAGTGTTGTTTGCATTCGGAAACGACACTTCGCGAGCCATGATCGCGCGCAGTTCCGCCGTGCCCGCTGAGCAGGAGAATCGGGGACCCTCACTCAGAGCGCTTCCCGTTTCCGCCACTGGAGGGCGAGCGACGAGCTGGAGCATCGTTATATACTGGATACGCGCAAAACCAGCTCTTTTTTTTTTTTTTTTTTTTTTGAGAACGAAGAATTGGGCAGTGCTTCGTATAGAGCCATATAAGAGAGGAATCAAATGAAACCACGGAGAGCTTTCGCAATTTAATATCGAACACCTCCTGCGCGAACTTTGCGTTTGCGTGCGTTGTCACGTTGCAAGGAGAGTACGGTGCGGGTGGAGAGACGGCCGAAGGCGGAGACGCTTATGGGGGCATCTTGCGGTCAATCTTGACAGCCTGTTTCGCAAGCGCGGACCATAAGTCTCGTGACCCCGACGCTGTCGTTTCAACCTAGCGTTTCCCGAGTTGTTGCTCCAACCGAAACACTGCGATTCATGAAGCTGCGCTTACTGCGCTTGCGCGGAAACCCTTTTATTTTATTTTTTTTAGCGCGGTATTTTCGCAAACTTTGTACAGCGGCCAGCGCCAATACCGGCGTGACGCCACGAGGATGAGTTCATCCAGTGGCGCGTTACCACCAAATGAAAAAAAAATTTTTGTTTACTCCACCACGCAAAAAAAAAAAAGGGGGGGAGAAAAAAAACACGTCAAATTTTGAGCAAGAAGACAACGCGATGGCGTGCTCGAAACTTTCGCGGCGCGACGGCGGCAGCCCGGAATCGACAGACGGGTTTCGATGGCGTAAAATTAGGAGTCGCTTCATTTGAATAATTAAGATGACTCACTCGCGCGCACACGGCCCTGCCGGATCGCCTCCATTGTTCGTCGACTCTACACCCCCTCTTGTTTTACTTTCTCGCCTCCCTTGATATGTTATGCTTCCTGTCATCTTCTAATTATTAGTGCGGCGCGGGCTGATTTGCATCGCGTCGAGGAAAGCGAGGGAAACCTGCCTTGTTCGGTATTCGATCGCGGTACGGTTGGCTTTGCCGTTAAGCTTTTATCCGTTTATTCGTACTCCTGGATTGGATCCTGACTAAAACACGTGGTACAAGACGATTCGGAAGACGACGAGGTGAAAACAATCGGACGCTACGGTCTTTTATTTCCTAATTCTGGATTACGCAAAGGTTTCGTATACACGTTTGTTTGTTTGTTTTTACAACTTCAGATACTTTTTTTTTTTTTTAGAGAAGGCTGTTGCCTTTTAGGAAACCTGGAAATTATGAGACGATTTGCTAGGCTCGTAGTCCCTTCATGCATTACATTCGTAACGGACGGATCGAAGAATGGATGGACGCATGCACACGGCTGAACCCTTAAATTGGACGGTGGCTTCCGCCCCTGGTCCGTGTCTTTATTTCAAAGATTACCCTTCACCTACTGTGTTCCTTTTTGTTGTCGGCCGAGTCACCAACCGGTCACAAAGAACAAAGTGATAAACGAAGGGTTATACTGCGGAAGACTGTCCCATCCACCAAATACGACATTTAGCGAGACTGTTTTTTTTTTTTATCAAGTTGACAAATACTCTACAAAAAATATGTTAACCAATGAAACTCAGAAACCGGAAGGTAAAATAATAATTAAAAAAAATACCGCCTGGGCAGCAGACAAGTTTACGGTATTCTCCTTTCGCGTTGACCAGATTTCCAGGTGAGAGCGATGCGGAGAGAAGCCGAAGGGAAGGAGGAGAAATGAGAGAGTGCAGTGACGTCCGAGCGCCGGAGCTTCCGATTGGATGGTTTAGGGTACACGGAAAGGCCAGCTGCCTTTGTCTCTATCCCCCTAGCCTCGTTTACATGAATACGACTTCAGCGCATCGACTCCAATCGTCCTCCGAAAGAAGCCGACGCGGCAGCGTTTACATGAATGCGCACCAAGCCCTACGCGAAGGTGGCGCCACGCCGTGTCAAAGCTCAAAGTTAAAGCTGCGTTTCCGGCACCGGCCGCACCACGTGACTACGTTTTCCGGTGCATCGCACGTGAGGTTCGTGAAGGCGTCGACGCTTTCGGCGAGCTTAAAATAAATATCGCGCCCGCAGTCTTCGATGCTGTCCAAGGAGTTACGAGACGGAAGAAACATCAAAACCCAAACGTCTTGGGCTCCAGGTCGGGCCGCTGGGCCACTCTGGATCAGAGGCGACGTGCGTGCGCACGGCCTGGCGAGCGAGATCGTCGTGAACCGCTCTGAGG
Source organism: Ixodes ricinus (assembly GCA_037355805.1). NCBI lineage: Eukaryota > Metazoa > Arthropoda > Arachnida > Ixodida > Ixodidae > Ixodes > Ixodes ricinus. Next base: position 259,160 of record JAZHYW010032330.1, on the reverse strand, counting down.
ACGCCACCGCGCTTCGCCTCGCCATACCTTGCCAACCGCGACTGGACCCCGAGGTAGTGATGCAAAACTATCGATAGTACTATCGATAGTATCGATAGTCGCCAGAAATCTGACTATCGATAGTAAAAACTATCGACAGTACTATCGATAGTCGACTATTGAAAAACTATCGATAGTACAATCGATAGTCGACTATCGAAAAACTATCGATAGTCGACTATCGAAACGCTATGGATAAGTACTATCGATAGTCGACTATCGGAAAATTATTGTTAGTCGACTATCGAGAAACTATCGAGAGTCGACTATCGTAAACCTATCGATAGTACTGTCGACGGATTACTATCGATAGTTTTGCGACAGCAGTAGTTTGCGTCGCTCCCTCTTCTCTTTTTCTCGCTTTATTTTTTTCAAATGGGACACCAACTATACTTCGTTTCACCTTATGTTGTACCGCAACCAAGGCTAGAAGCGCGAGCTCCTAGCGTTGGCAGCTGCCCTTAAGGCATTAAAGGGATACTGAAGCGAAACTTGAAATACACCTATTATGGTCAGAAATAGGTTTAATATGATCAATGATATCCGTAATTCATAATCGCGCGTTTGTATTTTGAACGGATGGCTATATTTTCACCCTGAGGGGTCCGATGGGGCGCGCGCTCGAAAATCAGCCATCGGAGAGCGCGATGCGTCTTGGGATATTCGGCGCATTCGTGACGTCACTTGTGCCAGACGGGAAAGGCTACGGCGTGGATGTTGTGGTTACGAGCGTTGCCACTTGGTGGCGCGTCGACGATTTACGACCTGTAGACAACGTGGCCGAAGGGTTTGGATTTGGGCTAGTTGGTTGAACATGTTTAGGGGTTAAAGCGCTAAAAACGACGGACGAGTAGGAGAGACACACACCACAGAGCGCTCTGTGGTGTGTGTCTCCCTACTCGTCCGTCGTTTCGATGCTTAACCCCTAGACAACGTGGCCGTTTAAGATGTGCAACTGCAAGGCCTGCACGCACGCTGCACCACGGCAAGTTGGCAACCACGGCACCGCTGACAAAACCAGCTCGGAGGCCGGATTCTCAAAGCGAACTTACGACGAAAAAAGTGCGCACGACAAATTTGAAAGAAAACCCGTATTCTCGAAACGAAATTGTCGTAACTTTTGCGCAGGTTACGACAGAGTCCTACGACAGCTCCGAAGCTGTCTTACGCATTTTTTTACGATCAAAGCCGCATGGTCGCGACGACTAACGGACATTTATTTTCTGCTACGTGCTCTTCTCGCGCGTCCCGACTTCAACCAGCGAGAAAAAAAGGATAGAGTACTTGAAACAGACCACGACAAACAAGAACGCTGGATCCACAAACACCCGAGAAGAGCAACAACGGCCACGATTCCACCGACCAAGCGAGCTCGGCAGAATAGGCCTAGCAGCAACACCGACTCGACGCACCGTTGTTCCGGCGGTCCTTGGCCAAGACCGTCTGCCCACGACCGGCTGGCCTGCTGAATGGAATATGCCCGCGCGACCCTTGTGGACCCTTCCCGACCCTTCCCGGATGAATAGCCTGATCCCTGAACTAAATTTCAGAGGTCAATCTTTTCCCCCTTGTCATCTCGATCTCTTTGTTTTCCGAGGCAGCGGGGACGAACGCTGTCGTCGAAGAGGGACTCTCATTGATTCTATCTCCTTGTTTTGTGTGATATAGAGCTCAAATAAACACCGTACGGATTACCTTCGCAACACGGTATGTACACTTTGTTATTAGTATGCCATTTTTATTCTGACACGACGCTGTCACTGTCTAGCTATAGCAGTTCGTTGGAGCTGCCGCGATGTCGGTCCAACCTTCTTTGCCGAGTGTCACGTCAGTATCGAGTTGCAATCGTGAAAGATCGGTCCCGAAGCGCTTACCGAAACGCGGTCTTAAACAGAGCGGATCCAGCACTTCGATCAAACGCGCGCGTCCGCTCCGAGTGTGAACAGGTATTTGCGTGGCTTTTGCTGACACTCTCGTAGTTCAAACGTGTCGTTTTTAACGTCGGCTCGCAGCTCGCAGCTCGCAACTCGCGGCAACTAATACAACGGCCGTGCCAGAAGGCGTGCTCGCGTCGTGGCGTGCATAGAGCCGCTAGCGAGAACGAGCTCACTGTGGCCAACTACGCTTTGGCTTTCTCCGTCAAGGCTTTTAAAACGCGTTCAGGCCTAGGCTCATTCTGCCGGCACGCCGTATTTCCGCAGAAGGGCGCTGCTCCTATGCCACAAGTGATGTCACGAGAACTTCCCACCATCCACCAGATGTGAATTTGAAATCGTTTAATTAGGTTTAAAATTAGTTCTCCTGTGTTTTACAGCGCGATATTGATATTTCCGAGGTGGTGCCTGTCCCTAGCCCATATTTATGCAAAAAGATGGGCGCTAAAATTTCATTTCAGTACCCCTTTAAGGCACGTGGGCTTGTGCCGCCGAGATGTGCCTCAGAACAAGGAGCTTGCGCTTGTAGTTTTTCCTGCGGTACATCATAAGGTGAAATAGAGTATAGCAAGCACCGTGCTTGCAAGTAGTGTCAAAGACGCCAGTGCACGAGGCCCGTGTCCCCGTTTCTCGAGCGGCCCTTGGAAGCGAGATGTCAGCGGATCACCCGCTCGTGGCACGTGTCTTACGCTGGTTTCCATAACAATGGTTGGCGGTACGTGTAAAAAACGCCTTTATCAAGGGGCTTTATACCCAATTTACACGGCAGAGTAAAGGTACCTTTAGCTTAGGTCCCTTAGCTGAAGGTATGTACTTTAGTAAACGGCGTTCCTGATCACTCGATAAATAAACGGAGCACTTTAAGTTGATGTCGATTGCATTCTTGCTAAACCGCGAGAGAAGCACGTGATAAACAATTATTCCTCGAAATCGGTTTGACGCGCAGTTTTTGATTATTGTGTGTGAAATATCACATTTAAAACCTAAATATTATTTTTGTTTCCGTTTGCGGCACTTCAATATTTTTTTTCTCCAAGTCTAAGGGGGCACCTAGAGTCACTAAATAAAGCAAGGAGCTCGCGCTTGTAGCCTTTCCTGCGGTACATCATAAGGTACCCTGCCAACTTTGGTTCAGCTTTCATTGATGACGAATACGGGAGTTTGGGCGAAGAGAGGAGCAAGGGAGGAGAGCAGCGGTGCGGCAACTGTGTTCGCTCTAGTTGTGCAAAACTATCTATAGTACCATCGATAGTATTGATAGTCGCCAGAAATCTGAGTATCGATAGTAAAAACTATTGATAGAACTATCGATAGTCGACTATCGAAAAACAATCGATAGTACTATCGATAGTCAACCATCGAAAAACTATCGATAGTACTTTCGATAGTCGACTATCGAAAAACTATCGATAGTACTATCGATAGTCAACTATCGAAAAACTATCGATAGTACTATCGATAGTCGACTATCGAAAAACTATCGATAGTACTATCGATAGTCGACTATCGATAGTTCTGCGACACTATCGATAGTTTTGGAAAAACTATCGATAGTATCGATAGTCAATCTATCGATAGTTTTGCATCACTACCCCGAGGCCGAAAGGCTCCGGCGTAGCCAGGGACGGCACTGAGGTAGGAGCTGCTCCGTTCTGTGCTACCATGCAGTGCTCGGAGCTCTCGGCGTCGTTCGTGTTTGCGCCGAAACCTCTAGGCACTCCTTGGACACGCAAGTCGTGTTTCGCAAGGCTTGGACGGGGGCCGCCCTCTCCAAGCAGCTCAGTGACATTCCGCTATTTTAGTTTGTCAATAAAAGCTCGCGTTTCTTCTCAAGAGGAACTGCGGGCGACCACACGGAACCGCTCTCCGCCGCCGCCGACGAAGGTGGCCGCCGCCATGTTCTCAGCTGTTCACTCGCTCCTGCAGCGAGCGCCTTCCTATAATTCTCCCCGTTCCGAAATGCGATGCGACCTCCCGTTTACATGGGCTGAATGAATGCGTACTCGCCATCTCGATTCACCTCTGTCTGGCGACTTGAATGCGATGCGCTTCTCTAGCGCATTATGCCGTTTATATGACCGCATCGAATGCGACAACTGGATTCGATGCGACTAAGTGCGCATTCATGTAAACGCGGCTCCTGTCTCCCCCAATCAGAGCGAGCAGCAGCGTCGTCTGCTCCTCGTATAGTGTCTGGCGTTCCGAGCGCCGAGGACCAGGCTGAGAGATGAAATAGAAAATCATAACGCGGCTGGAAATATTCAAAAACATGACTTGTCGGGAGAGACTAGCAATACAGTGGCGCCATCTACACAAGACGAACTTATCGTATAGACGTCCACTACTCGCGACTTCAACGGTGCTGCATTTAAATCCCGTTCCCTCGTTTCACATTTTCGCCGCCAGGCCGCGGAAGTTTCGGCTGCACGTTTCCGCAGGCGCGAGCTCCTCGTTTTTAAAAGTCACGTCTTCTTTGCCGCTGGCAGTCATGGCCCCCTCTAGAGCTGGCAATGCTCGAGGAGGAGGACAACTTTCTGTGACACAATTCGTAAGAAGCGAGGGGCGCACGTGCGCTGCAGCTTTAGCCGGCGCTCAAGGAGCACGTCCCTTAGCTTCGACTTTCTACGTGGCTTGCGCCTGGCGTGATCGCATCATGCTGGTGGTCATTTCCCACCTGTTCTTGCCGAGGAAAACAAGATCGGCGGTGCAGAATGTACTCTGCGAAGGGTACACGCTCAGCGGCAAGGTCACCCCAACGGCAGCTGATTTGACGCCGGTGCAAGCCACTACGACAGATAAGTTGTCCCCCAGTGTCAAGCGCCCCCCTCTCTCTCTCTCTCTCTCTCTCTCTTTCTTTCTTTCTCTCTTTCTCCCCCCCTTTCTCCCTCGGCAAGAGAAAAACTACTTTTTTTGTAATTCCTGAAAAAATGTTAGTCATTATAAAACTAGATTACTCTCTACTCCTAGATGGCTGTGAGTGGTAATATTAAAATTGCGAACGACCACACAAAGTATGCTGCGATTGACAGTGGTAGCTGCTGAGTTGTGGAAAGGCATGTTGAGGAAGATCTGCCTTCAACCAGTGTGTTGTACAATGTTTGCGATGGCTTCTTTGCTTACAGTGGAATTGATGTTGGAGACGTGTGCTTTGGCGGAGCGATTGTGCGAGATGTTGCATGTGTATAAAAAAATCGTGTTATTTATTTATTTATTTTTTTTTTGGGGGGGGGGGGGGAGGCTGGGGCGTTTCTTTAGATTCCAAATTCAAAATGGGATTTTCTGATAATTCCATTGTTTAGAACTCCTAGCAATGGAAACACTGGGGCCATTTCCACTCCTGAATGGCTGAGCTGTTTCGTTCCATTCCTCTGAACACCAATCGAGAAAAATGGCGCTTGACAGCTACATTAAGTTGCCGGAAAATAGCGTCAGCAGAAAGCTGACGTCATCAAACAATTGCAAAAATATGCAAAACACGTCCCGAGTGCATTGATTCTACTAAGCCGAGCGGTGGTCGCACACAGCGCTCGTGACAATTGGTACGGCGGCACTGCAGATATAGATCGAACAACCGAGCGTAGAAGGCTCGGAACAGACGGCATAACTTCAAACCAGCCATTTTCTTCTCAAAGGGTCCGTAGATATTCTCTACTTCTAGGAGATACACGGCAATTGAGGAGTCACGCATCCAAGAAACGCGGCCGGTGTGGCATTGTCCCTGTCCGATGGCTTACAACTGACGCTTTCATCGCACAAGGACACAACAGCCACATTGTCGCGTCTCGCGGTCACCAGGAACGAAACCTTGTCCGCCTACAACTCTAACAGTTTTTGTTGCTTCTCTGGGGGTGACACTTTCATCCTCGAAGGAACACGAGCCGGTCAGATAACCATGCCGTCGGTTACCCAAAGTGCAACGCGATGCTGTTTCAAAAGCCGCCTTAGACCAGATCGACACAACTCGTATAAGAACAGAGCCCATTCCGTTCCCACTTCATTCCGGGACAAAATCCACCTAATTCCATTCCCATTCCATTCCTACCAGTGCTGTCCGTCGCCATTCCATTCCCATTCCATTCCGGGGTCGCGGAAAGGCGGAACGATTCCGGAATCATTCCAATCTCCGGAGTGGCAACTCCGCAACACTGGTCTCCCGCACAGCGCGACCACGTGGGTGTTTCGCAACGGCGGCAACGGCGGCGCAACGGCGGCGAACCGCGGCAACGGCGGCTGCCGGAGCCGCAGCCTTGTACGCGTTACTCTAAAAGAGTAATCGCTTACAATTACAATTACTCTAGCTTGAAAAAGTATTCAATTAGATTACTCGATTCCTTGAGAAGTAACTGGCCATTAGTTGAAAAAGGAACCTTTACTTTTCCGATTACTTCAGACTTTCAAAACGACAAATTTTTCCTACGGTACTGTTCCTTACTGGATCAGATTCATTTCTTGAATAACTCCGTATTCTCTGAAACCACCGATTTTCGTAAACCTCTCTCGTCGGAGACTTGGTTCGATGATTCCTTGGCAGGAAACTTGTACGAAGAAAGGGCGCCATTAGAAAGGGAGGGAAAAAGTAGTAAGTTACCGAGTAATTTGAGTGTTTTCAAAAGTAATCAGATTACTCTCGCGGTTACTTCCTTATAAATGTATTCAAATGATTACAAAAGTGTTTTAATAAGTGATCGATGACAAGTAATTTGATAGCATGTAATGAGAAATGGGGGGGGAGGGGAGGGCATCGCGGGAGGCTAGCTGGAACGATGGGGAGGCGTAGAGCGCTCTTCCCGTGATCATGTGGGCTTTTCGGAACAGGAGAGGCCTACGGAGGGGGGGGGGGGGGGCGAGAGAGATAGCCTTGGCCGTGTGTGAGACATGACGGGGAGAGGGAGAGCAGTGCCTCTGCTGTAGAGTGGCGGTTTTGCGTTCGTACATGAGCCCTTTTTTTGCCGGGAAGGCGTACTAGCAGCTACCACTGTAAAAATTAATAGTTCCGTGTGCTCGAGCTGTATTTTGACATTAATCAGATATCACCAAGAGCTCATTATCATCTCTCCTTGAGAGGCAAAAATGAGGAGTATAACTAACGAGGTCATCGACCTGTTACAACTTCGCATCCGGTATAGAGTGAAAGAGAAATTAGGTTTATTAAGAAAAAAAAAACAACTACAATGGAACGCTTTATCAAACATGAGCACCGATGGGGTACATGGAACGCGGAGTCGCCAAACGAGCGAACGTTTTCGAAAAGAGACATATCGGTGGACCGTGAAATCCTTGTTTCGACGCCTCTTTATAGCTGCGACGACGACGATTTCCACGCGCTTCGGTGTTTCGAATCTCGATGCGACGGCGGCGGACGAACCGGGCGAGAAAATTGGACCTTGACGACCTGTTCATGAACTTCCCACCAGCGAAGAAAAAGCGAAGATTTGCCGAGACTCAAAAATAAAGAAAACATACGAAAATAAAAGAAGGAAACCGTTTGGAGACTTTACAATGAGAGGGCCAAAACGACGAGCGGGGAGGGAAAAAAGAAATGTTTGGATGAGGCTCGTCGGTGTCTCTCCGCGCGAATTATCTTGTCAGGTGTCGTCGAGAACACTCGTGTGAAGCTGCTGGGCCGCAGAGCGTGACGCTCCTTTCCTTTTCCACTCCGTCTGCCTTCGCCCCTTCTTCTCTCTGTCTGGGTTTCCATTTCGTTCTTTAATGTGAGACAAAAGCGGCTCAGTCTTTCTTTCCTTTCTTCTTTATACTGCGCTTCGTGGGTGGGTGCACAGCTCGTGCGCGCGTGTGATGCGCGTGAGAAGGTGTTTGACTAGGACGTTCGCATGCCATTATAGGGTACGGGTGTGCGGATGCGCCTGAACGCGCACGTGCTCGTGGCGGGGCGCGAAGTATCTTTCTGTCTCTATCTGTGTGTGTGTGTGTGTGTGTGTGTGTGTGTGTGTGTGTGTGTGTGTGTGTGTGTGTGTGTGTGTGTGTGTGTGTGTGCGTGTGTGTGTGTGTGTGTGTGTGTGTGTGTGTGTGTGTGTGTGCGCGCGCGTGTGAGTGCTTGTGTGCGGGCCTGTGTGTGTGCCTGCGTGTGGGTGTGCACGTGCGCGCGCAGAGGCATACGGACGCGCACTCAAGCGTATCCATGCCACTCTATCGCTTGCGGACAGAACTCGGTCACGCGTCCAGATGCACACGCGGATGCACGCGTACTGAAACGGGTATGCGTGCACATTTGTGGGGACCATACATATTCAAAAGGGCGAGCGCATAGGCAAGCGTGAGCATGCACTTGAAGATATTTACGCGAGAAAAGGCAGGAGCGCAGACGTGCTGGGACATTTTCGCGTGTGCACGCACATAGGAGGGCACAACTCAACGCAGGAGTGACGCATGCATGTACACCCATACCCACAATGCGCGCGCAGGTGCGCGCGCTGAACATCACCGAAACTCGCGCAGAAACCATAAACTCGCTTACCAACATCTTCTCAAACTCACGCTAACCCACAAAAACTCACGGATACCCAGAAAACTCACGCAGACCCATAAATCTCACGGACTCGCCCAGGAACTCACCAGGATTCACACAAATTTACAAAACCTCACGAACACTCATAGAAACTTACGCAAGACTCACGAAACCTCACGGACACTCACAGAAACTCACGCAGTCACACACAAACTCACGCAAACTCCTGGGAACTAAAAACAAATACTCTCGAAAACTGACACAAACTAACACGGACACCATTGGATTGGAAAACCTTTATTGTTGGCTAGAGTTACAGGTGGGTATGCTGATCTTGCTAGGGGGCCGTCAATGGAGACTGGCGCACGAAACTTCCAAAAACTCACGCAAACTCACATGCGCGCAAAAAAAAAATCTCGAGTAACTTCTCCCTAAATTTACGCTTACGCCCACGAACTTCCTCGCGCGCTGTCCGACCTGAGAACCTCCGGAGTAAAACAACAGAGAGCCATCGGTCGATTGCGGACGAGCGTGTGGGCCCTCGACTGGGGCGCGTTCTTTTTTTCGCTCGGGCTCCGCCACCGCCTGACCCTCGACCGCGGGGCAAGACAAACAAACAGTGGCGAAGGCCAGTCGGTTTCCGCCGCTCACCTGGTGTTGTGTATCCGTCTGCTTGCCCCCTTTTCTCTGCCGATTCCACGTTTTCTCCGCTGGCGCTCGGTAAAGGGGAGGAGATGTGTCAAGAGAACGTGGGCGAGAGCGGTTCCACTTCTCTTCCGTGATCCCAGAAAATCGCATTTGGTTCAGTATTCTCGAGTGTTCTTTTATTTTTTTTAATATATGATTGATTGGTTTGACTCCAGTTCTATCGTGGAGAGGGTTTTTCGATCTCGCTAAAATAACTTCCGTGGTTTTCAGCTCAACGCGCGACTTGATCCTGTCGTTAAAAGCGAAAAACACAGATGAACATCCGCCGGCGTCAAAAATATAAAATCGTTTTTTTTGTTTTTTTTTTAATTTACCTTTTTGTTGTTCCGAACTGCACGGGGGCTGGGACCTTCGTCAAGCTGCTACCCAGCAGCTTTTTGTCCTAAGTCCCCTGTTGTCATGTAAGGATATGTAACAACAAATAAAACTTGATTTGCTTTGATTTGATTTGAAAACCACAAAAAAACACCGATAAACGTAACAGAATGGATAATTGGGCAAGTTGGCACGTTACTACGTATTCCTGTTGAACCGATAAGAACTGAAAAACGACCATTGGTGTCAAATATGGAAAATCGATTAAAACCGAAGAACACCAATTTCCGAAAATTTGTGCACCATGCTAGGACTGTCTTTTGTCAAAACCCTTCCCTTCGTAGACTTGAGCTCTTAGTTTTTTGTTTTTTTTTTAAGATCTCTTTCTCACTGATAATCATTGTTCTTAGCGTCCGTCCGAAACGTATCACCGAAATATACCGATATTTGAAAAAAAAAAAAAAGTAGTAAACACCGAAAAACATCCGTAGATTTTTCTTATAAATAAATACCGGAAAATCGACGTCCTTATAATTAGGCGGTGGACCTTCCGGTTTTAACAAGACACCGATGAACGTCCGCCGATGTCAGAAATACTAAATCGGCTAAACAAAAACAAGAAAGAACATTTTTGGAGGATTTCTTTTTTCTAAGCAACGACTGTTTCTGTTTGTTTGTTTTATTTTTTTTTCTTCGTCGAAACAGTCTTTTAGAGACTTTGATCGGGCGCATATATACTCATCCCTACAGCAAGCACGCATACTCATCCCTAGAGACAAGCAGCCTGGTTATCCCAAATACACCCTTTTCAAAAGTCAGAGTCAGCCTGTGGCAGTCCCAAAAGCTCCAATATTGCCGCTCTAATGGCGGTGATAGGAGATCAATCGGCTAAATCAAGCACCCTCGATTTCGTGAATCAAAGGCGGCGCAAAAGGACCCACATCTTTTCCTTTTTCTGCTCCATGCTTTCGAAGACGTTCGCTTTTTCTGGTGTGAAGAAGCTGTGTCTAGTGCCGACATTAGAGCGTCGGGTTTGGCTCTGCACAGTGTGGGTAGACTGACCTTCGGAAAGGATCCTCTTGGTGGAGTTAGTGAACTTGGAGGGCCCGACAGTCAAGTCAGTCAATCAGTCACCACGGACTGTCGAAATATCTTAGTTCAATCGAAGTATACTTTGTTTCATACTTAGTGTGCAACGCTGTCAAAGCTACTGGCGCGAGCGCGTGGCTTCATCTATGGTTTTGATTACGCGAGAACGTGTGCAAATGATCAAAGAGATCAAGCCCCATGCTCGCGCCAGTAGCTTTGATAGCGTTGCACACTAAGTATGAAACAGAGTATAGCGTCATCCCGTGGCTAAAATGTTAGTCTAAATTTCTGTATGCTAATGGCGGAAAAATACGAGTACCTATAGTCAGAGGCAGACGTACGAAAGTTGCGGTTTTCTTCGCTGTACAAGGTCTTCTTTATTCGCTTCAGTTTCGATGGTGAGAAGAAACTACCAGTGGCTACGTTTACATGGATGCGATCGTAGCGCATCGAATCGAGCAGGAACCAATCGCACGCAGCCTGTCTTCCTACTTCTTCCTCTTCTACCTATCTGGTACCAATCAAAATAGTCAAATCTCGATTCGATGCGCAACGGTCGCATCCATGTAAACGCAGCAAGTGTGCACTATACTTTGTTTCAGCTTGGGTCCAGACACAGCCGATGCTACAAGCACGAGCGTGTGGCCCTGAACAGTGCCTGTACTGTACGAGCGCGCGTGCTTGGCAGGGACGCTGGAAGCCCGGAGCTCGCGCTTGTAGCATCGGCTGCGTCTGGACCCAAGCTGAAACTAAGTATAGGTGCTTATACTTGGGGACACCTTTTCTTGGCAATGAAACCAAAGCTATGGGTTCCGGTGCGCTGCACGCACAGTGAGCTCCGATCAGAGCTGTGCTCGAGTGGTCTTCATTTCTTCGGAAATGCCAGATAAAAGTTGTCTCTGAGTATAGACCTTTCCAAAAAGACCGTGTGGCCGGTGCCATCTTGACTGTTCGTGCGTATGGCGCGAGCTTTCCTCGCTTTCCGAAGCGACGAACACGCACGTGCGGAGCTGTGAAGACCGCACGCGGGACTGTGATTTTGTAAACATTAAAAAAGTCTATACACCATTCCAGTGCCTACAACCCCTCAGCCCAGCGTACGATCTCCTCAGCCCAGCACGCGCATGCTCGTCGCTTCGGAAAGCGAGCGAATCACGCGCCGTGCGCACCAACACTGAAAATAAAACCAGCCAGGAGCCTTTTTCTTTCAAAGATCTCTAGGGTGTTTTCACATGACGTCAATCCGCCATTTTGTTGTTAGGTGTTAGCGCGATGAAACTTGTAAACTTTTGTGCACTACCGATTTGAGGGTGAAATGTGGATCTTCGGAGCGCTTCCTTCTGCACCCGCTAGACGGCTCATAACAACACAATGGTGGACGAAATGACGTCGGTGAAAACACCCTATACACGATTGCAAGCGAGGCGACTGGCCGCCGCCATGTCTCTGCTCGTGCGGACAAGCCCGTGCAATTGCAAGCTTGCCAAAGATATGCTCACTCGCAAGCGGCACGTGTTGCACGCGATGGGGCGCCTGTTGGGGTGCTACGCTTCCAATAGACCCTTTCGCAAACACAGTGCCATCTAGTGTGGCTCAAATATCAGTCTAAATTTGTGTGTGCTAATGGCGGTTAAAATCTAGTACCTATTAGTCAACGGCAGACGTACGAAATTTACAGTGTTTTCCACTGCGCAATTATTTATCTAGTTTTTGTTTTTTAGTTTTGATGGTGTAAGAAAAGCTCCTACTCTGTTCGAGGCACTTAGTTATAAGTAATACTCTCGATAAAATTCTTTAGATTTGATTGTCGTGACCTGTCTGGGGCGTGCCGAAGCTGAGCATTCCAGGAATAATACATGACACCCTCAAAAGCGTGACGCACAGAAGCTTATCCGTCCCGTCCCGGTGTCAGCGAACAACAGTAGGGGATATTCACTGGGCGCCATATTTGAGGGCGCTGTTAAAAGGGCATGCTTAGAACGAGCTCATATTAATAGGCTGCTAAGACCGGCAATCTTGATGGTGTGGAACGCACGTTGCAAAAGGACTGTGGAAGCTCGCCATCAGCATGCGCTCAGAAGTCGCGCACACAGCCATGGCCGCCAGTGCCTCCTGTGCAGTAAACTAACGTCTGGAATGTTCAGGCTCTGACTAGGTGCCTATTTTTGAATTATTCATTCACCGTCCATCAAAAGGCCGCCATTAGCATGTACAGATGATATACACATAGGTGCTGATAGTTACCAAAGCGGCCAGACTGAATTTCGGATAGGGTCTTTTCGGGTTAGGCCTGGACGACAGTGTTTGAAACTATCCTGGTGGTCATTATCGGTTGAATTCTGCGAAGGAAGCACGGGCATATTCGCCTTCCAGCGGAAACATTTTGCTCGAGAACAATTTAATTTCTTTACAGCGGTAGCTGTTAGTGCCCCTTTCGGGCAAACTCTAGCGGGATCCGTACGCAAAAACTACGTCATCGCGGGGAGAAAGTGTGATAGCAGCGGCGGCAGGCTTTTCACTCTTTCCATTTCCATAGGTAACGCTAGGTTGCGCACACAAGTAAAACGCGTGGAAGCAACAAGAGGAACCGGTGGTCTGTTCATGTACCCGTAACTAGCAAACCATATAGGAAGCGTTTGGTAATCGAATGGCGGACGTGCGCATCCTGAGCAGATTGGTCTCAAGTGCGCATGCGCTGTCGTTAGTCGGAGCATCACTTTGCAGACGATCGACGCTTTCGCCTTTTTCTCCTCCTCCTCCTCCTCCTCGCGGCCCGTAGTGCAAACGTGGCCCGTTAACCACATGACCCCGATCGAGCCGTTGGAAATACATTCAATGGATGGATGGATGGTAATGGCTATACCCTTTGTAACGGGCGGCAGCTTGCGCCACCTAGCCTAACATTGCATCATCTTTTTTGTTTTTTCTAAATTTGTATTTAAATTTAAAGGCACGCCAGTGTTACAACCTCCACAACAACAAGCAAACAGGTGGCTATGCGGGTAGAAACCGAGGGAGAGGAGGAGATCAGATCGCGTGGGGATTTTTGGACGGGCCGATCTCTGACTGGAATGGCTAACGGGTAGACGCGAAGTTATCGCTGCCTTTGTCCAGAACAGAACCTGGGCGGCGGTAGTGGGGAGGCGAGGGAGCGTGTCCGCACAGCCCGACCACGTGGGCATTTCGCAACGGCGGCTGCCGTTGAGAGGGAAGGAGGGCGGGGGGGGGGGGGTCTACTGGGGGTAAGGGAGGAGGGAAGCGAGATGGCGGAGAGAGAGATAGAGAGCACTGTCTATGTTGTAGAGTGGGGTTTTGCGTTCGTATGTGAACATTTTCTGCCGAGATCTAGGGGCCGTAAAAAGCTCGACAGCTTTACAAAGAAAGATGGAGCATGGCTCGCGCTCACCGGGTGTATACACAGACTCATCGCAAACGCAGAGGTGTTGTGAAAAGGAGCAACGACGAATTTCCGAGCAGACGGCCGCGTTCTCACGCAAAAGGACAACAAGCAGCGGCAACGATACCGCCACCAACTACACCGACTACACCACCATCATTACCAACAACAAAAAGGGCAGAAGTTGACAGGCAAGGCAGCAGATAGAAAACGCTAAAGAAAGCCGGGGGTGTAAATCTAATCCCGGAGCGGGGCTCCCGCAGAGCGGAGCCGCAAAGTATCATTCGGCGCGAAGGCGCGGCCGCAACGTCGACACTATATATATGTGGTCCGTTTCACGAGCGGCCGATTCATCATCGCCGGCCCAGTTTCGCAGCTCCGTGAACGCGGATCAGAACGAAGCCGCAACAACGAATACGAGCGCGGAGACTGGAGCTATACCTTCGAGCACACTCACGAGGGTAAACTATGTTTCCGATGCCTGCTGGCATGACGGTTCGGGATTAAGAAACGTCGTGGCAGGTTCGTCCGGTGTCTTTAGAGCGTCAGGTTAGTACATCACTGCAGTGACCACGAGCCAGCACATGCGGTTTTGGCTCTGCTCATATTGCTTCCCTGCATATATCTTAGGCCGTTCTAAGGCAGAGTGACTACCCACAATGTGAACATCCATACTAGAAACATGATGGTAACGTAATCTGTCTTAAAATGCGCTGAAGTCATATTTTTCGCCAGGGATGTCCAAAAGGGACGAATGTAAGAACAGTAGCAAATGCCTTAAATGAAACACGCTTCTGGAATGAACTCCACCGGACGTTAGATATTTCGGAGAGAAATTTCCATTCTTCCAAGTTTCACTTCAACAAGGTATGTTTCTTTCCAAAACGTCTGGCAATCAAAACTTTCCTTACTGCTGTTACCGCTCTTCGTTTGTTTATAGTTGTAATCCATTTTCCGTCGTTGTTGCGTTTCTTTTTTCTTCACGTAGATTGCAATTTGTTAGCGCAAACCGTGGAGCCTAGAACACACCGTGTATCACCCTCAACCACGGTGCCCTCAACCCAAGAAATGACAACTATGTTGCGTCCGTCCCCCCCCCCACAAAAGAATTAGACAGTAATAATAAAAATGCTGGCTACGTTGCCAGAAACACCAGATATTACCATAGGTCCGAGTGCAACCCAGAACAAGCAGCTTTATTATCTTCTTCGACCACCAGTTGGTATCATCAGTGAATTCTCCAGTTAATAATCGGCAAGTGGCAGGAGGATCCATCCCTTCACATCCGTTCGATGTGCGTAAAGAACTTGGTGGGGTCACCTGTTGTTGATGTCGGCGCTGTTGATGATTTTTAAGTTGTCTTGCTTCAAATGTGCTGTGGTGTGCGCTCCCGTACCTTTAACCTGCTTGGCTATAAGGTTTCCACCCTTGATTTGATGAGCAAATCTCATTTGCTATACCTTGATTTGTTCGGCGTAGTTAGGCCTAATTTCCCGAACGTACCATCAGCATCTCTAATTCTCTGGTACAGTCTTCGACTGTGGGATCGTTTGTGGCGGAACACTCCCGTAAGCCGTGCAAAGACTCCACGGCAAAACCGCGCCCGAAAGTGCGTACTCGACGATACGCGTTAATTGTGACCATGTTAAGGTTCCGGACGAAGTCCATTAGGCTGTGCTGACGTGTCCTTCTAAAAGAGATCAGCGGTGAGTACATCATTCGTTTCCGCGGGAGCCTCAGGAACCTTCCGTTCAGGTAGCGGTTATCGATTCCTGACGCCATGTTCTGGTCAGCGGAGGAAGAACCAGACACTGGCTGAAATTACGTATGCAGAACCAGAAGCCTTTATTATGTTCCCCTACTTCCAGTCTGGCGACTGTGGGCACACCTTAGCAAGTCTATCAGACGATCTACTCACACCGGCAGCAAAATGGCGGCGCCCGTAGGACCGCACTTGCGAACGTCCATACGGTGGCTCGGCAAGGGTCCGAGCCCCCGTGGCCAGCTCGCCGCGACCGCGTTCGCTCCAGTTCCTATTTTCGTGGACCGGCGGCTTCCCCGTCACGACAGCGCGACGGCCAGGGGCAGTGAGCCGATGATCGGCACGTCCCTGCTCCGCTCGTAAATGCCACTCGCGTACCCGTATTCAAATCGACCCTGTACGCCGCGGGAAGAAGGGTCCACTCGAGTGACGACCCTCGCCTACCCTCACCACCTTCTCCTTCCCTGTGGCCTCTTCGCCGGAGGCTACCCCCACCGGTCGTAATTAAAACGACCCTAATGATCTTTCCGGACGTCTCACCCTCGCCATCTTTTACCTTTGTTTTACGAGGATAAATGACAAGAGTGTGTCATTATGACTCCTCCGCCTTTCTTTATGTGTCATTAACTGCGTAGGGATCACGGTATGGGAAAAAGGTACGGCGGGCAATCTTATTAATAGGTTTTTTTTCTCCCCCCCTCCCTTCCCGCCTCTCCGGCATTGATCCTTGAGCAGGTTGGAAATGTCCCGTTCTTCCCCATTCTCTGACCGTTGTTACTGAGAGAAAGAAGGAGGGAAACCAGCTTGATGTCCTTTCCCCGTTTGTGTAGCGTCACTCGTATGGAAAGAGAGAAATGGGGAACCTAGGGAAATGGCTCACTCTTTTTAGGGGAAACCCCCATAGCCTTTTGGGAAGACCGCTCCAGTTCCACTGCCATGTGTTTGACACCGCATCTGAGGAGATTGCTGAACGGTATTGGCATATGTTTTATCCCCGCAGGAAGATATGCGTAATTTTACCCCCCCCTCCCCCGATCCCGTGTCGGGTTCTCACGTCCATGTTCGTTAACATAAAAAAGTAAGGAAGTAGTGTGACGTCATGCGGAACACGAGACCCAGCCGAACGCTGTCACTGCAGCATTCGTGTTGGCAATCTGTGCGACAGGTGCTGGCCCTCGGTACATGATGTGGAAAAATCAGCACTACGACCTTCTACGATATAGGTGGCGCTGGCGGCAATACATCGTAGAGAGAAGGCGTATACTTGCGTCACTGTGACGTAAAAACTATAGTCCAACGACCAGGTATTTTCTTGCGGTAAAAAAAAATTCTAGTTACTGAATACTCAAGGAACACAGAGCGTGCCTCATTATGTATTATTGTCTTACTATGTCTTCTATGTCCACGCCTTCCGTGATTTGTACTTGATGTTCTTATTGGCTGATGTCTGACAAGCTGTGGAACGACAATAGGAATTGTAGACCGTTTCCACAGCCCGCTAGCAACCCGGATAGCGCCCGCAATTCGCCATGAGACCTTCAACTATGCAGACAAGGCTGGTGGCGCGCACGTGCAGCTGCGGCGTTTTCTTCACGGATATCGTAGCGGAGGATAAAAACGGTCTACTACGACTCCTAATAAGAGACTGGGAGCATGCCACCTCTTGCGGTTCTTAATGTCTCGGTGACTAGATCAGGGTCTGTTGGTGGCGAAGAAAGGTGATGCAGCCTCTCTCCGTTCACGCAACTTACTGACGTCGATGAGTCGCAACCTCGGACGTCACGGCTTACTGACGTCACAACTTTGGATGTCACAGCTTACTGACATCACAACTGTCGACGCTAAAACTACTAACGCCACAACTTTCGGACGGCACAACTTTAGTCGTCGCAACTTATTGACCTCACAATCTCGGATGTCACAATTTACTGACGTCACAACTTACTAACGTCACAACTTGCTGGCGTCACAACCTCTTGACGTCCCAACTTTCAGACGTCAGAACTTACTCACGTCACAACTTTGGGAAGGAAGCCGTTAACGTGACGTGTTAGGAATATCAAAAACGATTTTCAGGACGAGCACTTCGTTATCAGTGTTGAAATCCAAAACGTACCGTGAAATGGCAAAAAGAAAAAAATCCGGGTAACCTGGTCGTAACCTTAAAACAAAACAATGGTTTTAGCGAGCAAAGGAGGTAAAAGATAACGTGAGTTCACCTAAACGCAAGCTATTCGGTGACTCTCTGTAATGACGACACAACCACAGCCTGCTGGTCGGTTGGCTGCTCATTGGAGTGGTGGAAAACGTGACGGAGATTACTCGGAGATAAATATATAGTACGTGACACAAGTAAGAGAAAGACCGGCGCAATTCCTTTTTTCTTTTAAGGAAAGGAGGGGTGTTACGTCGAGTGATCGCGTCGTCGAGCTTCAATCGATATCACGAGCACGCCTTAACAAAAAAAAAAGGTCTGAGTTCACTTTCCGGCTAGAACACAGAGTCCGCCAATCACGGCGAGCACATGAAGGGTGAATGACGGAGCTCAAGATTGGATTAGACCAAAAAGAAGAAAAAAAGAACCTATACATGACTTCAGTTTCTCGGCAAAATTCATGTCACGTGAACTCTGGTCATGGGACATACAGATCGATTCCATTTCCCCGCCAAAGTTGGCGGAAAATTTACGTCACGTGACCTATGCACCGATTCAGTTTCACCGCTAAATTTGGCGGGAAAGAAGCGTCACCTGACCTATTATACACCTGGGGAAAATTGACAGCGCGTGACATATATGATATAGGTCAACTCAGCTTCCCAGCTGAATTTAGCGGAAAAATTCACGTATTGTAGCCAAAACATCGATTTATAGTGAACGTCAGTTGTCCCGCTAAATTTATTGGGAAATTGACGCCACGTGACACCGATTCTCTATAACGCATTTCATGCAATTATTCCCTATAATGCATTTCATGCATTGTAGGTAGAGTTCCCGGTTTTCGGTATTTATTTTCCTTCGAATTCGGAGGTTATTTATATGTGTTTTTATTTTTTCTTGTGTATCGGTCTTTTTCGGTGTATAATTTTAATGCCGGAGAGAAATCGGTGTTTCTTGAGGTGGCGTTGCAAAGGGACCGTATAATTTCTGGAGATAATATTATGACTTAAAAGTTATACATTAGAATATTTTCTCCAGTAATGTTGATAAAGATAAGAAAAGGAAACTGGGCAAGGAATGTGATTTCGATAGAAAGGAAAAACCCTAAGGAGAGTTCAGTGCAACTGTGTTCCGGGTAAACCAGAAAAAAAAGTAGGGTGAAGGTTTATTCGCGTAAAACTGGCGTTCTTTTTCTTTTTTCTCTTAAAAACAACTTTTTTTTAACAATTTAGAGAAAACCGTATCGGGGATTCATTTTCGGTGTTTATATCCCTAATTATAGGATTGAACGCAAAGGTCGCTGCCATTTCTATTATTATTATTATTATTATCATCATCCTCATCATCATCATCATCATCGTTTCATTCTTAATGAGATTGCTGCAGATAAGGACGCCGAAGAAAGAATGATCGAGCGAGAAACGTGCATCTATTTAGTCACACCCCGGTCTTCTTAAACTGTCGGCGGAGTTCCAGGTTATCTTTATTACGCGCGTTCGTTACTTACACGAGCGCGCGTCCCGCCAGACCCCGTGACTCGAGCGTTATCTCGGGCGCGCGTGCATCCATCAATTATTGCACTCACGCGCGCCGCGTCAGATACAGATTGAAATGCCGGACGCGCGGAGGGACACCGTGTTGCAATAGGAAGTTACGACAATTCGTCGCAATGCCTGAACGCGCGAACATTGCATCGCCAAAAAATAAATATATATATAATAATAAAAAAAAGCCAGGCGGAAAAGTAGGTGCGTGTTCGGAATGCGCGGCGGCAGCGACGCGCTCTAAACGCCCGTGCCACCCTGCGAACGTCGCCGGACACGCCGTCAACTGCGCTCTGCCCGGCGCGTTAAAAATTTACCGGACTCGGAATATATATTTGCTCGTCGCTCTTCCTCGTGCGTTTCTATTTTCGCCGGGACTGGAAGCATAACAGACTCGTTTCTTTGCAAAGTACATCGAGAAACATCGGCGCGCGTCGTCAATGTTTTCGTGCACGAAGCCTGTCATTGGATCTCCGAGTCCTCGTCAAACACTGACGCAGCACTCGGGTTTTTTTGTTGTTTTTTTACACGTTTTGCTGCCGAGTTTACGCCGAATGCTGACGTAGGTAGTTCCCGTGTCCAATACATGCTCAGAAAATACGCTCCCAGAACAATGACCGGCGAACTCGGATGTTGGTTGGGAAGAAAGGCTTCGGTGCGGCAACTCGGCCTTTTAAATGAATCTTGCACCGAATACGTGGTTTTTCCTCGTGTTGTATCCGCCATCTGAAGTTATGACGAACAAATTTTATCTTTAGAGCTGTCACATTATTTCTCAGCACTTGACCCTTATTATAAACTCCACTCTTGATTTGGGCGTGGTCATTTTTACTCAGGGTAAATTTAGGTCTAAGATGTTGGTCTTCGAGAACAAACGGTATTCGAAAAAGTATTCGAAGATGATCAAATACGCTCGTTCTATTTTCACCTGATATTGCAATAATTTTCTTAAATGCGTAATAGAATTCTGTAATTAAATATATTTTTGTCGAAGTGCTTCGTATTTGTATTTAAATATAATTTTTGGAAGCGTTTAGCCTATCCCCGAGCTCTAGACATCATTGAAGCCTATAGTCATTCGAATAAGAATAAGAGGTTCTGAACTTCTCACAACTTCAGAGCCTCCTATTATGATTGCTCTGCCGCGAACGTGATTCGGCAATTTGCTTCCGCGTTCCTCAATCTGCCCGAGACCGTGGGGAGAGTTTTCGTAGACCGTTCTCGCGACAACCCCGATAGTCCGTCGACGTCTTTGCGCGTGCAACGTATCGTTACCGAGTATCAGAGCGCGAAAATCCGATTCACTAAAAGCCCGCGCTATTATGCAGCCGCTGCGCATGCGTGACCGACGCCATCGCGTGTGCGCCAGGAGACACGGAGTAAACCAACCGTGAAATCGCACACATACACACACACACACACACACACACACACACACACACACGCACACACACACACGCACACACACACACACGCACGCACGCGCGCAGTCTCAATGGACCGCGCCCCGCGTTTGCTAACTCGTCTCACAGACTATCGCAGTAACTAACAACCAGGTTGACACGCGACCAGAAGACAAAAGAAAAAGAGCGGACACGTGCGCGCACACAAAAGGGACGGGTTGGTCAGGCAACGCATGAGTAATGGCGGCACTGTCGCATAACGCGTGACGTGTTTCGGTGTCACTGTCGCTCTACCCGCTCGTTTGTCCCTACGCGGTCGAAACCGATCTCCCTCCTTTCCCCGGGTGTCCCTATTACCTGCCCCTTCTTTCCCTATTGCTCTCTCTCTCTCTTCCCCTTCTTCTTCCCCTCGAGACTCGTTGCGGTGGCGCTGCTTTCGGTTTCTCGCGCATGCGCAATGCGCTTCTCTCTCACGTGAATGATGGTTTCTGCGCATGCGCAGTGCCTTACCCACACCCTCTGCGGACACTGCTCCGGGTTCTTCGCGTGAATGAAGTGGTGTGTGATATATCGTACGTCTTTTCTATTTTGGGAAATGAAAAATAATAATTGCCTAAATTTGAAAAAAGAAATATAAAAACATGGAGGATGAACGCAAACAGACACTGTTCGTAAACTTTTTTACCATTTCCAAATAATTACATCTGCAACGCGTTCGCATTAATCCGTGATTTCCTATCTATAAAAACTAATCAAATACCGAATAAATAAGAGAGTACGAAACAAAAAACAATCACAAACTTTGGAGACTGGGGATACATGGCGAGAAAAGCACGCAAAAGACCTGGGATCATTTTCTGTGTACCTTTTTATCCCTCTCCTGGGCTTTTGCGAAACCAACATCCTGAAATTAGCTGTTCTCTCTCTCTCTCTCTCTCTCTCTCTCTCTCTCTCTCTCTCTCCCCTTCTATCTATCTCCTTCTCCCCCTTTAACATTAAACTAACATTATCAATATGGTTTTATAATGTAAGTAACACCTGGTTCAGACATTTGCGTTCGTTGGACTAACGGCAACTAATATCAGGGACAAAAGAGTCATGGCGACAACAGCCGTGCTTCCCATGCCGCGTGAACAACCAATTCCTAGGCTGCGAGAATCAATCGTGACTCGAAACGTCATCCCGTATATGTTTCTCCATCTGTGATTGGTCCGTTGCGAGCGACGCAATCCGACCCATTCCAACACCTCTATACTTGTTACTCCTCGAACTGTAGAAAGTAGTCCGGCTCCTCACGGAACATTACTGATTTCTCCTTTTATGTGGAGAATTGAGACAATATGTCAGGTGCGTTTTAGATAAGATACATGTTATCTTATCATGACGTGCTCGTCTCGAACGCCAAAAGCATCGCTTTTTCCTCCAACAACCATATCTTGTCAGAACTACTTCGCGCGGCGTAGGAACAATGCGCAAAACTTCTTGCTGTTGCCATGGCAACAGCTGTCGTCGGCTCCAACAAAATCGGTTTTTACCCCGTTTTGTAAAGCGCCGTTCACATATATGCGACAGAGTACGACCGAGAGAGATCAGACCGGTTTTAAGCCTTTTGCGACGTCTTAGAACCGGATGCACTGCAGTGGAGCTGGTCCTAAGAGATCGCAAGAGGCTTAAAAACCGGTTTGGTCTCTCTCGGTCTTACTCGGTCGCAAGAGTGTGAACGGGCCTTTAGAGTCAACGCATCGCAGTGCCATCGCATCGCAGTGCCAACCGCAGCTCAACCGCAGCGCAGTGACATCAGAGAGTAAAGTTAGTCTATAGACCCTTTTTAAAAAAAAGGCTCCTGGCCGGTTTTATTTTCAGTGTTCGTGCGTATTGCGCGTGATTTGCTCGCTTTGCGAAGCGACGAACGTGCGCGTGCTGGGCTGAGGAGATCGCACGCTGGGCTGAGGGGTTGTACGCATTGGAACGGTGTATAGAATAATCAAAGCTCGTGTACAGCCAACTCTACATCAGCGTAACGTCATCGGACTCGGAGGACACTGACTCCGCAAATGGGCCCGAGCCCGCCGGTAAGAATCCTTGGACGCATTGATCGAACACGAGGCCCAGCCGAAGGCTGACTTCGCGCTCGCGTTCAATATCTGTCTGTGCTTTATGACACTGTGATTACGTGGAAACTTCGGAGCAGGGGCCTTGATTTCAAAGATTTACGTTGACATTAGCAGACGACATTCCGAAAATGGCGTCGGCTGCTGCTGACTTCAGACGTTGCGCTCGCGTATGGCGTCAATTCGAGAGACGCTTCGTTGCCACGGTAACGGTCACCATAGCAGACGGACTTTATCGCGCGGAAGGAGACGCCTGTGTTGCGAGATCGGGCGCGTGCTTGTTCGGGCTCTATCGCCGTGCTTTTCAATGGACGGATAACAGTGAGAGCTAAACGCAACCTGGACGTTGCGAAGAACCAGCGCGTGCGTAACGCGGAGCCGCTGGTCCTCGGTCTCGCTTCTCGGTCGCAGAACGGCCTAACGCAGATGCCATTTCTCCAGCGAATATTTTGACTAGTTCTATGGCTATCCGGCGGTCATATTTTTTTATATTAATTATTATTTCCCCGGAACTTGGGGATCAAGCATCAAACTCCAGAGTATGACTTTGGCCTCTCTCAACTCTACCATACACACACAAAACATGCAGCTTTTCTTGACGAGAAAAAGAAAAAAACAACGTTATTTGACGAGCAACAACATCAACGAACACGATGATCGAAGAGAATGGACAGCAAAACCACGTGACTGCCGCCATTAATCATCAATTCCCTCGTTCGATAGTGGCCCCGTACAAACAGTCGCCCAAATCACTACCCCCTCGGAGGAAAAAAGAAAAAAAAGAATGCCTGCCCGCGACGCTTCTTCACTTACGCGGTATGCATACATTCCGTTGAGCGTTACG
This sequence comes from Ixodes ricinus, assembly GCA_037355805.1. NCBI lineage: Eukaryota > Metazoa > Arthropoda > Arachnida > Ixodida > Ixodidae > Ixodes > Ixodes ricinus. Next base: position 235,390 of record JAZHYW010032330.1, on the reverse strand, counting down.
ATGGACCAGAGCAGACGCTAAGCGAGTCATCCCAGCCAATCGAGTGCTGTATACGTGTCACGTGATGACGCGCTCTTCGCACGTCTGGGAGGGGGGGGGGGTAGGGACTGATATTTTAAAACTCTCTATTAGCTTCCGGGGCTCGTAGCGTTCTCTGCGGTTCACGGCAAGGTGAAGCGAAGTTCAGTCCGTAGCGTTTAGAGGAAATACGTTGACGGCCCCTTCGTCATTAGGGTCGCTTTAAAGCCTATCATGCGAAGGTCGCTCACGGTACAAACACTCGGACAAGCGGAAGATGTATCGCCGCAGAAAATTGAGCCGAAGTGATTTGTCGTTGCGTGTTGCGCAACTTCTTCAAATGGCGGTCTCATGGGCACGCCAGAGAGAGAGGAGAGGAGGTTGCAAAGGTTTGACCGCCAGGCGATTGGCAGCAGAGCGTGCGGGCAAGTGGGGCATTCTTTCTCCGAAGTATACCCGCCGACTCGCAGGCGCGCGAGCGCTAGTCAGCTTCAGGTACGCTTGGACGTAGCAATACCACGTGGAAGAACCTGAAGCGCTGTACCTGAGACGCCACAAAAAGCAGCAGACGTATACTCGTTCGTGTTGGCGTCGTTCCATAACACTTAGGCGTCTCACGAGCTTCGAGCGTGCACGCGAGCAGCTGCGGCACAATGGAAGGCAACGAACAGGAACGCCGGACGCTGCAGCGTTTGGCGTTCAAACACCAAACCCTGGGTGAGAAGCAGATGACGATCTTGCTCGCTCTGAACGGAGGGAGAGAATCTTGTTTCGTAGGCAAGCTTTCTTTTTCCGACCGTTTTCAAGAACGCTTCTTTCGTTGATTAACCCGAGACGCTCGATATTGAAAACGGAGCCCTGACAAACCGACGGCACTGCCCCCTCAAATAGGGACGCGATAAGAATCGAAAATGTGGGGAAGAACAACAAGAAAGGGACAGGAAGAAAATTGTTTTCGTTTGAAAACGGGAATCCTCAGTGCGGGTACTTTAATTTCGATGTTTCGGATACAGAGCCAATCAGACTGCGGAGCGGATCGTGACTGGCTGATGTCATTCCCGCAAATCTAAGTGACACATCATAATTTCGGGGCATATTGGTTCGTGTTTTTGGCGAGACTGATCGACTGGGATTTCTTTGTGGGGGTCGACCCCCGATTTTGGACTTAATAAAGACCGGAGGTTAAAGAACGCGAGGAGAAACGGGTCGGAACGCGGGGAGTTTAGAGCGCGAAGCGGAAATACTTGGGTATATCGAACGCGTGTCGACCGCGCAGGTGAGATTGAAAGCGAGGATACGCGATATTGTATATTTGAGCGCGCTACGGAACACACGTGGAAAAGTACCTGTATGCACACTCGCAAGCGAGGTAAGACGACGATATCACATCTACAAATGCACGCGAACGCATTACCATGAATACACAGGCACGGACATCATCACACAGCCCACACACGCACACAAAAACACGCACAAAAAACATACACACAGACACCGCAAGCACACGTTCGAAGCGCGACTCTTCCTTCATATATGTCTAGCCGACTGTATGTTTATATATCTTCTTCCATGCGGAAGGATATACAAATACGTTGTACGTATTTGTATATCATATACGAAGAAAGAGTCGAACACGATTTTTTCTTCATTTATGTGTTGCCAACTGTACGCATGCGAGGCAGTAAACATAGACTTAAAAGGATACGCCGTACAAAAAGGGAGGGGGAGAGAGAGAGAGAAGGAAGAGATGGATATAGCATCCCCGCAAGTAAAACGCGGAGAAGCATCACGTCTGGACACAGTGACAGCCAGGCACGCACACGAAAAAATAGACACCCCTTAGGGCGTAAAAATTAGGTTCCAGGGACTTACACCGATGGCTATACCCTTGCAAAGTGCTTATTTGGAGTAATACACCCTTTTGTCATTGTAAAATATAGGTGGTTGTGGCGTGGAACACCGCTCATTCTTTTGAGGGGTGTAGGAAAGGGTGTCGAATGGGTGGGGCCACGCAAAAGTGTGCAGGCCACCATATAACGACGGCTTCGGACAACTCGAGAAGAGGTTGTTTAGCGACTTTATCGGATGATGTAACGGCGCGCAATGCTTCTGAATTGGATATAGCTTGGTTGAACTTCGAAATGGTACGCTTTACGCGGAATACCGGCGAGAAGAAATTGAGATGCGTGTCGCCTCCGTAATTGCGGAGGCGGTACACCTGCGAATGAGAATCTTTCAACTGTCGAGTGTATCACTGGAGTTTCCAAACGCTTTTCGAGCGCAAAAATATAAAAGAAAATCGTATAATTGAATTAATAAACTGAGTGCAATTAAACTTTTTACCGGGGTGTTTTTTGGGTGGTTTATCTATCGTACTAATGTTTTATAAGTGTAAGCTTCAAAAAAATTAAGAAAATATTTTTTTTTAATTTTTATTTACAGGAGGAAAACAGCGAAACCCGTCTGGCTGACGCTGCTACTCACAAATGGCTCAATATAAAGCGAAACACTGAAAGGATTTTTTTCATGACACTCGAAAGTCGCGTGTGACTACACATCTGTCTGAGTAACATCGTCTACAAGACTGCTTTTGCCTTTTCCTCCTTCTCGCTTATGGGACAAAAACATTTCTATTATTTTTTTTCAAGCTTAATATTTGTTTGTCTTTTCTTCTTTTTTAGGCATACACTCACAATGTTTTCGTGTACGATAGATACACCACCTAAAAACAACTTTGTGACGAAAAAAAAGTTTAAATTCACCCGTGGTTGGGGTGAATTTCAACACGACACAACGCATGAAGCAGGAATCACCACCCGTCGGTGGTGATTTCTGCCTCGTGCGTTTGTGTCATGTCCAAGATTTATGGTCTCTATATGCATGTGCAACTGTATGTGACGGGCCGGTTTACCGGCCCGTTTCGTTTTTTCTTTTTTTTTTTTTTTTACTTTTCAGTTTGTCTTGGCGTCCGCCGCAACTCGGGGGAGTCGAACTCTGTGTACAGTTAACCCTACTTCCCTCCCTCCCTCCCGTGACGGAGAAATCGAACGGTGCCGCTCCACTATATACACACACACACACACACACACACACGTAAAAAGGGGGGAAGGGGGGGCGGGGAGTGAGAAGGAGAGCGAACCGTAAAAGGGGTCAACAAAGTGGCCCACACCCGGTTATAAATAACCGGGCGGGCCGCAAGTGGTGCGTGCGTATTTATCTCGTGTGTCATCGAGTCAACCGCTATCCGCCGATCGACACTTTGGGTCCCAAATCGAAACAAAGCAAACATTTGTTATCGACGGAACCCTTCCCTCGTGTCTCCCCTCCCCCTTCCCCCCCCTCTCTCTCTCCCCTCTTCTCTAACGGCTCGGAAACATCCGATTTGAAATGAGAAACCTGAAGCCGGCTTAATAGAACTTTCCGGAAAGTCCCCAAGAGACCTTGCAACGAGGGGAATTGTGGGGCTGTTCAGATGTATGTACGCTCGTGCCGGCTTGAACGCTTCGTATATCCTGGTAGCGGCACGATTCATTCTTTCTTATCGTTAGGAACTCAGAACACACACAAACGTTAAGCGACCGAAAAAGAGGTCATCACATACTCGGTTTTGCTGTCCTGCTACCTTCTCTGCGTTCTGGAATCACGAACTGATCACACCAGCGTCCTGCGTCTTCGCTTCTGGATAATCTCACGTGCCGTACAGTGCCGCGTAGGCCCGTTCACACTCTTGCAACGCGAGTACGACCGAGAGAGACAAGACCGGTTGTTAAGTCACTCTCCGATCTGAGACGTCGCAAGAGGATTAAAAACCGGTCTGGTCTCTCTCGGTCGTACTCGGTTGCAAGAGTGTGAACGTGGCCTACACCTCGCTCGCCAGCGATGATGAGCAGTCTTGTATGCGCGTTACCCGAAAAAAAAAAAAGGTGATAGATTACAACTACAATTACTACTTTTAAAAAGAACGTATTCAGTTAGATTACTTGAGAAGAAAAGTAAATGGCCGTTACTTGAAGAAGCAACCATTACCTTTCCGATTACTTCGGATTTTCGAAACAACAAATTTTCTGCCGGTTTGGAAATAGGTCTTTCGTACTGGTCACGATTAAAATCACCGAATTATCGGCTACATATCTTCTTAAATCACCGATTTCGGTACACCGTCCACCTCTCGGAGACTTGGTTCGAGAATTTCTTGCTAGGAAACTTGTAGAAACCAAAACGCGCCATTTGAAAGTGTTTCTAAAATAGTTATGGTTACAAGCAATTTGAAGTACTTCCAAAAGTAATCAAGTCACTCTCGCGATTACTCGTTAATGATGTATTCAAATGATTAGAAAAAATACTCCGAAAAGTAATCGATCATAAGTGATACGATTACTTGTGAAGAGTACCGCACAAGTCTGATGATAACTAGCCGGGATCAGCCCTTGTGACGTCACACGAAGTCGAATCGCGGTCGTGACGTCGCGGATGGAACTTGCACCGATCCCTTCCACAAATAGAGAGAAAGAGAGATAAAGAAACGAGATGGAGAGCGAATGAGTGAGTGTCCATTCCTTTAATAAATACGTTTTCTCACTCACTCACTCGATCTCCTCACCCCCCCCCCTTTCCCTCTCTCTCTCTCTCTCTCTCTCTCGCCCGTTCTCTATTTGTGTTCCTCTCCCACCTTCATTCTTCTTGAGCCTTTTTTATTCGTATACGTAATACAGGAAACGTCAAGTAGCACTCCAGGGGGTGTGCGAGTAACTTTTTTTTTTCTCTCTTCATTTTTTCATGCGGTGTACACATTCCCACGACACGACTACATGTTCGTTGCGTGACGATTGTAGCCGTTCATAGCTGTGGGCACTTGGGCTTTTGGATGGGGTAGTAGTTTCTCGCGGACCCATTTGTACCTTTACAAACAGAAGAAGCCTGTCGCTCGTTGCAAGCACGACCTGGGGTCAGTACCCTTCGGACCAGACGCCTTCTTCTTCTTCTTCTTGACCCCCGGTACCGGGTGTTCATAATGATGAACGTTCACCTTCTCGACTGTATTTCCTCGGTTATCTTTACACGGAACTTGCTTCTTCGGTACAAGGTGTCCCCCCCAAATTTTTTTCCCTTTGTTTAGTTTTTGTTTGAATGTAGCGCTAGCGGCTTATACCAGATGCCAAAGTCTTAGAGCTTGCCGTCATCTAATTTAAAATGTACCAGTGATTTTCGAAAATTTTTAATGCGAAAATGTTGCCCGACAAAGCCCGCGAATATGCACAAAAATTAATTTATTTCACCAGTAAAAAAGAATCAAAGTTTGATGTATGAATGCCCCCCCCCCCCCCCCCGTTTTGTTTTCTCTCTCTTTCAATGTATCTATCTCTCGCCGTAAACCAGGCGACGTGGCGTCTATGAACACGTGCCAACCAGATTGCCGGAGCAGGTCTCGTTGACTCGCTCCGCAAGCTTTTGCGAAGTCACGCCCGGGTTGCATACGGCGTTAGGAGACGATTGCGGCATCTTCGCTTTTGTTGTTGACCGTTTCAGCGAGCGGGACGACGGAAAGTGATTCTGGCATCTTCTGTCAGGCACGGGGCGACCGGTGGTGGTGTGACAAAAAAACGGCACCATCGATTCCCAGCTCCAGCATGGTCGAAGTACACTCTGATGAAGCGTGCATGGCTTCTTTTCAAGTGACTCCGTGGAGTCCGTTGCTCCTGAAGGGGTGCCAACTGTTGCGCGTGCGTGCTGCGGATTGAATGCGTGCCCGCGAGGGGTAGCGCGATTTCCGCCGCGGAGGCAAGGTGTTAATTGCAGCCGTTTTGGCGCCGCGGAGTCACGCCCCTCCGTGTCGTGCACGAAGCGAGGCGCGCCGGGCACGTATACGTCGCGTACGTTCGGGCTGTCATTGCCTCTTGATGGAGCTTCGAGGCTTGCAGCGCTCACGCGTTTCTCGCAGCTACGACTAAATACGTTTGTGAATGGAAACGTACTTGTCACCCCCAGACCTCTCTTCTTCTTTCTCTTTTTTTTTCTTTTGATGTTTACAGTTTTTTTCTTTTTATGTTTGTGTGCCGTGGTACGTACATGGCGCGGCACTGCTGAACACAACTTCGGCGCTTTTTTCGCAGTTTACTTTCAAAGCGTACTGGCGAACGCGAAATTTTACTGTTTAGGTTAATTAAAAACTTCAGCACTTCAAACCACACTAGTAGGTTTAATAACGGCCTTTCATTAAAAAAAATAATAATAATAGCCCTAACCAGCTTGCCTGCCTACTTGCTTTAACTTAAAAAAAAAATGCTTTTTTCTTTTGTCGAGAATAATCAGTATTGAGATGCTGAATTTGAAGAGTTTCGATGGATTACCTATGTGCACTGTGCAGTTGTAATATAATGTAATAATGTAATGAAACAAGTCCTGTTTCCGTCCTCGTCCTCGATGTTTTAGCCTTTCAAGTATTCGTAATCTTTTAAGTTTTTGGTTTCTTTATTGTGTGAATGCTGAGAACGTATACAGAACGCGTCGAATTGTTTGCGCTAACCATCTGACACGAAGAAAAAAAAACTAAAAGAACACGCAAAGTGCTGGAAAGCTGCATCTTTGTGGTGCATCTTCCATGGGGCGTCGCCATCACTTCGAACTTCGCTTTTTATTTTGAACGCTCATGGTGGCAACAAAGGCCGTCTGTCAGACGACGGGGAAAGTATACGGTACGCAAGTGCTTCTGCTTCTTGCATCCCTCGTGTGCTTGATGTATACATTGCAGGCACGTAGCCAGGATTTTGTTTCGGGGGGGGGGGGGGGGCCGCCCATGACAAAATGCTGTATGAGGGGGAGGGGTGAGAAGAGGTCCCAGCAAAATGGAAGATTTCGGGGGGGGGGAGGCCCAGGCCGCATGGGCCCCCCCCCTGGATTCGTGCCTGATACATTGTACACCCACGAAATGCGCCCCGCGCGCTTTTGTTTCGTCCCGACCTCAACCAATAACGGCGAAGCCGCGTCGTCGCGCACTTTCCCTGCTAGTTCTCTACGTCGCCCTGTGATTGGCTCTACCCTTCCTCGTATTTTGACCCACCAAGAAAAGAGCGTTTTTTTTGGGGGGGAACGGGGACTTCGATCGCCATATACAATACACCCGTTTGCGTTCTCGACGGAAAGTCGACGCTTTGAACACCACGAAGACTCCCAAAAGAGCCAAGGTTTTCTCGACAACTGCCGCTCTTCCCGCAAAACACAGAAACTAAAAGAAAAAAAAAGCAAGATCAGTTAATAAAGAGCACGGTGTAGTAATATGGGAAAAAAAATATGGGGGGGGGGGGGGGAGGGGGGTGAAAGCGAACGAAATATTAATCTCAAAGAATTTGGGCAGGATTGCAAACTGGCAATCGCGAAGAATGGCGCCCGTCATCTACCGGAATATGCAAAACTGTCAGAAACTTTTTTTTCGCGGAGAAAACCATTCAGCCACTTCGCGCAACTATATTGAAAGATAAAAAAAATATATATATATATATATATATATATATATATATATATATATATATATATATATATCAATAGACAAAAAAATATATACCGTTGGAACTTAACGTCCTTCAACAAATATCCGGCGGCACGTGCCAGCAGTAACCATAGCTGAAAGAATGGAAAAGGAAGTCACTCCGCGTAGTTGCAACATCTGAGCTACGTGGCGAGCGCGAGAGAAGAACGCTGAGCGCCAACAAAAAGAAAACAGTAAACAATAAAGAATAAAAAAAGAGGAGTTTACTTGCCACGGAGTTAAGCTTCACCTCACTGCTGCGGAGCATTGGGGAGAAGCGAGCCTCGAACGAGGCGGCGATTGAAACGGCTGCATTTCAATTGAGTGGGCGACCTTAGAAAGAGGCAGGCAGAACTTTCTCGCGAGGGTAGAAAAAAAGGGGAGGAGGGGTTCAGGTCGCTTACTTTTGGGGGCGGTAGGGTGCTCGTCCGAGCCCGAAATCGGAGGGATTTCAAAGCGCTCCCGCAGCGGAGTACCAAAGAGAGGAGAGAGAGAAAGAGGGACAGAAATGACTTGGAAGTTTGCTCTTTGATTACAATTCTTGGATGAAGTGAGGCTTTAGTGACGTATAAACTGGATGATACCACGGTGCCACGTGACGATATTGGTGGGCGACCTACAACTATGACGCCCTACATCATTTCGAAAGAGGGAAAGTGCCCATAGTGGCTATCAGAACGGTCGAAACCCTCGCGCCTCGTACAAGCAACCGAAGAGAGAGAGAGAGAGAGAGAAAACCTTCATTCAAGCCGCCCATGTCCGGGCAGGGGGTTGTATACATGAAAGCGAAAGCCGGCCTTTTATAAACAATACCCACTCAATTCATCATAACGTTTTAGTCACTTATGAAGGAACTCTATGTAATTCCAGAACTTCGGGTAATCATTTTATGAACTCTGTACAGTTACCTCCAGGATGAGAACAGCAGGGCGTCTCTTTAGGATGGCCGGCTTCCAGCAAGCGTTCGGTGCCTTCCGTCGTGCTTTGACTGCGCGAGCGCGCTCGAAGCTCGCGAAACGAAGAAGCGTTCCTCGGTCCTTCGGGAGCTCGGGGGTACGGGTTCACGTTAACCTTAGGCGAGTGTCGAAAGGGTCGCAGACGACATGTGGTGTCGTGTGTCCACGAACGTGGACTGTGGAAGGTAGAAGGCCCGCGCTGGAGCCGGGACAACTGAAACTCCTTCCCGCTGTTTTCATCGCGTCAGCGACCACTGCAGTGCTTTTCATGTGGCATACAAAAAAAAAAAGAAAAAATTAATAATACCGTACAAAAAATGAAAGCCGTTTACAACTCTCTGTCACGCCGAATTGGAGCGCAGCTCTTGAGGAGGAGGAGGAAAGGGTACTGAGGGGAGGGTATACCCTTCCTCCGTTTTCCTCACCTCATGCTGTGTGCTATTGCTCCGTCCGAGCGGCGTCCCCGTCGCCTCATGAGGGTCACGTGACCTCACGGGGTCATGTGACGTCACCGGGGTCACGTGACCTCACGGGAGTCATGTGACCCCTGTGAGGTCACGTGACGATGACATCATCGTCATTGTGATGACGTCATCAGCGGCGTCACGTGTGACGTCATCGTGATGACGTCATCGTTGCTGATGATGTCATCAGTGACGATGACGATGCAGATGCCAATGACGTCATCAGTGACGATGCCGATGCGGATGCCGATGACGACATCAGTGGCGATGACGATGACGATGCGGATTCTGATGACGTCATCAGTGACGATGACGATGACGGGATCAGTGACGTCACGCGTCCCAAATACACCGCGCGGTTACGCAGACGGCGACGCCGACGCCGACGGTGACGCTGCTCAAGCCGGAAACGGGCGCCTAAGAGCTGCGCTCCAAAAACAAAATTCCGAGGACACCTAAGCATTTCTACTGGGTTGTGAATGCGAAAGCATGAATGTCGTTCTTCCACTCTCTTAGTTCGCCCTGCGGTGTACTGGCGTGGACGGCCACGTTTCGCCACTGCCGAGGTTGCGGCCGCCGACGATGTCGATGCCTCAGGCGCCGTCGTGTTCTTCGGCGTCCAGAGAAGAACGAAGCGGCCGCAGCCGCACCCCCCCCTCTCCTCCGGCAACGCTTGCCATGAGAGCAGCGGCCGAGCGCGCTCTCGTGAAGCGGCCGCCAATGGCTGTCTGGGAGCCGTTTTGCGCAGCCAATGGGAGAGCAGGCATTTCTTTCGCGTTTTTTGCTCGCTTGCAGACGCCGTCGGCTCTGCACTATGGGATAGTTAATGCTTTCGCATTAATAAAGCGAGCGACTGGAACGAACTGCGCCAACACGTGACGCGTACCTGATACGTGATCAAACTCAAAGTCACTTGTACACAATTCTTCGTGGAATCGTTACTCGATACTGCTAAGTTATAGTCATATGACGGGGTGAAAACAGCAGGGCACGTCTTTCCCATGCCCGACCTCCAGCTCGCACTTTGGCCGCTCCCGAACGCTCGAGGCTCGCGAGGCACCGAAGCATTCTCGAAGGCATGCAAGCTCGCGCTGGAGGTGGAACAAACCGAAGGAGCTCCCTGCCGTTCTAATCCTGTCAGAGACCACAGCTTATTGCCAAGCCTCTCTCCTGTGCGTCTTGTCGCGTCTATACCGTAAACGGCGTTGTAGGACGAACGAGCGATCGCCGTTATTCTCAAAGCGCGTGCACACTAGCATTATGACGTCATCGCAATGAAATTGAGCGCATTTTACAGATATGCGGAAGGCAAGTTCGTCTGCTACTGGTGCAGGAGTTGCTGATGACGTCAGAACGCCAAGCTCTGATTAGCTCTGATTGGAGAATAGTGGGTATAGACCTCGCGTTCTGTCGTCAAGCTTACACGGAAACTGCAAGAACACCGCGGAGTCGCGAAACGCAATGACTCGTCGCGAGACCTCAGCAGGAGAAAGAGCGTGTGCAATGTTCGGCGCGAACGCTTTTCGTTTATTTACGTTCGGAGGTCAGGCATGAGCCTCCACCAAGTCGTGGGAAACGCCAGCACCGGCCGGCTGGATTCGGCTGCATCATATTGCTATTCCGGCCGTGCCCGCCATACCAGCGTCATACAAACGGCGCTGTCTTGTTTACGCTCGAGCACGGTATACTATATTGCACGTTCGCGTGGCAAAGAAAGCAGAACTTGAGACCTGACGTCAGAGTCAACGAATGAGAACGGTAAAGACGAGGTGATGTCAGGTTTCACGAATAGCGTTAAAAAAATGACGTCAGAATCAGGCGTCGTTTTTTATGTTTGTTTTTTCTTAAAGAGAGAGCGGGTCGATTGCCGGGCTATGCGGAGGGCAAGTTCGTCTGCTTCTTTTGCAGAGGTTGTGGTGGCGTCAGAACCACGCCGAGTTCTGATTGGCTTTGGTTGGAAGGAGAGTGCTAGCTGTCTTGGCGTCTACCCACTATCCTTCCATCAGGGCCAATCAGAGCTCGGCGTGGTTCTGACGTCACCACAACACCTGCAAAAGTAGCAGACGATACTTGCGCTAGAAGAATCGTGTTGCCCCAGTGGCAGCGTTCTTGTCTGCAGCTAGGTGGGCAGGCCTCACTTCGAGCAGACGCGGTATAGCAGGGTCCGCAGGGCGTCCAGGAAGTTCCCTTCTTGATTCGTAAAACTTGCCGTATATCTCCGTTCCCTTTACACAAAGGCTTTTACTCCCAATCAACAGGTAGGGCACGACATTTGATCGATTAACCTACCGATTAATCGATTAATGCTTTAATCGCAATTCATATTTTTAACCAAATAATTGGGTAAATTGTTTGAAAAAAAAAAGAGTAAAACTTTAACGCTTTTACCACGCAGACGTGGTCGAGTACACCTGTATGAAGGCAAACTTTAGGAGAAATTTCGACCTAAAGTAAATTGTAGGGGCGAGATTTGTAACTCCAAACAAGTGGAGAAGGTTATATGGGTGCAAGCCACTTCAACACCGTGCGAGTGCCCGTTTAGCGCAGCAGAGACTATTCTGAAGAATCAAAGGAGTTCGCCAATGCCGAAGAATAACAACGAACCTCTTTGCCTCTGCGGCTGAATTAATAATTTGTGTGTCTTCTGACTGTTCTGAACTATGCATCAAGGTTGATTTAAGATCCGAAATTGTACTGCGCCGTTTATTACATATTCAGCAGAAGCAAAACATTTCACTTTTGAATTTTTTTAACTTATATGCACAGGAACAAACGAAACCGATTAATTGAATAATTAATCAATTAAAGGGTGGAGATTAATCCGGTTAAATTTTTTAATCGACGCCCAGCCCCACAACAACCGACTCTCCTTCAACATCATCGAATTCATCTGGAATCCGCGGCGCCTCAGCAAGAAAGGACCGCCATCACCAACACTTACTGCGGGATCATAACAAACCGTACAAACAAAATGAAGGACCGCTCTACCTTCATCGGTGAACTGCACCTTAAAATTAAGCGTGTAACTTCACCCATTAACGTGCATTTCCTGGCCGCCATTGTAGTGTTGTCTCTGCTCTGCTACTTTGCTTTTGCCGATTGCTGGCTCTCATAACGTTCGTTCCGTCAGAGCTGTTTTTCGTGTGCGATGATAAATCATTTTATCATGTAAAATATCGCGGCCCGCAGAGCCGATCAAGCAACGCTCAGTCACGGGCTTCTAGAAGAATCGCGTCTATTCTTGCTGCGGACGGAACTTTTAACATTTATTCCTGCTTTCTTGTTCTCGAAAGTGCATGTTCATTCTCACCCCGAGCACGCGACTCTGGATCCTTCTTTGCCGAATGTTCCAGATAGCGACGTAAACTAGATAAGAAACTGGCCGCGACCTAATCGAGTCAGTCTCGCCCCGGCGCTCGGCCCTGCTCTTTCGCTGACATCGAAGCCTGTGACGCTAGCGTTTCTCCATTTTACTTTGGGCACGAGTTCGCCCCATTAATATGGGTTCAGCGTACAGAAATTATAAAGCGCGAGGAACAGACTCGAAGAAAGCGCAGTCCTGTCTACTTCATGTCCGTGTCTGTCCTTTGCGCTTTATAATTTCGGTACCTTTTATCATCGGCTACGTTTTGAGGGAAACAATAGAGTTCAACTACCCTCGCGCTTAAAATCTCGGCTAAAATCACGCATAAAGCTTCATTTTAAGTGTAGTAAGCCCGACAGCTAGGCTATAGTTGTGAATCACTCAACACATAAACTGAGGTAGAATAGCGGAAACACAAAGATGAGAAGAACGGGACAAGACAAGGTAAAGCATCATCCGAAGCTTTATCTGAACTTGTAGGAAACGTTTTTTCCGTCCTTCAAGAATGTTGGGACCGACCGCGACCGACCGAGGAAAACAATAACCCCGAGCTTCCCGACACAGCATCAAAGCTTAGGAAGTCACGTCTTCGAATCGTGACGACATCGCCAATCACACCCGCTCAGCACTGAGCACCAAGATGGCGCCGCCCACAAGAAAGTTGGGCAATGGATTGCCGAGACTCAAATGACTGCATCTAATACCGCCTAATTGGTGTCGTTTTTTTTTTCCTTTTTGACGTCGCATTATCGATTTGGAAATACCGTGTCCCCTTTTCCTGTATACGAAACATTGTAACGATATGATATCTTATACGAAAAAAAGGCTATATTTGTAACGCTCGTTCAAGAAAAATCACGCATAAAAGAGCAAAAAAAACGAAAGCTTATACATATATTTGGAATGGCTGGCGTGAAAAAGCCCTTCTTGAACGCGTTTATGGGAGCGTGCTAAAGGAAATACGCGTCGCCTTAAAATGCGCGGCTCGAAAGAGTGCATAAGCCCCCGGGCCGTTTTATACGAAGCACAAAATGACGTCACCTGTCACGTGACCCGACCTGCTATGTTCTATCCCTTCTCTTTACGAGCGAAAGGTCGTTATGGGGACCATCAGGATATATGACGGTACTTGTTCCACTGGGGGTGGAGACATTTGATACACGGGAGCCAAGGGGAGGGAAGGGGAGGAGAGGGGTTTGGGGGGGGGGTCGTAAAAAGAAGGTTTCAGCCTCACCCTTCCCCAATGAATGCGCATGCGCTTTCCTTGGTTCTGACTGTACGCCGTAGATTTTCCGGTGTCTTTTTCGAAGGAATTCGGTGGATGTCTTTCCCTATTTATTTTTCTAAATATCGGTGTTTTTTGGTGATCTGTGTATCCGACCGACGCTAAACACGGTGAAAACAATTTGACTAAAAAATAAAAGTAAAAAAAAATATTTTATATAAAAAAATCAGTCCTAGGTGGAGAAACGATTCCCAGAAATCGGTGTATTTCGGTTTTAACTGATTGCGCATTTTTGACACCGAGGGATGTTTATCGGTGTTTCTCGGTTAAAACCGGAACACCGATAACCTCAGCACCAATTCAGTTCCCCTCTCTCTATCCCCGCTGCAGAGTAGCAAACAAGAACTGACGTTCGGGTTAAAATCTCTGCCTTTCCTTCATAAAGCACTACTACTACTACTACTACTACAGTTTCTCGGTCTCTGGCCGATTCTACTAGTTATGGCCAGGATTCCGTGTTTGTTCGCGGTTCGTTCTTCTTAAAATTCGAGGGTGAGTTCTTGTACAGCCGAGCTCTTAGGAGCCCGTTTCCGGGTTTCGTGTCGTCGCCGTCGGCGTCGCCATCGGCATAATCGCCCCGCTCAATTTAGCAGGGAATTGAATTGGTGTTGAGGTCACGTGACGTCAATTTTCCCACTAAATGTAGCGGAGAAACTGAATTGGTTCATCGGTGACATGACACGAAATACTGTGGCGTCATTTTCCCCCGCGAAATGTAGCGGAGAAACTGAATTTGTGTTGAGGTCACGTCGCGTCAATTTTCCAGCTAAATTTAGCGTGGAAACTGTGGGAGGAGGAGAAGGGGAGGGTACGGAGCAGGAGGATGGGAGGGTATGCAGGAGGAGGAGGGCAAGAGGAGCTGGAGGGAGAGGAGGAGGATGGAGGGAGGGGAGAGGGGGAAGAGTAGGGAGCAGGAGGGGAGCAGGATCCCCTTAGCGAAAACTAAGACGTTTGAAATATACCACATTCTAATTTGAGTGTATTTGAAGTACAGCTCATAATTGTAAGTACACAAAAAATAGACCGAAAATACACACTTCTTTTTTTTTTTACTTAGTTCTAAAATAGATTTCTGAAAATAGTTTTAAAATGTCTTTATTTAAACTACATTCGAAGTTCTCTTCATGCGTTCTGAAATATGTAAATACTAAATTAGTAGGCACAAAATACCTTTCAATTAGATTTCTTAAAATATTAGTTTATTTTATGCAAAATATACTCCAACCCTTAAAAAAAGGCAGCGATCAAAAATATGTGCAGAATGCTCTTAAAATACCTGGAAATTGTAAATACTGTTGTGTTATACCCTAAGTACCTTTTGACTGCAATAATTTGGTAGTTTGACTTAAACTACCGAAGTATTGAAAAGCTCGCCTATCAGAAATTCACTTCAAGCTGACGTGGAGTACATTGAACTGCCTAAATACAACATTTGATTAGTTTGTCAATTGAGTTGTGCAGCATCGCACTGATGAATCAAAGAAGTTTATGTTATTGTTTCCTTTTTTCTATCAAGAACACACCTGATGAGGTGCTTGCACACCAATCACAAACAGGGTTCGGGAACTACAACCACAACACTTGCTGATGCTGGAAGGCTTCAGCAGGAGCTGTGAGCAGATATGTTTGGCGTGGAATTGTGTTAGCGCAATGTTAGTTGACTGAATGTGTATACTCGCCATTGTATGTGATGTGAGTAGTGACTTTAATATAGTGACGTTAATGACCATATTAAATAGTCAACTAGTAAAGAAAAGCAAAATTACTATTTTAAAGTAAAGAAACTAGCTTGACTCGCTTCATCCTGAGTGGTGCAATGCAGAGAAGCAATAACATTTCTTCTAGAAGCCGTTTTCGTGGATATTGTATTAGCGACTGCGCCAAATTATTATTACTTGTACCAATGCTTTTTTGTAAGAGATATCGTCCACGAACTTCAAAACACTGTTTCCCATTTGACAGACTCCTAGGAGAAGAAAGAATACTTAGAACCTTAATAAGTGCAGAGCTGGTCACCGGCCAAATGATTACCTTGAATATGTAGGCTATATAAGGCTCTAGAGCAGTCAACGGGACAGCGATTCAGGTGTTCAGTGCGTCATGGTGTTTGTGTTTGTGTTCGTTTCTGATGTGTAGTTGTGGGATGTATTTATTAGAGCCTTCAAATACCACAGAAATACATTTACTAACAAAATGCAAAACAAATAAAAAAAATTGCGTAGCCGCTTTTTACGACAAAATGACATCTTGAGGGGGAAAGAATTATATTTTTGGTATATCTAGAATATTTTCTTATTAATATTTATGATATATTTTGAATACATTACGTGCGTATTTCGAATGCGGGCAAAATAATACAGAATGAATACAAAATGAATATTCACATTCAATATATTTCAAATTCGTTTCAAGTACGGCCTCTTTTTGCCAAGGAGGATGACGAAAGGACGAGGAGAAGGCACGGAGGAGGAGGAGGCGTGTACCTTCCGTTCCGTACCCTCCTCTTCCTCCTCCTTCCCTCCGCTTCCTTCTGCTCCCTCCTGCTCCTCCTCCTTGAGAACCAACTTTTTCTTTTGACGCGGTACAAACACACCGGTCAGAGTATAGCATGCACGCAAAGCCAGTGACAGACGCCTGTTCGTAGCAGTTTAATTCTAGGAATAAAAGCAGACGATTCCAAGAAATTCGGGTAACACGTCCTGCAGGTTGCCAGACTCCCAGCGGCGCTGGCCACCCTGGCGGCTCTCTGATGATCCCCTTGTCGACGCCAGCGCCGTGCTCGGTCGCGTATACCAAGCTGCTCCACAGCGTTACGGGGAAGTTTCGTAACAAGCATAGCGTATGGAAGGGCTGCGCTATTGCTTTCAGTCTCTTTTTCGCAAAACCTGGTCACGTAACGCGGATCGCAGCGTTGGCGTAGTCACGGAGATTTTCCCGTGGTGACAACAGTCCAAAAGGGGCCCGTGGATTGGTCACGAGCGCCGATTGATGAGTCGTGACAGACAACGCCTCGGCATACAGATTAAACTAATGTGCTGATGGGGTGACTGCTCGTTTGCAGTCGCAGCAGTGAGAGTCATAGCCGAACTCTAACGATGTCTGCAGCTCAGCTTTGCCAACACCAGCTCATAGCTGTGATGAACGCTGGAGGCACATAATCGGCACTAAATCGCGTGGACTGTTCTTCTGAATGCAAGTTGAGAGGGGTGAACACTGCTCTTTTTTTTTCTCATAAATTTTCATTGACTATATTAGTGCGTAGAGAGAGAAAAACAATGCGTGTTTGGAAGGTTTGAATTGAACGCTGGTAGTTAGTTATAAGTTTTATTGGACAGAAATCGTCGCGTGGTTCGTTTATACACGAAACTTTAAGATGAGGTTTCAAAGCCGGTATACGTACCTATATACTTTTAAGGATCAGTGATTTGTTCATTGACTATAATCGATCGATGATTTGATTGACCGATCGAAGTAATGCGGCACATCAGCAATTATAAGTTGCTGTGAGAGAGGACTGTTAAGAGACATGTGTGTGTGTTGTCCCTTGTCCCTTTTGTCGTCCGTCGTCTCCGGTTGGAATAATGTATAAGTATACGCGCGGAAACAAACTTTCGTGCTGCTTGTGAGACTGCACAAGAAGGAAGCCGACCAACAACAACAAAAAACGATGTCAACTACTGCTTAAAGAAATAAAAAATAGAGATTGCAAAAATCAGACTGCGATAACCCTGTCAATCCCATGTCAAGCGCTCTTTCGTGTTTCCTTCTTTCTTCTTGCATCGACTCGTTGAAAGGGGTTAAACTTTGTAACCAAGTTTTGAAATCGACTCCAAACAAAAGACACCCACCGCCAAAAATAAAAAAAGAAGAAAAATATGACGAACAAGCGATCGTTCGTTTTGTGCCCCCTTCTTTTCTTGGGCTTCGACGTTTGAGCCAAGAGCTATAGACCCCGTATCAAGTTTCAGCCCACACGATGGACCGCGCGGGGAGCCATATCCCAGCGAATCCAACGCTGAGAACGTTTGTATATAGCAAACAATTCTACCGTACATTATCCGGCCCGCGAAAGCCCTAACGTGCCGCGAGCCGGACAGTGTGCAATACAAATGTTTGCAATAAAAACTACTATTATTATTATTATTAATATTATTATTATTATTACGTGACTGCGCGCCACACTCAAAGGCCACGTGACACTCACTCGCCATTGCATTGGCCTCAATGGCTCGTATCGTATTGCGCGGTCCATCGTAAGGTAAGCAAAACATTAAAAAAAAACAAGATTTTTTTTTATATATAAAAAGAAAGAAGAGGGAAGGAAGGGTTATCGCTGTCTCGGCGCAGCTTTCCTCGGCGGAATAGCTGAGACGGTCCGTCGCTAACCGAATTTGATCGGTCCTCTCCGGGGAAGGACACGGAGCGGCCAAATCAGCCCTCGAAGCGTATTACGACCGGTCGGGAGGCAGGGCATCGACGGAGAACGATGCTGTTGCAAAATGGGGACTCGTTTGCTCTCGTCTGCTCGCCGAAACATTGTTGCCACTTTTCTCCTGCCGTCGCCGACCGGGTCTCAAAAACGTCTGCTCGCCCCCTTTTATTTTAGACCCGCAGGACGCGAGCGACGGGCTCTCGTCGTCTAACTTTTTACGGAATCTTGTGCGCGTTACCGGTTCGTTATGAGTGTACCTTCGTTATAAGTGTGTCTTCGTTATAAGCGCGCCTTTCTCATAAGTGTATCTTCGTTAATCGTGTACGCTTCGTTAAAAGTGTATATTCTTTATAACAGTACATTAGTTATCATCTGGATCCTAGCTAGTTTTGTTTCCCTTGTTATAAGTCTATCTTCGATATGAGTGCATCTTCATTTAAAGTGTATCCTAGTTAAAAATCTTCGTTATAAGTATGCCTTCGTACGTTATAAGTGTAATCTTCGCTATTAGTGTATCTTTGTTATAAGTGTATCTTCGTTATCAGTCTACTTCGAGACAAGTGCACATTCGCTATAAGTATCTTCGTTATACATGTATTTCCGTGACAAGTGTATTTTCGTTACAAGTGTATCTTTGTTATACGATTATCTTTGTTATAAGTGTATCTTCGTTATAGTGTATTTTCGTTATAGGAGTACTTTCGTAATAAAGGTAAGACGCGTGCTCTACTACACTCGTGTGCCGGGCTGTGGTGTTTAAACTTTGGAACGTTTCTTCAGTTAGATCGTTGTATCCCGCAAGGGCATTTCGAAACACGTGCGCTTTATAAATTCAATCGTTTCTGCTGCGCCTCTTCGTATTCCCCCATTCCCCTCGTATTATGTGTCTCTTACATAACAGCAATGGGTGTGTGCACGATGCTCGATATATTGTCGAATTTCGATGTTTCTGCGGACCCTTGCGAAATTATAAATTTGATATTACCCTAGACACAAAAAGAAAAAAAAAAAGGATAACACCCCTGAAATTGCGAGCAAAAATGAGACATATCAAATCATCGAATTTAAAATTGCCAATCGGAACAGCCTCACCCTCTAGTCCTCCGAAGTATACGCAACACGAAATGCGCTTCGCGAGAGCAATTTCGGAACAGTAGTAATTTGAGACCCTGTCTTCTCTCATATCGAAGACAGAAGCTGCATGTTCTGTAAATAGCGACCGAAAAACAAATAGCTGTTTCATTATTTCTTCCGTCCTTTTACGCTTCACGGTGATAGCCGCTTTTGGCGAAGCTTCGCAGCGGATCCCGTTTCATGCACGTACTTTGTGACACGCTAAATTTAGCGGAGAAATTTATCCGCTATATTTAGCGAGGAATCAGTGTCGTGACGCTGACGTCCAAGTGTCGGGTGGTGTCATGACACGTGACATGACACATGACATCACAATTTTTCCCCTAAACTTAGCGGCGAAACATTAGGGAGTTTTAGTAGACCGTGTTTGCCCCTCCGCTAACCCTCCGCTACGAAGAAACCGCCACTGCACCTGCGCGCCTATGGCCTTGGCCGTAGAGTTTCGGGTATCGTAGCGGGTTGCGGAGAGCGTTGCTGGACTGCCAAAACGATCTACGAAAACTCCCTATTGTCGTGACACTTTTACGTCGAAGTGTCACGAGATGACATGAAACATGACATCACAATTTTCCCGCTAAATTTAGCGGATAATCTTTTCCGCTAAATTTAGCGGGGAATCAGCTTCGTGACGCTGTGATATTGATGTCACGTACAATGTCATGATACCCGCTAAATTTAGTGAATAAATATGTCCGCTAAATTTAGCAGGGAATCGGTGTCGTGACGATAAACAAATTTTCATGTGACGGTCATGACACATGACATCACAATATTGAATATTCCTGTTAAATCTAGCGGAGAAATTTATCCGCTATATTTAGCTGAGGAATCAGTGTCGTGGCACTTTTACGTCCAAGTGTCACGAGACGACGTGACTCATGACGTCACAATTTTCCCGCTAAATATAGCGGGGAATCAGTGTCGTGACACTGTGACGTCGAAGCGTCACGTGACGTCGTAACACATAACATCACAATATTTCCGTTAATGTTTACGTAAAAATTTTTACGCTAGATTTCTTTGCTAACATTCGCGGGGAACAATACGCGCCATCATTCTTTAAACAATACAAAACAGGGACAGAAGCAGATGGAAACAACACGACGTGCTAAATCGGTCAAGGTGACCGATCTCTCTCTCCTTGAACAAAATCGGACCCCAGCCTTCCGGGGGGTCCGTTTGATTGAAGGTCAGAGCGAGATCGTTCTCGGCTCCTGGTTGGACGTGGCACCACAGCTTGCGCGCAGTCAACCAATGATACATTTCCTACGTGTTGGCAAGTTCACAATAGGGCAATATTTTGGTGAGACCATCTCAGCAACATGCAAATAGCGATAGAAGGTCTCGCGGCCTCTGATGTGTCTTTAATAAATTCGTATTCATTGGAGATGTTTTCACTGTCTGTGCAGCGCCGGTTACTCCATTGCAGTACATAGTACTTCAATTCTTAGTACTCCTGCATCCGCCGGGCGATTTCAGCTCGCGTACGGCAGCAGGACAGCTTGAGATTTCCAAGCAAAGCGCGCGTTGTAATGGCTTCCAACGTGAATTAGCGAGACGATCACAATTGCAGCCTGCGTCCGGTCTTACTTTTCCGCGGTGCTCGATTCGTAGCAGACGGTCTACTTTCTTTTTTCGGTCTGTTAGCCAATAAGTTACGTATACGGTGTCTTCTTCCTTTATTTACGTCCGCGAATGGCGCTTCGAAGCAGACGAACCGCGTTCGTCTCCCGCGGGAGCAGACGAACCGTCTACAAATGCTCTGCGGAGAGAAAGTCGTCTGCTTCTGACGCAGACGACGCCGAGCTCTGATTGGCTTTGATCGAAAGGATATAGTGGGTAGACCTCAAGGCTGACCGCCTTGAGGTCTACCCCTATTTTTATCAATCAGCCAATACGAGCTCGGCGTTCTGAGATCATCGCAACCCTGCAAAGAAGCAGACAAACTTGCGTTCCGTATATTCGCTCGCTCCGTGAAAGCCAAATTACATCTCGTTCTTGCGGTGACCAGAAACGGACCCAAAGGAGTGTAAAATAACGTGGCGGGAGATGGCAATGTTATGTGCACCTGCCAAAGCGCCACGTAGCGGAGGGTATTAAACGCACTATCTGGGCCGCGAATCGGCTCCTGTGTCCTCTCTTTACGTTTACTATATTACTCTATGATACAGCCATAGAAAAAGATAAGCAGATAAAGGGGATGCATCGAAATGGGGTGCGGCGAAGATAGCTACAGCTTGCACTCGGAAAACGAATAGGCGTAAGAGGAGGAGGCAGATAAGGCCCTCGACGCTGATCCACACAAAATTCTCAGAGAGAAGACGCCGTGGAAGAAGGTGTCTGAACGGCGCCGTCTCGCCGTGGAACAAGTCTGTCGAAAACTCGCTCGCATTTTTGGCAGACGCCGTGAGGTATGACGCCGCGCGTCTGTGCTAGTCTTTCGGTTGTGGAGAATGGGAAATTAATGTTTTTGCTTAGCAGCGATATGGGATTATTTACCGTGTAACAGGCTTAAATTGATCTACAGTCGTTTACCCTTCAAGAAAAAGGAAGTTTCCCTCTCATTGTACCTACGCAGCGCGAAGTAGTTCTTCAATAGGTGGCTGTCGGAGGAGACAGCGACGCTTTTTTTTTTCTTAATTTGAAACACGTACGTTTTGATAAGGTAACATATACGTAGTCTAAAGTGTACGTACATGTGTCTTAATTCTCTATTAAAAGGGGATATTAGTAATACTCCGCGAGGAGCCGGACGTTTTCTTACTACGGTTCTTGAGGTGAGAACGGGTATAGTTGGTTCATTCTTCTGATAAGGCCAGCTGAACCAGAATGAATGGTATTTTCTTTGTGCGTATGTTTATTCTAGTTTCTTACCATTCTCCATTAATTCCGAATTCAATCGGAAGTTAAATGTCAAGAATAAAAGCATCGGGACGGTGGCACAAGCCACCGCCCAATTAAAAGCGTTCAGTCGTATTCATCGATCCATCCAGTCAGATCTCTTTATGCTGAGGAAGTAGGAGACCTACGAGAGTCACTCGAGGAGCCGTGCTTACTCGCGCGCACGTTTTGAAGATGCACTAAACCGTACAGCGCCCCTGCCGGGAGATGCGCGAAGCCCGTAGAGTGCAGACCTTTGTCGCCTTAGCTGGTTTTGTTCAGACACCTCTCGCGACGTCTTCCACCGTGGTTTAGACGAGACAATCGAAGTGCGGTCAAGCTGAGAGACAGGTGGCGGTCTTTATACAACACCACACGGAAGAGTCAAAGCCTGTGAACAGCCTGCTCTACCACCCTGGAACGTCATTGCATGAGCATGACGCCAACTCAGCCACTGAACCCGAGCCCGACGCCGGGCGTCCCCCAACGCGTGTCATGACTGAGGCCCAGCCGAACGATGACCCGACACTCGAGTCCAATCTGTGTCTGCGCTCGATCTTACCGTGACGACGTTATGTCCAGCAAGACATCACTAAAGCAACCGGAACATACAATCCTCCCAGCTGCCAGCAGCGCCACCTAACGACCACCGGATATGAGATATGCCACTCCAGTATAAAGACACTATAGCGTCACCGATGGAGACGCAGTTCTTCCATTGACTGGTTACGAGCAACGCCATCTAACATCGAGTACAGGGAAGAGACATCAGCATGAAGTTACCAGAGTAGCAGGAACATGGTAGTAATCTCAGTTAACGGTTCACCAGCAGAACGAGATAATGAAGTCCCTCCAAACTGAAGCTCCCAGAGTAAAAGGAAGTAGTTATTTCTCTTCATTGTTCACCAGCAGCGCCATCTGACGACGGCCCGGGTTCATCCCGGGCTCGCAACGGTTCCTGGTGCTACGGTGGCGCCACCGATGGGACGCACGGCAACGGCGCTCGTGCCCTCTCTAGGTAATTCGGAAAGTCGACTCTCCCTGAGCAACGGCGCCTCTACTCCGTTCACGCCTAAACTGACAGTGCGGTGGAAGCTACGGGCTCGACGGGCCAATCAAACGCCTCCATTACATCAGCTGACCCCGCGTTCTGTGCGTGGGTACGGGCGGGAGAGCGCGATCACGTGGTGAAAGATAGAGCACGCAGCGGGTCCACCGCACTGTCAGCTTAGGCGTGAACAGAGTACACACGAGAATGGGTATAGAAGACGTCTCCGCGGCAACGTGCGCGGACTCCGGGATGCGACGGAGAATTTCTTTGTTCGCTCGCTCTCCGTGGGTGCTCTTTTTCTTGCCTTTACCTTTCCGGTCGGGCACAGTGCCAGCCAGCATTCCCGAAGAAGCGGAGCGGGGCAGTCGGGCGGCGGCGTCGGCCGAAACACTATCTCTAAATGCCCCTTCCATTCCGTGATCTTGTCTTGGACTCAAAATCCCGCACCGAACCCGCCAGAGTTTCCCAGCGCCCGTTGCAGCAAGAGCCGAAGGAGGATGGCCAATTTGCGTACGGGGGAAAGGGGAGGCAGGCAGCGACGGTATCTACGTCATAATCCTCTCCTACTCGCGCCTAAATGCCTAAAAATGAGGTCATTGAGCAAATGCATGCGCGGCGCAAAGTAGTGCTTACATGATTTCGTTATCGAAAGTAGAAGCGATGATTGTTTGCCTTTGAAACGTCTGCATGTTGATAAAATAACATGAAGCTAATCTAAGATGCACCTATTAGCGGCTCGCGACCAGTGAGACGCCACCATGCAGCGACGGTAACATTCAAGTTTTCCCTCGAAAGTGAATAACAAGTTTATGTGCGATTATTAAAACTGCGTTGTTTGCGCTTAGGTGTTTATTTATACTAATGTTATTGTACTGCCTTTACCGCGTTTATACTAGAATCCTAGCTCTACTAAGGTAATGGTATTATTGAATAAAAAAAATTAAATTATATTTTGTTCTAAGGCCGCTCGAACCCATAAGGAGAAGTGGATTAGTTCACTGTAAATTGCACGTCTAGTATCCCTGGCACACGGAAAAGTTAATCTTGTCCGTTAAAGGTTATATGATGGGATTGAATCAGCTCGCGATCCTGAGCGACTATAATACGAGCGTCGCGAGCTGATTTGCCGACCCCGTATAATGTCATTCGATCGAAATTATAATAATTTTGCCATGTGGCCGGAATATAATGCAAGTATTCAGTGACTGCACGCGTTAACATCGCTTTCATAATTTTAAGAGACACTTGTCTAGCCGTGTCCGCGTTGACTACGTCTACCTGATTTTTACTGTAATCTGTTTCGCTGTTACCAAACACTAAGTGTCTCGCCATTTTGAGGAAGTAATTCTGTATAAAATATGCATTCCGCATACCGAAAAACCCAGTATAACTTTTCGTTATCTGGATTATGGAACTGGAAATCTCTTTCTGAAAGCCAAAATCCAGATTGCAGACAAAGGAATAATTTCTAAAAACCTGTAATTCAAATAAACTCCAGATAGATTTCCAGTTCCATAATTCAGATGGCGAAAAGTTATACTGGGTTTTTCGGTGGGCTTCCTACAGCAATAATCGCGTGGCTCAATGTTTTCGACTTAAAACAATCACATCTTTTTTAGGCGTCTTATACATCGCGCCCATTTCACGCCGATTATTTCGCCGTATAATATTTTGCCCTTGTAGTGAAATGTTTTCTAGCCGCGTTGCTACGTGCAGCCTTCATTTTAGCTTTCAAGACACGCTTCTGTGACTAAAAGTGCGAATTGTTACGACGGTCGATCCACGCGCCCCTGATGGCCTTCCTTTGCGACGTCACGAGGAGAGCGCCATGGCCTTAGCTTCTAAGAGCTGTTGCTGGGACACACAAAAGAGAGTCTCGGTGAGAGGGGAGTTCTTCCTTCACCTCCTTTCTGGTGGTGGCAGGCAACCTGGCGGTATGACGTCAGGTGCGAAACATGTATAGGGTCGGAAAGCGAAACCACGAAACATTCGAATTCAAAATAATTGTTGGCGCCTTTTTTTTAATTTTGGCTACAAAATTAGACGCAAAGAAACAAAGAAAACGAACCAAAAAACACCGCAGTTGTTGTTGCGGAAAAGATGGTAATCAGAGGAGCGGTTTGCGTGCGCACTTTGATGCCGCGAGACGCGGAGCTAGGACAAGTGATAGCGAAAGGCGAAAGATAGGCAAACGACCCACAATTTCTCCGCCATGTTTCTTTTTGCACGAATTCTCCCCGTCCTTCGTCACACTTACGCGTGCATCCGCGTCGTTGTCTTGCGAGGCGCTTTGAGTTCAACGAGCGTGCTCTGCGCAATTGCACATTCCGATGCCCGTGTGTTCTACATGCGCAACGCAAAAAATTACACGTTACATGACATTTCCGTGTGTGTGGACGCGCGTGCTTGCGGCAGCGTACATGTAGGCCGCATCCACTGGACGCCTCAACTGAGCCCGCTTTTGGTCTCGCGCACGTTCGGGGAGAAAATATTTTAGTAATTCCTAAAAGTCTACTGCACGAAATGAGCGATTCCGCATCGCATTAGCACGCATGGGTGAGCACGCCACAAAGAAGAATATACGCAACCTCATCCTATGTTGCTTCTTAAAGGCCGACGACCAGGCTCGAGATTCTGCAAGGCAGAAGATCATCCTCGTCATGGGTGAGGAGGAAACAGGCAACGGTGGACAGGGTAGAAGGGGGAGGAGAAGAAGCGGGGGAAAAGTGGAAAGCCCGAACTGGTCGTCGGTGTTTAAAGTATAAGTGTTGTTACTTGTTAATGTAGGACTCAATAAATGACCCGCATTGTATTGTTAATGGGCGATTTCGTTTCAAATCGTACGAGAAAAAGAGATCACGATCCAAAATCATTAAAGTATACTCGTAGTATGCATCGACAGCGTGGATCAATAAAGAGTTCACTCAAAATTTGCGTCGTTGCTTATTCGTAGTGAGCTGCGTCGTGAGTCTCGATGTGGATATCCGTCATCGTAACAAAATCTGGCCTCTCCTTGTATAGGTGACGTCGTGAGTCTCTCGATACGCGACGCTTCGCATATCGTGAAAGTGGTTTCTGCAACATTTTTGTTTTGTTGTTGTCCCGAGCGCTCTTGGAGAGTCATTATAATGTATACGCTAGAGGTTCAACTGGCGTTAGTGTCTACGGGACTTCCGGTTTCAAATTGAAGCAGACAGCAACCTGTCCGCTTTTGCGGCGTACCCGTGCATTCCTAGAAATCGCGCGTGACTTTTCTCGTTTTCGCCGATAGAATGATAGGAATATTACCTTTGTCACTCGGGTCGTAGCGAGTAGTAGGTCACTTTATTTCACGTTGTAAAAGTGAAATTGCTTTAGTTACAGTATTTCTCCGATCAGTGAGCGGTGTTTAACTTCTCGGTATTCCGGGTCCAGCCCTATGTTCCATGGCAAGCATGTATAAAGGCAAACGGCGAATATAAGCGAGAATAACGGTCGAAAAGAAGGTAGCGCTCGCTCAAGGAGCGCCAACCTCCGTGTGTTTGAGGGTAAAAGCGCTAAAAACAACGGACAAGTAAAAGGAACGAACAACACAGAGCGCTAGTTCCTTTTACTCGTCCGTTGTTTTTAGCGCTCTTACCCTCAAGCACATGGATCACCAACTAGCCCAAGTGCATACCCTTCTGCCAACATCCGGATGACACTAATATTGATAATCTGCGAGATTTATATGCCACCCATATGACCCCATCTACGAGCGGTTAAAACCTGCAGAATAGTAAAAATGTGCGCACTATAAAAGGTGCTTCTTTTTTGTTAATGTGCGAAATTTATCGGGCGATAAGAGGCTTCTGGCTCTCCCCATTTCGGAAGTTTTTGAGCACGCAGATGTGAGTTTTGAGCGCCAAAACAAACTTATCTTTGTACCCATACACGAGAAGCAGGGTGAATAAAACGATGTTGTTAAACTGCAAATCGCACTCATCACTTGGCTTTCACTTTATTTTGATCGTTTACATGCACAGTGGTCAAGTGTTAGAGCGTAGTTCTTGTCGTCTCTCTTGATTTTTATTATTATCATGATTGCTTTGGCACGCGAAACCCCCGCAGAAAAGCGCCGATGCAATGTTCGCGCTAACAGTGTCGGACAGTGTACCCAAATCCATGCTACTACGCGTTTTCAATGCCGCAAATTCGAAAGAAAAGTGACGTAACTGACCAATATTTTCGTCTACGTGACCGAGAAATGTTCCATGCTATGAAGTACATACGAATTATTCGTAATATTTCCTCTTATAATCGAGCGCAAGGAGAAAATGCACCCACTTTTTACCCATAGAAATACATTACCGAAAGTCAGTTTCAGACTGGTTTGCCGTCTGCTCCAATTTGAAACCGCACATTAGCGCCAGTTGAACAAGACCGTTTTGCTGTTTACAAACATGAACTGCCGCTTGCGTCCCAAGCGACTTCCGGTCACTCCGTCTTTGCAAGCCTGTCGAGGCTTGCTTATGTCGCCAGTGCTGAGAAGTATAAATGCTACACGAACAACAAAGTTTGAGATTTAACTAGGGCCCTCGGCTCTACAATTTAAGGTCTCGGAGGAGACAAGGTGGTTGGCAAGAATATACTAAACCTCTTAAAAGACCTCGCGCTTCTTCGTTCTTTTGGCGTTCACCTGGAGAGTTGGTGGTTAAACGGTTCATCAAAATTTTAAGCAGCGGTGTCAAAGTGTGCTTTGTTTATTCTTTTTTTTTTTAAGAGCCGCAAGTTTTCTGGAACGTCAGAGGCTGGAGCACAGCCTGGTGGCATTTGCCATGAAAGGAGGTTCTTATAGCGTACGTTATGATCATTCTATGCTGTTGGCAGCCAGCCATATATTACTCCACCCATCGCACGCGACCTGCAAGTAACGCAACTAATACGAATGACAGAGCACATTCCGCTGGAACAAAATGGCGACATTCAGTTCAAACCTCTGCTGTGCGCCGCCATTCGCTTCCTAAAACCTGCACCGTCACGCAGTCGGCGCTTCAAAGAATGTCGCTACTTGTAGGAAGCTCCTATCATAGGGACTTTAGAAAACTCGAGCTCGCTTCCGTAAAAATGCAATTCTGCATTTAAAAAAAAAGAACAAAAACAAAACGACTCTAATCCAGCTCAAGATTGCTCAGCTGCAGCTTGTCTATCTCTCCGCTCGCTATTGTTAATGTCGCCATTCTCTGAGCGGGCGGAAACAATAATGGCCGAAGAGGACACGGGGAGGATCATGCGTGGACTGGAGAGAGCCGGCGGCAAGCACAACAACGCGAGACAAATGAATGCTTAGGGAACCCGGCGAATAATGATAATAATAATAGCTGGGGCGCACGAAAACAGGCCATAGCGGGCACAGGTGGCGTTCTCGTATTGCGTCGACTACGCGCACGATTGTCTAGGTATCTGAATATTCGATTAATTACATTTTTTTGTGTGTGTGTGTGTTAAATTATTGCTATCGCGAACGTTATTTACCGCAAACATAAGGGACTGAAACAGTGGTCGAATTGCTTTCTATTATTATAGTGTTTTATTTTCTCTGTTTTCCCTCGCGCCGTGCGTCCCTCCCGATTTCTTTTTTTTTTATATTTTGTTTTGTAATGTTTGGAAAACGAGCGCGATTAGACCCTTCAAATTTATAGTCGGATCGAGAAAATAAAAATGGAGTTTGGCAATCCTTACATGGTGTCCAAGTTCGTCTCCTCCTTGTCCACCACGCGCATTTGTTTATCCTCCAAATACGCACTACGTGCTTTTGACCAAACTCTCTTTATACGCGCCTCCCATTGACCGAATTCTCTCTACATGCGACGGCTCTGATGGGACCCAAGTATAGTCGCACGCAGCGCCATTGATCAAGAAACCTCTTTTGTTGCGGTGTAATTCCAAGAGTAAAAGCGAGCATTTTTCTTTATATCTCTCCCTCGCAAAGCTTGATGACGTGGTTTGGAGGTCGCAGTGTTCCCCAGTGACGATATTTGAATCGCGATGATCAACAGCTCCACAAGCATTCGGGCAGTGGCCCGTGTCCAATCGCTGCAATGACGACAATAGCCGAACCATAACAATGTCTGGAACTCGGCGCGTGTCCTGTGCCTTGCGAACCCCCAGCGCGTGGCTATGATGCCAACTTTGGCGGCATATAATCGGCTCCAGATCACGTGGCCGCTTGTTCTGGCTGCAAGTTGTGAAGAGTAAACGCTGCCGTTTTTTTTTTTTTGGTTTGGAGGGGGGGGGGGGGTATTTTTGCACAAGGAGAAAAACTAACGCGTGGTACGTAGATTATAGGAGGAGTCTCAAACACGGCAGCCCGAAAGCATCCCGCCACTGAAGCCCATGTTCGAAAAGAAACTCTGCATATCACGGTGATTTTTTTTTTGTTGTATCTGTTCGTGACAGCGGCGTACGATT
Organism: Ixodes ricinus; assembly: GCA_037355805.1. Taxonomy (NCBI): domain Eukaryota; kingdom Metazoa; phylum Arthropoda; class Arachnida; order Ixodida; family Ixodidae; genus Ixodes; species Ixodes ricinus. The sequence continues at coordinate 205,855 of JAZHYW010032330.1, read as the reverse complement.
CTTTATCGTGGTATAGCAAACGTCGATTTCTCTCTCGGACAACGGTGCCACGGTGCGATGTTGGAGTTACGCGGCACTGTGGGGTGGCGAACAGGTTCGGTCCGTCCTCGCTGGCGTCTGCTTGTCGTCTCCCTCGTGTGGATGCGCTTGGGAGACGGACGAACCGCGGACATGTCGTCACGTGATCAATCCGTCCGCGGATCATTCCGTCGTGTGAATCGGCCATAAGCGGTGCATCGGTCTTTAACTATACTGTTACCATCCATAGAAAGGGTTTCCTTTTTCCTCGAGTCGTCGGTCCGCACTCTCGCCGTTTGTCGTTTCTTTTCGCCTCTCTACCCCTTTCCCCAGTCTCACGAACGCGAGATTGAACCCGACCGGCGCCGCAATACTTCAGACGCCATTGTCCCTCGAATTTCTTCTTTCTTTTTTCTTTATGCCGATTTAGATTTACGGTGCGGCTGAGTCGCCGCGCTCAGTGTCGCTTCGAACGATCCCGCGGCAACAATGTATTACAGTGTTTCTTGTTTTACGGCGCCGCGCGCGGAGCAATTTGGAGGGGCGGAGAGCGAAAATTGGTGGCGTCTCGTTAACCCTAACGACCTATACGAACGCCGTTCGCTAGTTCCACCGAGTCCCCCCGCGCAATATGCAAGTCGGGGCTACTCCGAATTACGCCACCCGGACCCGTATTAATCATTGCCCCACGGTGGTGAGGTATAATCCTCGATTGCAATGCGCGTATTGGCAAACCTGTATAGAGCCCCTGACTAACCCATACAATTTTTCAGAGTATACCGACACTCGGAGCCGTCTTGGTGCTTCAAATCAGTGGTCGCAACTGACCAGTCATACGAAGCTTCATCTGAAATCGCAGGAAACTCTTTTTTGATCTCTGGAATTATTAGAGGGGCACTCAGGTGGATCCTGAGATCGTCTATTTGTGGCGATCGCGTCGCGGCAGTAGAAACTCGAAATTACACTCGTGGCCGGCCGATTTCTCGATGAGAAATCTAATCGAAGCTCGTGAGACGACCATTATTTCTGCGCCTTGAAGCCGACACCGGGGGCACCGTCCGACGTCGTTTTCAAGCAATGATCTGCTGTATCACGCATCCTAGACCCAGAGGTTCGCGGTTTTTTGTCGAAGTAAAATGCACAACGCGCCTATAAAAATAGCAATAATAGTAACGTTCGGAATCTCCACGCAATTAACTATTTTCATGGATGAAGTTATAGAGGTAGTAAGGACCCGAAAATGAACCCCCCCCCCCCCCCACACCACCACACACGAGAGAAAACCGTGCGCATGTATTTCTATTGCTGTGATTTTTACTAGGACGTCTTGCCATCTATAGAACTGGCCATTTTTATTGACTAGAAGGCCAACGATGGACGTGCCATGAAAAACAAGCTTTTACAGATGGCAAAACGTTATCACCTGAACTTCACGACGCCGTGTCCAAACCGCGGAAAGTTGCATTTTGTAACGATCTCGAATTGCGACCGTTCTGCGCATGCACCAGAATGGCGGCACCAGCAAGAAGATTGCGGAAGGGAGTGCCAATACAGCTTATTCATGCTTCGTTTCAGCTTCGGTCCGAGCGCGGCCGATGTTGCTGAGCCGAAGGGCCAATCAAACAGCGAAAGAGGCACAACGTCATGGCGCGTGCTCTCTGCAGTTGATCAGGACCACCCAGTATTCGCCGTCTCTCTGTGCGTGCTCCTCCGCCGAGCTGAGTCCTATCAAGCGCTGAGAGCACGCTGTGACGCGTGCGCATTTTGAGCTCTGATTGGCCTTCGGTTCATAACATCAGCCGCGCTCGATGAAGCTGAAACGAAGTATAATTGGGCGATCAAGAAAAACGAAATTCTACGATCCACTTTTTTAAAGTTGCGTGTTTTGTTCGCTATAGGTGATGCGAAATTGACTTCGGTGTCCCAACTCCGCTACGACGTAAGCATAACCTTTTAGCGGCGAACTGAGGCCTCAACCGACTTCGATGACACTGTGCATAACGGAATCGTAGCATCTGATCACACCTTAGGCTGTTTTAGAATAGTGACAGCTAATGCTTTGAGTACGCTAAGAATAGCGTCGTCGAACGCTAACTGCGATTTGCGCTGGGCGCGCTTTTTTTAGCGTAAGCTATTTTTCAGAAACTGCGTGCGTACGCAAGGTGGGTGGGCAACGATCGCCGGCGGAATCTTGCTGCTTGCGACGCGCGAACGCTTCTCGGCGAAGGTCAGCACACACGAGACCTCTCTTGCCGAGGCGACGCAAGCGGACACGACCGGTCAATCGCTCCCGTCGCATTCTCATATTTAAAATCTGAAACGTTACTCTAATTTTTTTATTTTAGTTATAGCATTTTACGTGTGATATAAATATTGTTACTGCATCTTGGTGGCGTTGCAAGCGCGAGATCTATGCTTGGGCTTTTGCGTCGCGGCGGAGAAACGCTATTCTAACAACCCTTGCGTATAGCGTGCGCTAACGCAAACGCTAAGTTTAGCGCTAGCTTGCGCTACCATTGCGCACGTTATTCTAAAACTCCCCATTACCTCCCGTCTCTCACGTTTTGAAGCTGGAGTGACTGTAGCAGCGTACACACACCACACACACACACAAGCAAGCAAACAAACGAGCAAACACGCACACGAGAACCACGCACGCACGCGCACATACTCGCATACGCATACACTCAGACAACACGCGTGCACGCGCGCTACTCGACATGACACTCACACACACGCACACACTACACACACCACGCACACACACACCCAGCTCTCTCTCAATCTCTTTCTCCCTCTCAGAAGGAACGCCTCGAAGCGTCTCGTTCAATTATTGCATTCAGTCTTATAGCCGTTTCGCCGCAAATTCTTTATAGTCGGCGTAACGTCTTCAGATTTCGTAACTTCTCCCCCCCCCGCTCTTACTTTTAAGCGACATTTCTTGGAAAATTCCAAGTGTGCACACCATTAAACTTCGTAATTACAATGAAAAAAAAATTACCGCTATATGTACTGATACGGATACGAAAAAAATCGCAAGCGAGGCACGTTTTTTCTTTAGATGCAAACCGTCTTCTCTTCGTGTTGCAATCCTATGAGACTTTTAACTGCCGCGTGTTTTTATTTCTCTCCGTTTATTTCTTTATTTCTCAAATGTCGATAACAGTCGCGATTACTACCTTTCTTAGAAAGATACTGCACGGCAACAAGGAACGACGGCGTTGAGGCGATCACGTCCTCGACCTTCGCCAACTTTCGAAAGAAATTACAGAAAGAAATACGAGGACAGGAAGTGAAACAGAACAAAAAATGAGACTACTATCGCCTACTGAATTTCAATGAGAATTCTCTTGACGACAGCTCGTAAAATATCTCCATTGGCTCGCAGCGTTGGATCCAATGGCGTCAGTTAATATCTTTCCTCCGTTGGTAGCTCATGGTAGCGCGATCCGCCGAACTTTAGCCGCTTGACCGACGTTTCAAAAAGCGCTCGGACACAGCCTGCAGAGGCTGAAACGTCACACCCGGCCGCTATACGCTTCACGCTACGCTTGCCGCTGAACGTTTAATAAAAATCTTTTAATTAACGCGCGCGCACGTGTGTGTGTGCTGCACGCGTGTGTGCGTGTGTGCGCGTGTGTGCGCGTGTTTGCGTGTGTGTGTATGTGTGTGTCTGTTTGTTCACTCAGTGGCACCCCTAAATAGGTGTGTCCGTGTGTGTGTGTGTGTGTGTGTGCGTGCTCATGCGTGCGTACGTGCGTCTGTCTGTCTGTCTGTCTGCGTGTTAGTTTGTTCACTTAGTGGGGCCCTTAAATAGGCATGCCCGTGTGTGTTTGTGCGTGTGTCCGTGCGTGCGTCTGTCTGTATGTCCGTTTTTTTTTCTTGTTTGTTCGATGAGACCCCCAAAGAGGGCGCCACTACCTGAGTGAGGAGAGTTACCCACAAGATAAGATTGGGTTCCGATTCCCGCGTTGCTGTTGGCGAACGAAAAGCGGCGAAGTAACAGAGACACCCCCCCCCCCCACACACACACACACACACTCACACACACTCCAGACTCCACTCGACGGCTCCCAAACCGCAGCTGGGGTCCCCGTCTCCCTCCTCCTCCTCCTCCTCCTCTTCCTCATACCGAAGAACGCCGCCTTCATCGTTCGTATCGCGCGCGCACTCGACTCATCAAAGTTGTTGTTCTCCTTCCTAGTGGGCCAGAGGAGAATCCGAGAGAGCACACACAGTCTCCCCACCGACCGCCCTCGAGACATTCCACAATTCCGCACTACTTCCAGGCTCCAGCAGAAACCAAACGCGGAAAACAAACAACACTCCAGAGCGTTCCGCCCTGGACTGACACTGCGCTGGAAACCCCGCGCCCCGTCGGGCCAACCGACCCTCTCCCTTTCGTCGCCTGATCCCCGCTCTTTGTGCGTGGTCGTGGACAGGAGCGCGATCACGTGCTTAAAAGTACACGCACGACTGGTTGAACGAGCACGTAACTTCCACCTCAATCTCAGCTTGGGGACGGACGGAGTTGCAGATCGCTTCGAGAAACTTTTGGGGTTGCACACTCTCCTCTCCCGAACTCCCTGTCTCTCTCCCACATCCCTCTTCCTTCCCGTTCGTTGTTTTTCTGCGTATTCCTGTTTCGGCGCGTCGCATCGAGTTTCGCGTATTTTCGCGGTAGCTATACGAAGCTGATCAATTGGCCTGTAGGCAGCCTACAATGCTGTTTGGTTTGGCGCCGTCTAGCGACTGAAGCGAGAAACATTGGTATATGACTGGAAGGGGCGGCTGCATTGTTCGTACGTGAGCCGTACACCTTTTCCACAAAGGCGCGGCGATCTTGAATGTGGTCACTTCTGGTACGCGTTAAAACATCGTTTCGATCTCTCCACGCCGCTGGAAGGTGTCCACGAAAAGTGCGCGAGGAAGTAGCCTCACTCTGGATTGCGAAAAGATTCCACCAGGCGGCGACACCCAAACTTCTCGCCGCGAACACGCAGTGTGACCCCGGCTTAAAGCGGCCATCACACTCTTCATAGATCGAACAAAAGACACGATGCACGCAGCAGACATGATGATATGATTATCTGTGCACACTTCTCGAGCATGTTCAAAACATGTTTGCTTCATACCTATTAATTACGCTTCGAACAAGCCTGCAGGCAGTGTTTTGTATGACCAATGAGAGAGGACCTTTGTACAAGGAAGAAAGCACGGCTCGGGCAGTGGCTGCCGACTCTCTTTTGTATGATGTATGCTCAGTGTGAACGCGGCATAAAGTTTGCTTCCCCCCCCCCTCTTTTCAAAATAAAACGCGAGAAAAAAAAACGGTGTCGTGTTTGCATTGACGGTCTCGCGCGACGATGCGCTAGACCGTCTATGCAATAGCATACGGGACGGCGAGCTGGTTGTGATGGTCGCCGCGTAGCTCGGTATAAGGTGACCTTCGAAAAATATCACTCTATTTATACCCCTGGTGCAGAGGGTCCGAGAAATCTAACCAAACACATCTCGACCAGACATAATTGAACCTGCAATCGATTCCTTCCATGTATTGGTTTCCCTCGCATGCATATACGAGACGGGGTCCGAACCGCTTCCCCCTCCTTCTTACCCTCTCCCGCCCTCCTCTTCTTTTCCGAATCGCGTTGAAGACGAAGTGGAACTCCTCAAACCGTGAATATCTTCTTTCCCCAAATCGGGAATGTGCGAGCACGAATCTGCTGCTCGTTCCCGCCTATCCCTCAAACCCCTCACCCTCGTTTCAAAAAAAGAAAAAGAATGAAGAAGGAGAGAAACAAAAAAGGAGCGGGGAGGAGGTTAATTACGACTGCGCATTAGGCATGCATTACACGCCTTTTCCCGTATTAGGGAGAAAGCTCTCGTTCCCTTCTTTACCCCGTGTCCTCGCTGTGTGAGGAGAACGGGCGCAACCGAGCGCGCGGTGCCTGTTTTCGCGTCTGCGCCGCCAAATAAGAAGCAGCTCAGAGGGGCGAACACGCGATCATCAGCCTGTGTGTTTGTGTGTGTGTGCGTGCGTGTGTCGAGGGTGCAAGCTTCTCGAGATTTTCCTTGCTGCGTCTTCTAGACTCTGGTATGGGTTGCTCCGACACCGTCCCGCCTTGTTGTGTTAGCGGTGAGCTTTTAGAACGCTTGGATGCGCCTGAGCCCCCTCTTCCCTCCACAATCAACTTTCCCTCGTTTTATTTCTTCTTTTTTTTTTTTCGTGTATATACCCGCGCGTGTGTTTCTAATTCGTAATTCTGTTCAAGAACGGTCTTGAAGGGAGGCGGCGGCGGCGGGTTGTGCCGTGCGGCGTCGCGTCGTTGTCGATCGTGGGTACCCGAATGTAGTCCGTTTCACTTCACAGCCCGACTGGAGCCGGCACTATACGGAGCGCAACTTCGTCTGTTTGTTGCACAGTGGGTTGCCGTGACGTCAGAACGCCGAGCTCTGATTGGCTGACTGAAAAACAAAAATGGTGGATAGACCTCGAGGCATCTATAACATTGAGGTCTACCCACTATCCTTTCAATCAAAGCCAATGAAAACTCGGCGTCATTCTGACGTCATCGCCAACCCCTGTGCTAGAACTTGCTCTCCGCATACGATCCGACGCAGCCAATCAGGCAGAGACAAAAGTGCATCGTCACGGCCCTCGTCGTTGTTGTGCGCGTCACGCCACAGCGGAGGCGCTGTTGTTTCGTACTGCGCATGCACAAACGCTTTACTCCTCCCTAGTTTGATTTCTGCGCAAGCGCAGTGCCCCGACCTGGTGTGGGCAAAGCGGGCTTGTTTGTGAACACTGCGTTGGTGCATACGTGGCTTGCAATGACGTCACATCAGTCGCCATTGGTCCGTATACCATGTGCCCGTACCTTCTGCAGCTTACATTTCCGCACTATCGCATTGGCTCTTCTCGACGAGGCTTGCCGAGCATAATAAATTCGGTGGTGCGAAATGTAAAGGCCCGTTCACACTCTTGCAACCGAGTACGACCGAGAGAGACGAGACCTGTTGAAACCTCTTAAAATTTCCTAGGACAAGGGAACACACTGGCACGCTGGCGCCATCTATGCGGTGACCCTGGAACTGCATTTCACATTTTTACCGTGATGCGGATGCATCACGGTAAAAAGGCGGAAAGGAGGCCCGAAATAGTCCGTTAAATCTTCGAATTTTCTTGCCGGATAGCCGACTTTAGACTTTCTGCCCACTTTTTTTGGCCCACTAAACGATATGCGATTAGTAAAATCCCAATCTAAAAATCATTTATCCCAGTCAAATATTTAATTTCATAGCCCGTTTGAAGTGAAACGGAGTATGGGCCGTAAACTTTTAAAGGTCTTCGCCGAAAAACATCGATAAACATTCGTCGGTGTCAAAAAATACGAAATCGGGGAATACGGAAAAAGGAAGTGATATACAACCGTTGGTGTCGAAAATACAAAATCTGTTAAAACCTATAAAGAAATCGATTTCAGAAAATATTTACTCCAGCTTGGACCGTTTTCTTGTCGAAACCCTCCCAGCTCTTAAACTTAAACTCTTAATATCTGAAGAAAAAAAAAAAGACTAAACACCGAAAAACATCTGTCAAAGATAAATAAACACACAAAAAAATCTACGCTTTCTTCGAGGTAGGGTTTCGTGTCGCCCATCCGAAGGCCCCAGGGCACAGGCTGACGTCCATTCCGCCATTGCCGAGGTCTCGTTGGCCGAAATGGACGCGGGAGACGAAAAAGCAGGACGGAAAGACTATCGCTTATTTACACGCGGTAGTAGCGTAATGCAGAAATGGAACACGCACAAAGGGGGAGCGGACAGGTCCTTATATAATAAAAGGCAGGATTGTGTAGCCGCCGTGGCATTGGTCGGACCATTCCGAAGGCTGGCCTTGACGTCAGCAACCTCCTCTTGGCGTTGATGCTCGGTCCTTGTTCTCAGAATTAAAGGCGTCTAGTGGGAGGTTGTCTTACTTGCAGCTAGGGACGCAGACGAACCGCCACTGCACATACGTTCAGGATCCCATATTGCCTGGCGTTTTCGTGGAATGCATACGCCACAACGTACGTTCCCATGCATTTGAACCGAGGCCGGGGACAAACGCTTCTTCGGTTACGGGTCGGACAGGTCGAAACGTGCACAAAGTGTTTAGGATCGCACGCCAACCGTCTAGATGCTAGACGTTCGCTCGGTCGTCGTTCGCACAGAAACGGAAGGTCGATCTCAACAGCCTCATATATATGACCACCGGAACGCGGTCATTTTATGAAAACAAATTTTCATCGCTCATGGCGACGGTGGCTGCATGATCCTTTCGTCCGTGAGTGTGATGTTCCAACATGTCCGCCCCCGGCTTATCCTCACGAAGCACCCGTGCAGTGGGCATACATGGTGAGTCTATACACCAAGCCCGCGAGCACGACGATTCCTGTGAATCCAACCTTAGCATCCTCTATACTCCCAAAGCCTGGCAGTTCGACGACGGAGCCATGCAGTGCCCGGTCGCATATTTTGAGCGCGAGGATCTGGTAGCACAGAGCATCAAAGAGCCGTTTCTCGGGGAACCTGGACGTCAACGCACAGCTTTTGCAGCGGCGAGGACCCGAAACACACTTGTTCGCTCGGGAGAAGTGTGTTTCACCGTCTCGCCGCAGCGGGGCGCCAGTCACATGGCTCTCCTCTCATCCGTTGCCTGCCGCTCCACCTTTTCCATTTCGGCGGCCGCTTCTCGTGGCGATCTGCCAGGCTTTGTCACTATATTGGAGGCTATAATCCAACATATCAGCTTTCACGCGCGACGCAGACGACACCGAGCAAAAACAGGTAACGTGCGAGTTTCGACCAATTATGAAAGGGCAATCGCAGTGACGATATGAAACTCGGGGCTCACTACGCCCTGCGTTTTCTTAAGTTGTCAAATACCACATAATGCTAATAACCTCATAACCTCTTGTGTGACCCATCCCCAACTTTTTTGCACATCCCTCTCGCGGCGCTTCTCGGCTCAATGCGCTAAAAGGAGAACTTCAACTGAACAAGAAAAACATCGCAACGTTCCCCGGGAATATTTTAGATGACAGTCATAAAATGTCAATGAGCAGTAATTAAACGTTTGGACGCGTATAGTTTTTCCTCCACGTCTCTACAAAGTTTCCTCGCATTGAATCTTATATATAGCCCACATTCACAAAATTATAAATGTTTGCTTTTCTTGACTGTAATTGCCCGGGTATCATAGAACGCAAATCAATTAGATCTTAGTTTCCCCGAAGACTGTTGTTTATTCTACGGAATGTCCCAGAAAGTTGGCCATGCGTCGGTGGAAGAAGCGGAGTTGTCAGACTAAACAAGAGGGGCAGTGGCCGCCTCTCCCGTAAAGGCGCCGCAGCCGATCGCTCAAGCTGTCAGGTAACTTGGCGCCTGTCGCGGACAACCAATATATGCATATGCGGACATCCGCCAAGGGCGGCTTGTCGATACACTATAGAGGCAACGGAAGGCGGTCTCCTTATCACCGGAAACGGGCTGTTTGACTCCCGATACGGTCTCGAAGACGGCGCGACCCCCGTGAAGCACTTCCGAAGCAGGTTGAGTCACAAAAACAGAGCCCCCGTGAGTTCACCGAATCTCTCCCCTTCCCAAAACTTCATCGACTCGCAGGGAGAAAAACGTAAACACTTTACTCCGTTTCACCCTACGATGGACTAGGGCCCCAAGGCTGGAGGGCGGACCACTACCTCAGTAGCTTGCATCCGCATTGCGAAAGAGTGCGCGAGAGGAATTCCGATACGCAGAGTACGAAGAGTACTAATCTCACGCGCTATTTTATACTGGTGTAGTAAAGGTACATGGTATTTAGTTTCATAAGCATTCATGCCATATTTCGTAAACATGTCGACTGTTTGGAGAAGTTGGAGGGCGCGCAGACAACATTGACATAAAGTCGTTTCGCCTTGGCCATAGCAATCCAATCCAATATTTGTGTACGTAAAGCGTACCCGGACCCCTATCTCCCTTCCGCACTTGGTCCGTACATACGCTCCCGTGTCGAACACTCTATCCGACTCATCTTCGTTTCTTAATGGCCACTGGTTCTGATCCAGGGTTCTCTTTGCCCCATCGCTTCCAGACGGTATTTAATCCCTTCAGTAGTCTTCAGCAGTAAGCAAGCAGACGGAGCCGCCGCGAGGGCTCAGTAAACAGACAAAAAACTCGCCTCCGAATGACGCGTCTTGGCGCACTGATACGTACGACGGAGCAAATACACCACGTGGCTTCTTACAGGCTCGTGATTGGACCCGGCGGCCTATAGCATTGGGCTTTAGTCCATCGTGGGATGAGACGGAGTTTTACCACTGACACTGTGCTCTTATAAAGTTCACTTGTAAAACTCCGCCTCTTTTTTTTTTTCCGTTGTTGCGGATTGAAAATTTGGAGTTTTCCGGATGAACCCCAATTGATGGAAAATTTACCGGCGAGTGTTTGTCGTATTTTCTTCGGATTTATCCGAAAACACGGAACCCTAATTACGGACGCTTGAATCGGGTTTGGCTAACGCGCAAAAGGCAACCAGTCGACCCCCAGAGGCTGGAGATATCCGCACAGCTGTTTTTGTCGGTCGAGACCGGAGACACACAAACACACACATGGAAGGAGAGAAGCGACAGATTAGAGAGGGGGACATCTCCCTTTAAAAAAACAAAACAAAAACAAAACAAAAACTGGCACCTCCGTACATGTAGAGCAGATCCGCCCGGGGACGCGAGGAGCGGTTATCGGTCTGCTCGATTAGTGGCCAAGCCAAACATTACGCCCCGCTTACGCCATGCGCTGCAGCGCGACTGTCCTTTGCCAACCGATGTTTGGATTCTTTCAACCTACAATCATATATATGTATAAACGCTTCTTTCTTTTGCGTTTTTTGTTTTGTTTTTGCGTCGCAGTCGGTGTAGGAAAAAATTAAGTGAGCGGACAACGGGCGCCCGCTTCGATATGCATTCTTCCGTGCTAACGACGTGTTATTGTGAACGGTGCACAACGATCAAACATGCCATGCAGGTGGTCTATAGATTGACTCGCAGTCACGTGGTGTTTTCTGGCTCGTTGAATATAGACGCCCCGTGTAGTGAGGACGAAACTGCAACCTCATGAACGAGCACCAATTTCCTCCTCCCTTTTCCCTTTTATAAAAACGCACGAAAAATACATTTTGTTTTGATTTTTCTGATAAACCCCGGCATCTCGGAATGTGTTGTGCGTGCGTCACGCGCGGGTTATGAATTGTTATGTTCGGTTACGGCGAGCTCTGGGTTGTTTCCAATTCGTTGCACGACGACACTCACGTCATCTAGAAGTTTATCAGTACGAATCGATACAATTTTAAATATATGCGGGACCCCTGACGTCGTGAGATCACTTGAGGGGAGTCACGTTCTATTAGCCTGCGGTCACAGGCGACCGTCGGCGCGGTTGCGGTCACAGGCGCGCCGACGGTCGCCTGTGAGCGCAGGCTCCGGTGAGTCATACAGCTTGCGCGGTCCCGATTCTCTCCTTCTTAATCGCGATTAAGTATGCCTAATTATGACTAACTATGGTTAATTATGACTGAAGACTAATCCACACAGCCCCGTTTTTTTGTTGTTGCTGTTTTTTACGTTACGATTGTTTACGTTACAAGTCACCGGGATCATCTGTGCTTCTTATCAAGCGTGGCTACCAGTTCAAAGAGATAGTTTAGCACGCAACATTTGAAACATTTTTTTTATTACTTTTTCCTCGCGTAAGTTTGCTCTTTGCAAATTTTATAGAAAAAATGCACCACCTGTGGGCAACGCTGCACGAAATCGCTACCGATTTATGCAGCCTTGGCCCCGCGCGTTCTATCATTCTAAGAAATCTCGTCTACCTTCCCGCGAAGCACCTGGAAGAGCCAATCGCTGCAGTCTTCGGATGGAACTCTGCGAACGACGAAACTAAAAATATCTGTAAACCTAAACTTTTTTTAAATAAAAATTCCAGCGTGCGCAGTGATATTGACCATGGCATATAAGCATGCGTAAGGTCAAGTTCGTGTGTCACCGCGCGTATCGTGTTTCTTAGCTCTTACCATGTTTCCAGCCTCGTCAGTCACCCAGCTCTCTTGCCTCTATATTACAGTCACACTGTTCTCATACGAAACAACTCGGTGTTCGCTGCAGCCACGATGGCCGAATTATCTGCGCCCTCCAGTGTGTTTCAAGTATGTCTGCTTCGTACGTGCCTGCAGACAGTTCTTTTTTCGTGATTATAATGACAGGTTTATCTCGTACAAGGTTTATCTCGTACAAGTTATCTCGTACAAGGTTTATCTCGTACGCCTGAGACGGCGTCCGTATAGACATGTCTTGTGTGCGATACATTAGCGGTGCGACCCTGCCTCAAAAGGCCGACGACCAGACTCGAGATTCTGCAAGGCAGAAGATCCTTCTCACCATTGGGGGAGGAGGAAACAGGCAACGGTGGACGGGGTAGAAGCTGGGGGAAGAGGAGGAAGCGAGGGAAAAGTGGAAAGCGCGATCTGGTCGTCGGTCTTTGACGCAGCGTTGTGTGAAACGCACCGAGGAAGAAAAGAAATTGGTAAAAAGAAAATTACTAGACTCGTACACCGTGGGAATTGCGGTACAGTTGCACAATCCTCCGCGTTCTCCACTCCGCGGCGCTCGTATCGAATCGCTAAACGAAATTCTGCATTTTTCGAACCCGCAGAACGATAACACCTCCTCCCTTCTCTTCTCTCCTCCTCTACACTGATTTTCCTGGCCAAGTAACGACGATCATAGCAACAAAAAAAAATACAACAACAAAAAAGTTATGATAGAATGCCGGCTCATTATGAAGCCAACTTTCGTAGCTCCCTATCGGGTTGTGTATAGTCGGTACTGTATTTGCCGAACACGTCCGACGATTGCTCCGCGCCGCCGAGACACGTTGAGCAAGCACCCTACGTGTGGGGGAGCGAGGGGAAGGGAGAGACACCGCGCAAGAACAACGCAGTGAGTGCATAATGAGATTAGAGCGTCGGCCAATTAAGTGCGACACTAACGGTGCCCGAGGCGATGGCGGCGCGCAAGCAAGCAGTGCTTTCGGCACAGCAAGCACGCTTGAGTCAGCGAGCGCCGCGAAGGCACACACATAATAGGGAGTTTTCCTAGACCGGGCTTCCCCTCCGCTAAGCCCTCCACAACGAAGGCCGCTACTGCGCCTGCGCGCCGATGGCTTTGACTGTAGAGTTCCGGGTAACGTAGCGGGTTGCGGAGAGCGTAGCGGGACGTCGAAAGCCATCTACGAACACTCCCTAATACCTGATGACGCGCTTTGTGAAAAAAAATAAAGCTAATAAAAAAAAACTTTTTTTAAATTTCTTTTTTGCAAGTTGTAGACAATAGGGAGTATTAGTAGATCGTTCGGAAAACCCCGATAACGATATCCGGTACTCCTTCGACGCCTTTGTGCGTGTATCGTATCTTTATCGGGTGTCATTACCGGGGTAACGATATTCGATAGTCCGTTGGTGCTTTTGCGATAGTATGGTATCGGGTATCGTTATCGGAGGTACCAGAACGATATACTAAAACTCTTCTAATAACGGCTGTAGCCGTAAAAGACGCGCATACTATAGGGAGTTTGAGTAAATCGTTCCGATAACTCCGATAACGCTATCCGATACTCCGTTGATGCATATGCGCCTGCGTCGCGTTGCTATCGGGTATCGTTATCGGGTGTTATCGGAACGATCAACTGAAATTCCCTACTGACCAAAGTAAGCGACGATTCAAAGCGGGCCGGACCGTCTGCGAGCAATCACGCTTCAAGAGATAGTCTGGCCACCGTGATTGGCCAGCTACCAAATAAGCTACGCTCAGATTGATACGCTTTACTCGATTAATTAATCTATTAACCGGTTTCGCTCATTCCATGCGTAATAGTTCAAGATGTAAAACAATATATGTTTGTTTGTTGCTTGTTTGTTTTCAAGTTTTTTTTTTTTTTTTTTTTACAGGGTTGGGGGGGGTGCAGGGGGTTGCTGAATATCTGATAGCGGTGCAGGGGGTTGCTGAATATCTGATAAACGGGGCGATTTCGGATTTCTAATAAATATGCAGTTGAGAATAGCCGAATGACGCCCACAATCACACATCATTACTTCAACCGCAGAGGCCAAGAGGTTCGTTGATATTCTCGGGCAATATCGAATTCCTTCTATTGTCCACAATAGTCTCTACTGCGTTAAACGGACACTCGCACAGCGTTGAGGTGGCCATGGGACACGTATAACCTTCTCCACTTGTTTGGAGTTACTAATCTCACCCTCACAGTTTACTTTAGGTCAAAATTTCTCCTAAAGTTTGCCTTCGCACGGGTGCACTCGTCCACGTCTGCCTGGGGAAAGCGTCGACGTTTTACTTGTTTTCGTTTGTCGAAATTTAACCGGTTTAAAAAGTTAATCGCGCTTAACGCATTAATTGATTAATCGGTAGGTTGATCGATCACGTGCCTAGCCTTAATACGAGTGATAAAATTACTTGCGACCAATTATAATCTGATTACTTTTGGAAGTACTGAAATTACTCGTCACCTTTGCTATTCTTCTCTACGCTTTTCAATATAGCGTCAAGTTGCTACAAGTTTCCTTCTAAGGAATCCTGGAACTAAAGCCCGATTCTCGGACCGAAGGTTGGTTGACCGAATTCGGTGGATTAAGAAGATAACTAGTCTATAATTCGGTGATCCTAATCCAATAATGGACACTATACGAAAGTATACTGTTCACATGTATACAGACCGGCAGAAAAATCTGTAGTTCTGGAAATCTGAAGTAATCTATACTTCTTCAAGTAACGGCCTATTACTTTTCTTCTCGAGTAATCAAATAATCTAATTGAATAGATTTTGAATCAAACGTAATTGTAATGGACACATTTTCTTTTCTTTCTCTTTCTCTTGCGTAACGTGTACACGAATAACTCTCGAAAGTAACGACATTTCAGCCATATCGCTGCTTAAAATCACTGTCGTCAGTTATCCGCGGAGTCTTCAACTGAAATCTCGGGAAACGCTTTTCCGTCCTCCAGAAATGTTCGAACAGTTCCGCGAAAGAGCCAACACTCCTCGCGCAGTGTCCGGCGCGTTCAAACGCCGAACGCTGAACGCCGGCATCCGTCGTTCGAACGCCAGACGACGCTCTCGTGCGCTTTGATTGGAGGGAAGCGGTAGGTGGAGATTTCAAGCCTTTGCGTCTACCCTCTATTCCTTCCTATCAGAGCTCGGCACTCGGACCTCACTGCAAACTCTCGTCGCGCCTCCTTCCGTTTCTCTTCTTTGCATTGAAACGCAACGCGAAAACAATCCATTAGCGCAAAGGACACGGACAAGACGAAGATACGAACAAGAAAAAAAAAAAAGGGGAGGGGGGTTGACGTGAGGAAGTGATTGTCCTTGCAGCGGTTGCAGAACAAGCGCTACTATCAACTGCGTGTTTATAATGTACGAAAAGAGAAAGACAAGAAGTGAGGGGTGTTTTGATTTCAAGAAGAAAAAAAACAGAATGTTGGAATGAAAAATGCTTCGATGAACTAAATGACACACTCGCACACAAAGAAAAAAGATATGTAGAGAATTTTTTTTCTCCATATATTGAACACTCGGTTGATAGTGGTATACTCCGTTTCACCTTATGTTGCACCGCAGATCGAGAAGGCTAGAAGCGCGAGCTCATAGCGTTGGGAGCTGCTCTTAACGCACGAGAGCTTGTGCCCCCGAGATGTGCCCTAGAGCAAAAAGCTCGCGCTTGTAGCCTTTCCTGCGGTACATCATAAGGTGAAACAGAGTATAGCACTTGTCCTATTCCTATCTTCGTTTTGTCCGTGTCCTTAGCACTAATTGTTTTCGCAATGTTTCTCCAACTAGCCTAACAGTTAATTGCAAAACGCCAGTTGCTGTTGTATATATATATATATATATATATATATATATATATATATATATATATATATATATATTATATTTAATCGTCGCCTTTTAGCGATGGAAATTAAATACGCGAGACCGTGTTCATAGTAGCTAATATTTTTTTTCTTCCTTATTACGAGTCTCGAAACCATCATATTTTATGACCGCTAACAAAAATAATGTTTTATGCATTTTTTTTTTCATTTTTTTATCGGTGCAATTATACAGACGAGAAGCCGTTGCTGCTTGTCATTTGTATAATTGCGCTGAAAAAAAAAGAGTAATTACTTTTCGCCCCTAATGTCAATAAATTGCACGTAACTAAATTACCGCAGAAATTTCTCAATCGCCGAGTATGTAATTAATTAATCGCAATCCGTCGAGAGTGAAGCGCGGAGCTTGCGGCGGCGTTGAAAGCGACGCCTCAGTGGTAATGGAGAGAAAATATTGTTCCTCGTATCGTGACTCGAATGACGACGGGCCGTCGTCTGCTCAGTAATAAAATAATAAACACTCTGACTTTATTAAAGGGACATGAAGCTACATTTTGCAGTCACTGACAACTAAAGAAACTCGGTTTCTTTAGTTATCCGTGAATATACATGATACTACAATTATCGGAGGATCTAGGTAGAGTAATCCATTTAGCGCAAACAAGCGATCCGTTCTGTTTTGTTTTTTTTTCGTTTCTCTTGCAACAAAAAGCTATCAAAAAAAAAAAGAAGCTTGTTAGCAGAGACAATGCATTGTTTAAGGTGCGATTGTTTAAAATCCTTTGGAAGGCATTAAACCGTCGTTTCGAGGCAGGCACGTAGCCAGGATTTGGTTTCGGGGGAGGGGGGGGGGGGGGGCCCGCCCATGACAAAATGTTGTATGAGGAGGAGAGAGGAGAGGAGGTCCCAGCAAAATTGAAGATTTCGGGGGGGGGGGGGGCGGGCCCCATGGGCCACCCCCTGGATACGTGCCTCTTTCGAGGAGTGAAGCACTTTCGGTTACGTCAATTTCCCCTCTACGCTGAGCATTGGGTGCAAAGATGACAGGTCGCGTGACGTCAATTTCCCCACTAAATTTAGCGGGGAGTGCAAGTTTTCTGTCACGTGACGGCAATTTCCCCGCTAAATTTAGCGGGGAAACTGGAGCTGCTTATATCACGTGGCATCGATTTTCCCGCCAAATTTAGCGCGGAAATTTGAATCCGTGTATGGTTCACGTGACATCAATTGACATCACGTGTCCTAAACACCGATTCGGGGTACCCCCTTTAAAGGGGTGCTCCGGCATTTCTCTTCGTAATCCCCGATTTATATATAAAAAAAATCGTAAACACACCTACACAGATTGCTGAAATAGCATCCCAAATATTAGGCCAAAACAATTGTTTTTCGTGAAGGTATTGAATTTACAATTTTTTTTAATTAACAATATTTATTTTATTGGTTATGAAAGGGGGGGGGGGGGGACCAGAGGAAAAAAGTTGCGGTGTGCAGATTGACTAGCCCTCGGGTGCTTAGAATGGTCCACTGCAGCGTGCCAGGAAATGCCGATACATAATACAAAAAGTAATGCACATAAACGGCATGTACTAACTCTCAAAATGTTCATACACGTGAAAAAAAATTCGAAGAAGATACACTTGAACACCGTGCTAAACATTAAAAAAAAAATTCAGGTGCTCAGATACAAGCGCACATTTTTAAAGTTCAGAGAGTCAAAATCGAGATTATCAATAAAAAAAAAATGTTTAACAGACGTGAGAGAGTAAACTGAAGCATCTGAGAGCCGTAATTTGTTCGCTGAGTAACCAAATCCTCCACTTCTCCCTATGGCAAGTAGGGTACACCGGTGAATTTTCTGTTAGCCCCGCAAGGCTTTCCAAAAAACATGACCCCCTTGTTTTTCTTTCTTGAAACTATAGTGCATAATCTATATTCCTAAAATGTTTATATATTAATCATCTGGAATTTCTCAAACAATTCAGCAGTATGGAAGTCGTAAGACACGTTACATGTGCCTCTACAAATTTTCTTTTGTATCAAAAAATTTTTTCTCTGGTTCCCATCGTGTTTTTCAAACTGAAAGTCTCTACTGTCAACAACGAAAAAGTGACGCCAGCGGCGGGCAGGGCGGCAAGCAGACAATAAATATTCTAAATTTTGCGATGCTAAATAGCATACCGGAGAGGGTAAAAGGCTGGTGATTCCGAAAGATATAGTTAGTTAAAGTAGCTCGAAGAATAGCCAGAGCGCCTCTTTAAAATGCCTTTCGTGCATTAAAAAATAAACACCGATATATGTGTTTGCGCTAACAGTATCGAGCAAGTGTGCTACCGCGGTCAACATGAGTGCAACAGTCATGTTAACGGTGAAATAAACTGCGCCAAAAAAAAGCGAAGTTGTATACTTTATCTTCTTGTCCTATTTTTTGTTTTGTTTGTAGTTGTTGTTTTGCGCAGTTTTTTTCACTGTTAACACGTACCAACAGCTCGCCCAACTTCCCACCCTACTGCTGCAACAGTCCCTCATCCTTTCTTTCTTTTTTTTGCGTATTTTCCGGTTTTTAACATAGCTCTGTTTTAACCTCTTTGATGCACACTTGTACTGCACTCATTACAAATGTAATCAAATTACTTTTAATTAATTACTTTATTTGTAAGTTTGTAATACTTTTTAAATCCGTTTTCAACGCAACCGGCAGAAAAATTTGTCGTCTTTGAAATCTGAAGTTATCAGAAAAGTAACGGTTTATTTTTCGGGTAACGTCAAATTGCTTTGCTTCTGAAGTAACCAGGTAATCTAATCAGATACTTTTCAACCAAAAGTAATTGTAATTGCAATCGATTTCGTTTTTTTTTTTTTTAGTAACGTGTACAAAAGTGGGGAGCGCGAAAGCTTACAGTTCTGTTCTTCGAACTCTATGACAAATCAGGAGGAAATGGAAAGTTGCAAAAACTGCAAACGCAGAAAGAAAAAAAAGTAACGGATCGGGCGTTGTAGGTGGCTGGGTACAGGTGGTGTCTGTTCCCACTCAACTGAGCGTCATTAACGACGACTGATTCGTCCCGTGGGCGGAGAGCCGGTGACTGAATGAAAATCGCGAAGCGAACCGTACTCCCGGAGGAAATATTCCACGGCTTTAGTGCAACGGGCTGGATGAAATAGACCACGGACGCTTGCATCACGGCCGAAGCGACACTCCTATACGCTAAGTGGCGCGTGTATACGTGCAAGAGCGCCGATCGTGCCGACGGCGCCGCATATACTGAGCCTCGCGCTCGTCTCAGTATTCAATTACAACGCCGTCGCGTCTGAACGGCAGGAAACGGTACAGGCGTCCGCCTGCCTGCAAGCCCGTCTCGTCGACAGGCACGCGTTTTCTTTTTGCTGTTGTTTCTGTTGGCGTACGCGCGCGCGTTTCCTTTGTGTATTCGCTAACGCGACGCCGTTCCGTTCAGCCCTAAGCTGACAGTGCCGTAGAATAGGCTACGTGCTCTTCGGACCATTCATACGGCTACCTTTCGTCACATGATCGCGCGCTCGGTGTGAATCGGCGGATGCTTTGATTGGGGCGGCGAGTGCGTAGGTTCTAGTGCGCTGTCAGCTTAGGCGTGCACGGAGTCTAGCTGCAGCCATTCGGGCACACCGGAGACAGGCGTGCGAACAAAGCGTGGTGTATCCGGCGCCGGCTACGTGTCGACTCGAAATCATCCTGATTTAGGATCACTTTTTTAGCCGCGGAGTTCAAGGACGAGCTATCGCGCCTCCACACACGAAGCCGCCGAGGTTTTTCTGCTTTTGTTGTTGTTGTTGTTGTTTTTTTACCCGCGCAATCTTAGGGTATCTCAAGTGCGGGTTTAAAGGGACGCTGACGAGGTAATTACATACGGTCCTCGGGACTTTTTTAGCGAGCGAAACACAATCTACGAAGTCGGTGAAACACCTTCTAAATAGCGAGGTCGTATTTATGATGAAGTTTCGACGTCACTTAGAAGAGGCCAACGTGGAGCAGACAGGACACAGCCGAACGCGGACGCATTCTGTCTGGGGTCCATATCACATGAGCGAATGACATTTTAGCGAACAGCGACGTTTGAGCGAATCGACGTTTTAGCGAATAACGGGCTCGCGCATTAACCCACCCCGCCGCGCTGCGCTTACGCCGCTTCGCGGCGACAGTCTGCGGCGGCTCATTACAAAAATGTGAACGCATTTGGCCCACCTGAAAACGCTGCTTCGCGGCGTCCGACTATTCGCTAAAGTGTCATTCTGTGAAACGTGGGCGTTCGCTAAAATGTCATTCGATCAAGTGAGTGCCTCCCTTCCGTCTGTGCCCCAAGCTTGCCTCTTGTATGTGACGTCAAAACTTCAGCACTAAGGCCTCTGTCTAGAAGGTGTTGGTCGGCGCCGCGGCCAATCTGTCGAGTTTTGAGAAGGAAAATGTTTCGGCCTCTCGCGGAAAAGTAATTGCCTTGTTTGTATGTTTAGACAGCCGGAAGTTAGTGCGCCTCAATGGGCGACTTGTCCCTCAGCTGTATAGACAAGAAATTTAGCCAGTGCGGCACAACCGCTAGCCTGGGCGGGTCTTTAACGTGCACCACGCAGTAGTGTTCCACAATACCGCGAGCCGGTACGATGCTCGTCCAGATCGAAACGAGTGTGCAGGGGTGGGGATTGAAGTCAGGATCCCTAGGTTCTGCAGCGCAAACTTTCGCTCCCGGCTCTATACGAGCTAGCTGCTGGGCGTTGTCAACACATTCGGCCACCGATCCACCCCCGAACAATCGCGGGGTATACCGAAAACAGCTCCATATACCATCGGATTGAACGCTAGTGGCGATATTCATCGCGTGCTTTCGAACCTATACTTTCACGGCTTCCTCTTGAGACCGTCGGGGGTCGCTCGAGAAGGCTGACGAGCGAACCTGCCGCTACGGCTTTCTGTTTTAGCCGCTTGGTGTCGTCGATTTCGCTGGAGTCTTCAATAGTGACCGCGGAGCAGACTTGCATGGCGCTTATTGCAAGTAATAAAATTGCTCGTAATCAATTACTTTTTTGTAATGATTTCGTAATACTTTGATTACATTTATCAGAAAGTAATCGCGAGAGTAAACTGATTACTTTTGGAGCAGGGTGTTTCCAGGTCAGATCATGCTAGGGTGGTCCGGATTATATATACATATATATATATATATATATATATATATATATATATATATATATATATATATATATATATATATATATATATATATATATATATATATATATATATATATATATATATATATAACAGGGTGTTTCACGAAAGGTGGACAAATTCGATATTGCGAAAACTACGCGTCGCAACAAAAAAAGGCTTGTGTCGTTTTGGTCCTGGGCCAGGGGCCTATTTAGGAAAATTATTAAAGTCCGGGATAATTAGATTGTTAATTATTTTTGCGTAATTAACTTTTTTAATATTGGGTTTAAGGGCATGATTTCAATTAGAAAGTTGCTCAGCGCCATAAAAAAACACTAAATCAACAAATTGCAGAACGATAGAAGGCACGCGAAGCATTTTACGGCTTTCTGAAAAACTGCACAAATTCGACGGGTTTTTAAGTTTCGGTTTGTTATCGGAGCGCATCTCGACCCCGGCGGCACCGCGCCCCGTGGAGTGATAGTGCAACCAGCCTCTGCTGCGTCGCGCGATGAGAGCGCAGCAGAGGTTGGATGCACTATTTCTCCACGGGGGTGCGGGGCCGTCGGCGCTCCGATTGCAAACCGAAACCTAAAAACCCGTCGAATTTGTGCGGTTTTTCAGAAAGCCGTAAAATGCTGCCCGTGCCTTCTGTCGTTCTGCAATTTGTTCATTTAGTGTTTTTCGGTGATTTTGAGCAATCTTCTAACTGAAGCCATGCCCTTAAACACAATATTAAAAAGATAATTACTCAAAAATAATTAAAAATCTAATTATCCCGGACTTTAATCATTTTCCTAAATAGGCCCCTAGCCCAGGGGTAAAAACAACAAAAGCCTTTTTTGGTTGCGACGCGTAGTTTTCGGAATATCGAATTTGTCCACCTTTCGTGAAACATCCTGTGTATATACATATTGATGTAGAACAAATGTGTTAAAGCCATGTTCTTGTTTTTTCCAGAGAAATAAAATTTCGAAGCTCCAGGCGTGGCAATTTGCCACGATTTCGCCATGGTAATGAGTTTACGACGTGTTCACACACTATTAAAAATTACAATGAAAGATTTCTATGCAAAAAAAAGAAGACGAAGTTTACGAAACACGTCAAATAAACACGTTTTGGTGAGATATTCACAAACAATTTACCAACCAATTACTTCATATAAAACGACCAAAATATATCAAAATAATCACCTTTAAATGCCTTTTATGAATATATAAAAAACCAATATGGTTATCCATTATTGTAGTTCTGTTATTAATGCAGAAACGCAGCTCAATTCTCTAAATGCGGCCAAATTGCACATCAATATTAAAAAATAAATAGCTCGGTTAGTTTTATATTTGTGTTTCCTTGCATTGCCCCCGTGTTTGATGGCAGAAGATATATTATTTACGAAAATCAAAAACAACAAAGGACCAATATTGCTGCCTTTGTGGAACGCCCGAGCTCGACACTACACAAAATTCTTACCGGTGAGGTAAATAACGTTCAAAAAGCCGATACTACTTAGAACACAGACCGCAGTACACGACATCTGCTTGGCTTTGGTTATGTACAAATGGTACTATAGGATTCAAGGAGGAGTACAGATTGGTCTCCGGAGATCGACCTTATAAAACCGTGCATGATCTGGAATAATCTTCTGACAAAAAATATGTATAAAGGCGTGTATACAAAACAATTTAGAAAAACTTTTGATAAACTACAAAGCAGAGAAACGGGTCCATGACTATTAACCGTCGAACGGTCCCCCGATTTGTGCAACGGAACTACAATAGATCGTTTCCAAGCGGCAGGAAAAGCTTCCTCACAGCGCACAACTCCCTACGCTTTTAAGGTATACCACTGTATTGCCAACGCGTACCAGCCTGACAAAACATTCGCGACTCCAATTCACTATAGGTGGCGCCACTCGTTTTCCAAGATGGCCGGTTTAGTGAGGGTCGGAGGTGCGTGCCGCTGCTGAGCCTGTCTAGTTTGCTGGCTTCACTGAGCGACACAAATTATTTCTGGTAATACTAGGGAGCTAGGGTGTTATAAGCGCAGGTCACCTCTTTATCCTGAAAACAAAAACGGTATTTAGCGTAATATTTAGGCCAGGAGGTACGTTTTAATTCCGGAGCAAAACCGAAACTTACCTTTATTTTGGATTTAATTTCTCGGTATCGGTCTTAATTTCAGATTCTTTCATAACTCAAAATGTGTCTCACACCGTAATTATTTAGTTAAAGAAGTTGTTCGCGGAAACGTTCGTCCCTTTAAAGACAGGGTCTTTCATACACCTTAGAGGTAACATATAATGCTGTAGTTGTTGAAAAATTCAGTGCGGATATTTGTGCGTTCTTGCTACCTTTTCTGGCTCACATAATTGTCATATGAAACAATGAACTGCGGGCCTTTCAATGGCTTTTGGGGTATTTAGAAGATTAATTGCTTTAATATCTTTCCCAGAAGAAGAATGACAGAATAAATCCAGTTTATACGATATGTTCACAAAACGCATGAATTAAGAAACGCTGTTCTCACTCAAAAAATTCAAAGACGGAATCCGAGTGAGGCAGCTGAAGTTTGCGTGTTTTTAAAGCAACGCGTGACGCATGAGTTTATATTGCATCCAGCGTTAGACTGTTGGGCTATCTTGATAACGATGTCAGAGGTCTTCATGTGATAAAAAGAAAACAAAATGACACCTTTCAGAAAAAAACGGTAATGGTTAAATGGCGTATTTCTGTGATCGTAGCGTTAACTGGGGGCATACATTGCCGCAATTTGTATTAATAATAATATAAATATTAATATTAAGATATTTTAATACTTCATTTTCAAGCTCGAAAATAATTGATTGCTTATATGATCTAATTTCAAACACGCGAACAAGTATGACAATCTAAAGTGTACAAATTATCATCATTGGTGCCAATTGCAGCATTTTTAATTACCAAGTTATAAAATAAATAAAGTCTAAAATCAATGACAAAACCCTAGCTAATGTGAGAAATTCATGTAAAATTAGATTACTGAGGATGCTATTAAAGTAGCGACTTTTGACAATCGGCAAAACTTCCAAAGTCGCCGCCAATATCCTTCCAGACCAAATTCCCCCCCCCCCCCCAGAAAAAAAAAAGGATTATTTTTTTATTTATTACTCTTTTTTTAACATTCATTTCCTTTCGTATTTGTTTGCCGTCGTTTTGCCATCCTCAGCCTTTCCAGTTCGAAGGAACGCCTACCTGCTTGCGCATCTGCTCACTGCAGCACGTTTCGTTGGTGTTGGAAAACGGTGAAACAGTAGTGAGTTCTAGTATTGCATATACGAGCGAACGCAAGCGCTGTGTGTTTGCGTTAGCTTTGCATGTTCCACGCTGCGCGTGCGCGGAACCCGAAATTGCGGTCTTGGGTCGGAGCATGGCAACGATGCGCACGCGAAACGTGGAGCAAGCCACCCTAACGCAAACGCACAGCGCTTGCGTTTGCTTCTATGCGCAATACTCAAACTCTCTAATAAGGTACAATCCCATACCGGCTGCAGCACCACATTGGGACAGTGAAGAGTGTTGTTTGCATTCGGAAACGACATTTAGCGAGCCATGATCGCGAGCAGTTCCGCCGTGCCCGCTGAGCAGGAGAATCGGGGGACCCTCACTAGAGCGCTTCCCGTTTCCGCCGCGGGAGGGCGAGCGGCGAGCTGGAGACGCGAATACTGTCACAAAAAAAGTAAACAGCAAAAAAAAATATTTACGCTGAAAATTTGGAGCATGCGTCCACCCACAAACACTCGGAAATATTCCAAGCCTCCATTAAAAGGTCCAGAGAGCGGAATTGGAAATACAGATGCTGCGAGTAACAAGTCGGCAACGTCACCAAGCTAACATTCCTGCTGGAAGCACGGAAGAGCATTATAAAAGCGCTCTGTGTTCCTTCCTTTAATGGATTACTTGATCACACAGTGAGATGGGAGACTTAAAAAACACAGGCGTACGTTGCAATTGCTTTCGGCGCTTTTGCCTGCAAATATCTTGGAGAGCGGGGGCAGCTCCCGGCGCTGAGAAGTTTTTGGAGTTCTATTCAGGCCTAGTTTCAGTTCCTGTACTCCAATGCGAGCTGCTCATACGGGCTGCCAAATGCAAAAGGGAGAAACGTGAAACGCCCGTCACGGCATGCGCTACAGGCGGTCGTCCACTGTCCGGAGGCCCTCTTCCCAAACGTCCATCGTCTCCTCAATATCCTGGCGACTCTGTGCGTAAATGGCGCAAGCTGAGCACTCGTTCTCTTTACTACGACGGTTGAAAACATACCTGAGAGCGTCCCCTTAGAATGAGCGAAAGCTCGGTCTAGTGCTTTTGAATGTTCGCCGCGACATTGAAGTTCAAGCGGAGGACGTCCTGGATATTCTTTGCCGTGAACGCAGGCGGCATAAACGAGAT
Organism: Ixodes ricinus; assembly: GCA_037355805.1. Lineage (NCBI taxonomy): Eukaryota > Metazoa > Arthropoda > Arachnida > Ixodida > Ixodidae > Ixodes > Ixodes ricinus. The sequence goes on along the minus strand of JAZHYW010032330.1, from coordinate 180,239 downwards.
GATCAGGAGAGCCTGTAAATTGCTTTTTGGAAATAACTAGTCACAGTTAGTTTTTTATTTGTGGTAATTTCTAGTCGAAAGCACGTAATTCTGATGAGTACTCCAAGCTGTGTGTGAGCGCAGCATCACCCGTTGATTACAGGGCAATTTTTTTTTTTTATAAATCATTTAATATTACTTTTAGCACTGACATTGTTTTATATTATCACCATATGTTCGTTTTATTATTTTCGCTTTGGTTTGATTGAACTGTGTATTTTAGGGAGGATAGTTTGTTATACTTTGCCTTCAAATTGCCATCCTTCACACCACAAATGTTTCGAAATATCCGTTCTCTATTTATCTACGATCAAGTTCCGCATCCCATCAAATAAACATGGATGAAGAAATATTTCCCATTTTATTTATTTGACAATTTTCCACCCCACAAACACTTTCGCCGAAAGCATGTATGTTGGAGACAGTCCACGCTCCCCCTTTGCTCCATGCCCTGTGCAAAACCGACCGCGGAGGAGGGTGTAGGTTCAGCAGTCCGGGGGGGAGGGGGGGAGAGAGGGGAAGGGGCTCCACCCCTTCCCCCCACCCTTGCCTACGCTACTGTCGCCGAGAAATGCTCTGTGCTACCAGATTCTCACTCTCCAAATCTGCGACCGGGCACTCTATGGCTCCGTCGTCGAACTGCCAGGCTTTGTGAGAACAGAGGAAGCTATGACAGGACAAGAGACCCGTTTTCAAACCGGCAGAAAAACTCTGTCGTTTCGAAGATCGGAAGTAATCGGAGGAGTAACGTGACCCGTATAGTCGCGCAAAAATTCTCCCACTACATTTAGCGGGGATATCGATGTCGCAAAATCTGACGTCACGGGGTCAAGTCGCGGTGTCGCGCGATGTCACGTGGCGTCGATGTATCCGTAGTAAATTTAACGGGGGCACGCACAGGCGGGCAACGTTTTGGGAATGTGAGGGGTCGCGTTAAAAATGTTTCGTTTTTTCACGGCCATAAAACCTCCACATGCACTTCGCGGCTCCCTTTAAGACGGTGTCGATGACTAAGCAGGAAACCCGAGCCGCCGTCGATGCCGTCATTACAGCCGAAGGCGGGACCGGGGAGGGGAACCCGGCCGGAAAGACAAGCAGAAAGAAATAGGAGAGCAGTATCAACCCTACACTGACATCGCGGTGGGAGCTAAGCGCTCGCCCGACCAATCAAACGCCTCGCTTTGATCACCTGATCCCACTCTCTGCGCGTGGGTATGGACGGGAACTCGGTCACGTTACCAAAGATAGACGCGCCACTGGTCCAGCGAGGACCTAGATTCCACCGCACTGATAGCTTAGTGGTGTAAACGGAGACTGGTAGTGGCGCGGCGACGGGAGAGAAAAAAAAAACAACAAAAAATGGGCCGTAGCGGCGCGCGTGGGCGATCGCCGACGCGGCTGTCTCGGACCATTCGGAACAGCTGTCAGACAACGGCCGTGTTAACGACCTTTTAAAGCTCCGGACCGCAACACGGACTCCCTCTTTCTCTCACCCTCTTCCTCCCGCTCTCGTGCGATTGGTTCTCCGTCGTTTGGGTTCCCCTGCCAGCGTTCTTCCCATCAGTACACCCGTGCCCCCAACTGGATGGACATAAAAACGCACGCTCGTCGAAACCCGGTCAAGTCAGGCGGCTCTGAATGGACTCCCAATGAAAAACGCTCCGCGCTGCACACTCTGCTTCACGTTATAGAGAGTCTTAGAAGATCGTTTCCGATGACTCGAAGGACGATACCCGAAATTCCTGCCGCCCTTCGAGCACGCATCATAACGTTATAGTCATGCGAGGCTGGAGAGGAAGAATCAGACGGAACGCTGGAGGGGAGAGGGGGAAACATCCTCCCTCTCTCCAGCGTTCCGTCCGCTTCCTCCTCCCCGCCTTTCCTTTTCCCTCGCCCTACCTTCTTGAGTTGCAACGGACTATATCTACTAAAACTCTCTAATTAGGCCGACTAAAGCTAATGCTACAACAAAAAACAAAAACAAAAAAAACGAGGACACCTAAGCACTTCTTACGAGTTGTGAATGCGAAAGCATGAATGTCGTCCTTCGCGCCCCGACCGCTTCTCATCATCCCGGCGGTGGCCGCAGCGCCATGGAGTGTGGGGGTGGCGTTCCGTGGACTATGCCGCGCGCGAGCCAATGGGAGGTTATCCATCAATTCGCTGCAACAGACTACAGGCTTCGCTCCACAGGACAAAGGGTACTTTAGGTGACGTTTGGCGCGGCTTCACACGCTGATAACGCCGGTTCGCTCCATGGGGACAGTGAATGCGACGAATACCGAGAATCACTGCTTGATTTGCGGGCCATCGGACCGCGGCGTTGCCTCAGGGGCGGATCCAGAACTCCGTTTTTGGGGGGAGGGGGAGCGGGAAAATTGTAAGGATGCTATTCCTTCCATTCTTTCTTGTGCACCGGGGGGTCCACCCAGTGGCGGTCCCAGACATTGGTTTTAGGGGGGGCGAAATTGTTGCTTAAATAACAAAAAAAGAGACATCACACTTTTTTGTGAATAAAGATTTTTTTTTTATTAGTCCCACTGTTTGCAAGTCGGAAATGCGCAACATGTAAACCTTGCTCGCAATATAGGCTCGTAAAATAAAAAAATATTGGCGTAAAATAAAAAAAATTATAAAAAGTGATCGATTTGGGGGGCGGTCGCCCCTTTCGCCCCCCCCCCCCCCCCTTAGGGACCGCCACTGGGTTCCACCCATAGTCAAATTGCCCTCCCAAAAGGAGGGAGTGGAGGGGGGTCGGTCGACCCCGATTGCGAGGGGCGTGCCGCTCCCCGTCGTCCTCCCCGCCCCCCCCCCCCCCCGGGATCCGCCCCCGCATTGCCGCTGCGGAGCATAGCGGTGTGCGAATAATAGAAAGTTTTAGTAGATTATTCTGATACCCCCGATAAGGGTTCGATGCAAGCGCAAAGGCGGCGGAGGAGTATCGGGCAGTGGCGTACACAGGGGGGGGGGGCGGCGAAGGGCCGCGGCCCCCGCGAAATTTTCGAGGGGGGAAGGGGGGAGTCGGCGAGGTCACTAACTCTCGGGTTTATCAATATCAAACTTCAAGGAGAAGTTGTAAACAGAAAAAGGAGATAAAAAGGGAAGGGAATGCAATATGCCATTTATGCCATAGTAAACGACAATAAAAAATGCGTAGTTTTAACGCTCTTTTAACTAGTATGACTGGAGAATAATCAATTAACAAATATATTCCTTACTTCTACTTTTAATGCTTCCGCGAGTGCCCCATGTCCTCTCGCGGAGCCGCCAAAGCTGGTTTGTCGTCGCCACGGAGCGGTCCCCGAGTCCCCTGTTATAATTGTTCCTCAAGGACCCCCGCTCTGGAATGCGTACCATGCGCTGTGCTTCGCTCGAGCGCAGCGGGGCCCCTCAATGTTTTGTAGCCTTTTTAATGTGAATATTAATGCGAATAGCATTCTTTGGATACTTCACGCACTTTTCGTCTATGTATCTATCTATCTGTCTATCTATCTATCTATCTATCTATCTGGCTATCTAACCTCTTACGCCGCGGGTCGATAAATAAAATAAAAAAGACCGGCGCCGGCGGGATTCGAACCGTTGAACCTTTGATCAGCAGGCAGACGCGCTAACCACAGAGCTATGAAGGCAGTCATTCACTGCACTCTAAACATCTGTTTATATCTTACCATGACGACGCGCGCCATGTACGAGCTGTTTCATCTCCGCGTGCGAGCGCTTGAGCACGGTTGCCAGCTCACCCTCTCCCGCGCTCGCAGAGGGTGATGTGCGCAGCCGTGCTCAGCCTCACGAGAGCGGAATGAGCCCTCGTGCATGGAACGCGCGCGCACCGGTAGCTGTGACAGCGCTGTAAAGCGCGTCCTATGGTAAAGATATAAACAACCGTTTAGAGTACCGTTGGTTGAGACTAGCTGAGACGCCAGAAAGTCTGGTCGGTACCATTTTGAGTGTTTGTGCGTATGCGCGTGTTTGCTCGCCTTCCTATGACACAAACGCACGTGCTGGGCTGCGGAGATCGTGCGCAGGGCTGTGAAAGTGTCAACAAATTTAGAATCGCTCTCAAGAGTGGGCTGGCGTATCTAGAGTGTGCCGGCCACCTGACGAACGCGCATAACTCCGCACCGTTTGATGCTATTCGCATTAACGAGATAATCGTTCCCAAAGGATGGGTTCTGCAGTTTTTTATTTTGAAAAGAAGCGTCGGTATTGCTCTCTGCACCTTGACGAGGGGTTCTTCTGGAAGCGCTGTCCGGCTGACGGTCGACAGTTAGGGCGAAGGTTTTTGGGAGTTTTCGGGGGTCTAGGCACGTGAGTCCTTTTTTAATTGGATTTTGTATTGTCTGTTTGTTTTGTACCGTGGTGGCTCCCATTGGTCTATAAAAGAAGTGACATTCCGATTTTACCTCGAATTCGTGGAAAAGTCCCAGCTAAGAGAATATAGGCGCCTAAATGAGCGGGATTTGCGGTTCAAGGTTTGAGTACGGGAAGCTGTCATCGGCAGTTTGAGAATCGCGCGAGATAGGGGCGCAGTGTGCGACCTGCTGCCTCAGGACGAGAGCCAAGTGCAATATGTGAGTGTGTAAACCATTTTACATCGTCCCTTTGTTGCGCTGTGTGACTTCCTGACTTTCGCGTAGGTGAGCTTCTCTCTGTTCCGCTGAGGGAGCGCAAGCTTCTTCCGCGGGTGCAGGGAGGAATCCCATGAGCTATGCAGACGATATGGCCAGCATCTCTTCACGAGTTGATGGCCCGTAAGGGGTCCACCCAAGGTTCCTCGCGTATGCTTCGTGGTCACCCCTGGGGCGGGCGTGGCGGGGGCCGCGCTTGCAGGCTCCGGCTACGCGGATGCACCATACACAGCTGTGCGCTCGCGGTTTGGGCTTGTGGCTGGGGCCTCCGCCGTGGTCTGCGTGTGGTGGGTTGGGGCACAACCAGTCGTTTTATCTTCCCTCTAGGTTCTGATCATTAGTTGTTTCCACACGTGCTAATTTGTTATTATTATCTTGTAGTTACGACTACTGTTTGTTTATGTTTACGCCTACTCAGTCGCGGGCTAGCAGGCGCACATGCCTAAGGGTACTGACCTGTCTGTCTAGCCTTGCACGACGCTCAGTGGGCAAACTTTCTCGTGCAAATAAAAATTATTATTATTATTATTATTATTTCTGTGAGCAGACTTCGGGAAGCCTTAGAAATCGACACCGACGAACAAATCACGTGAAACTTTTGCCAGTTAGATCAGGTTAAGATAGGGAGTAATTTATGCGGGAGCAGCTTTCCACTGTTTATCGTCTATGCATCAAGGTGTTCCGCGTTTCTACGTATGCATTATTGTTTTATCAGCCCTGCTGACTGGAGGCTTCATGCATTGGAGTCGTGCTTTACAAAATATTTGTTTTTATGATTCTTGTTTTCTGCTAACTCTGGTGTTTTCTTTTGACCTGACTTGTAAATAAAAAAGTAAAAATGAAAATGCCTTCCTGGTGGGGAATTTCCGGGGCATCACTTTTTGTAGTATCATAATCATCCCAAACCAAATGACAACTTTATTTTAATTACGTAATAGAAGAATGCATAGTTATTAGAAAAAAAAAAAACTTTCTTTTCTTTTTATCTTGTCCCCTCTTACTCTCGTTGGTCCGGCCCCCTGGAATGTGAAATCCGCGTACGCCACTGGTATCGGGTATAGTTATCGGAGTCGTCGGAACGATGCACTAAAACTCACTAACGGTTCGTGTCGAATAGCGCTGCCTCGTTCACAGCCTTCGCAAGGCACTGAGGAAACCCCAGCATACCGGCACTCTTTACGGTACACTGAAACTATAGCCGGTGACGCGTCAAGAACGAAGTGGAAGCTCCTCCCACCCCTTTCCACTTCAACGGAGCGAACGGTGGAGAGGAGGACGCCTCCTCTCCACTACTGTTCGCTATACTAAAGTGGAAAGAGGTGGGAGGAGCTTCCACTTTGTTCTTGACCTGTCACCAACTATAGGCCATATTTACTCGATTAATCGACGGAACTCTAGCGTACGGAGCAAAACGAAACTCTAGGGTACGATGTACTAAAAGTCCCTAACTACTCGAGTAAATTCGGTAGTCACTGGGACGCTAAAGGGAAGCCGAAGTACTCTTCGTGAAAGCCATGTTAGGAGCGGACGTCTATGCGCCGAGGAACTGAGAAAGAGGAGGAGACGTCAAACCCACTAATGCAACCAATCAGAGCTCGGCGTTCTGACGTCCCCGCGCGCTCTGGTCTCCTCCTCTCCCTCACTTTCTGCCCGCATAGATTATTGTCATCTAATGGTTCAGTTATCGCCCCGGGCAAGGGTCATCTGACGCTGCCGATGACGTCACTTCTGCGAGTTTTAGAGGGCGTAGCCTATTATTTATTACGCTCTGCGATTGGTTGTTTGGCTTTCTTATCGGCTAACGCCGCCACCTGATTGGTTGCGGTGTGATAATGAGATGCTCGAGACGACTATGACGTCACGGCGCTGCGGTGGCGCTGTTGTCGGCACTGCGCATGCGCCGACGCGTGCCGACGTGCTGCGTCCGGCTCCGAGACTCGTGTTCAGTGAGAACACGATTCCCGACCAAACGCTGACACGGCACTCGTGTGCGCTGCCTGCGTTGGCCTACTGCAGGTGACGTCATGACGACGCTTACACAAAACTCGCTTTGTGCAATTTTTTTTTTATGCATGGTTTTGTTTAGAATAAATTTTCAGCGAGGATTTAAAATGGCGATGGGTGTCAGCATTTCAATGAGATGGGTGCAAATTAAGGTTAAAGCTTAAAAAATAAAAATAAACCTTCGACGTGTGATTTCAAAAAAATAGTTCGGTTGCAAAAACGTAGATCCGCACGCGCGCAAAAAAAAAAAATTGTTTGTGTGTTTAACGCGCCGAAGATATAATGATAGCTATAATTGTGGATGCTGAGATGGGTCGGATGCGGATGTAAACTTTTCCTATGCAGGTTGGATACGGCAGTGATAAAACCGCAATCCATACACACACACACAAAAAGGTTCAAAACAGGGTTTTTTTTTCTTGCTTTTCTTTTCCTCGGAGGAGGATCGAAAATATTTCTGCTACACCCAAAGACCCACTTAAAGAACGTGATTGTGTTGCTGTTTTATTATTTCTCTCTCGAGCGCGCATAATCCGTATTTTCCCCCACCTGACAACACTCGGAAGAAGATGCTCGAAGTGTCTGTAATGGATCTGTTATCAAGAGGATTTTGAGCTCCCCCCTCCCGCTTTCCACTTTTCCTCAAGTTGGCGCTCCCAAAGAGAAGCACACAGACACACGGACACACACAGAGCGTTGGACGAATCAAAGAAAGAAGCAACGGAGAAGAAGAAGAAGAACCACTTACCAGCACCAACAAAGACGAATTATACGTAATCATCCTCGCCGCTTCTAAAAATAAACCGCGGGGAACGCTGGAGGATATGACGATTAAGATACTACGGCCATCACGGTCGCATCATTCGCGATGAGGTGTTTGCAAGGGAAGGAAGACCGCCGACTCCCCTCCCGCCCTTTCTCGGTTTATTCATCGGCACTCAAATACAAAGTAGCGACTCGCGGGCCGCTGTAATGAACGCCTTTGTGCGGCCGAGCGGCGCCGAAAAAGACGCTCGGAAGACGGCGGTTCTGCCTCGTCCCTCAAACGCGCACCCACGATTCGCCAACTTTCACGACCTGCAGACAGAGTTCCGTGTTTTATCGGGATGTTTTATATTCCGTTTCACGCGTATACACAGTTTTCGTTTGGCCTCGCACCCAGCCACGTTCTCCCCTTATCCGGTATGCGTTCCGAACAAGAAGCAAGAGATTACAACCCCGAACAAGTAAAAAAGTATAGAAGGGTCATAACAAGAACGACTGACGGTCGCAATTAAAATGTTAACACGTTCTACTGTCGAGGCGAGAAGAAAGCGATGTTTTCACGCATACCGGAAGTTCCAGAATTGAAGATGGCGGCGCCCACGTAGACAATGCTGTCGACGGAGCCAACGCGGAGAGCATGGTCGTCTGCTTCCTGCGCAGGGGTTGCAGTGACGTCAGAACAACGCCGAGTTCTGATTGGCTTTTGCACGCTTTGCTATCTCGGGTTAAGCCAATCCATAGCCTCCTATATACTGACAAAGCCTGGCAGATCGCCACGAGAAGCGGCCGTCGAAATGGAAAAGGTGGAGCGGCAGACAACGGATGAGAGGAGAGCCACGTGACTGGCGCCCCGCTGCGGCCAGACGCCGAAACACACTTCTTCCGAGCGAACAAGTGTGTTTCGGGTCCTCGCCGCTGCAAAAGGTGCGCTGACGTCCAGGTTCCCCGAGAAATGGCTCTTTGATGCTCTGTGCTACCAGATCCTCGCGCTCCGAATCTGCGACCGGACACTCTATGGCTCCGTCGGCTATGGCCAATCACGAACAGTGAATGCGGCGAGATACTGCGCTTTTTTTTTCTGCGCATGACGACGCACTTTTGGCGCGGGTTGATTGGCCGCGTTCGTACTTTTAGGTGAAACAGGAGTATAGCAAAAATCGTGTTTATTCGCTGGTTTTCCTTCGAGAACCGTCACGCTCGGCTGTAACACCGGACCGTTACATGTAGGCTAAAGTCACGTAAACCATACAGGCCCCATGCAGGGCCATCTCGAAACGTGAATGGACGAACACTTCCGTTCGGAGGTTGAACTTGGGACCACGTGATTCCCAGCCATATAGACCTACTCAACTCGCTGACGTCACGCTACTGAGGTGGCGCTGCTGTCGGTACTGAGCATGCGCAATCGCTTCAGTCCTCCTGAATTTGGTTTCTGCGCAGTGCTCGCACCTGGTGTGTGCAAAGCGGGCTTCTTTCTAAACACTGTGTTGGAGTATACTATAGTGTGCTGACTGCGCTAAGCGGAGCAGATGCTTGAAGACAGCTATCAGTGGGTTTATAAAGTCAAACGTTTACACTAGCTCGATTACGCTGCCAAAAAGCGAGGAGACACAGAATGTGTATGAATTAAAAAGAAAATATCGAGATACTAGGCTACCTTGTTTCTAAAGACGGTGTACATGCCCCGACCCCGATCAAATCGAAGCCGCGGTCGGATTTCCACCGGCCAACAAGGCATAAAGAAGTGCATGCGCGGCTTCGCGGGACCGTATATAAGTCTCCGGGAATATGACTTTTTTTTCAGAGTACGCGATCAAGCGATGGCAAAGAGGCGACGGCACAGATTTTTCAGAAAGGATGTCTATTGGCTGTGATCTGCGATGATAGACGTTGAACGGCACTACGGGGTTAGGTCTGTGACGCGCAAGTAATTGTGGTCCCGGTTTAACGCTAGGGATTTGATAGCCTTACAACATCTTTCTATCTATGCCAGGAAGGTGTGTATATAGGCAAGCATCTTGATTGCGAAGTCTGTCGCATTTGAACATAGGAAGCGCGATTGGAACACCGCGGCACCACCATCGCTCAAGGTTGCGGATACGTTGTTCCGATGTTTACAGGATCTCGCCGCAGCGCGCCATCTTCGCAGTGATACTCCGACATGACGTGACGATGTGACGTCATTGTCATATATATATATATATATACATATATATATATATATATATATTTATATATTTCCTCCTCTCTAAACTCCTTATTGACCGTGTCATTCGTCAAGCTTCCTCCAAACCGCTGCGATTGGTTCTTCGGGGAAAGTCGACGCGCGGGAATTCTTTTAAAGTGAGAACGGTATTGGAAACCTGTCATCGATTTCAACAATTCATGCCTTTCTTTCTTTTCTTTTCTTCTTTTTTGGTTTTATTTGTCGAATGGACACAACAAGTATGATGACTATCCAATAAAGAAATCGGAACAAAAACAGACATAATCATCATCGTCATTGTAATCGTAACAGACGAACAAGAAAAGGGAAAGAAAGTGGGGAACTCGGAAAATTCGGACGCCTGGGGATTCCCTAGGGTTCGATAGGGAACCCTCTCTCCCGCTCTCTCTCTCTCTCTCTCTCTCTCTTTCGAGTTGCCCTCTACCTCGGAGGATTGCTGCCGAAACTTCCCAATATAAAAATAAAGTAGAATATATATATTGAAAAAAAAAATAATAACAATAAGCAGGAAATGACGGATTTTATTTTGTACATTAAAATTCTTTTTCGATCTCTTCTTTTTTTATCTCTCTCGTCAATTTATTCTTCTTGTTGTGTGTGTTTGGTTTAGGTGTGTGTATTGCACGTGGGCTGGACTTTTTTTATTAATTTTATTTAAAAAGCTAAACTTTATAGCCGACTTAAAACCCGCGTTCAGTACGGTTCAACTCGATGCTTTACCGAATAAATAAATGTAATGCCGAATGGAAGCGCAGTTATTTTTACGCTGCTGTTTAAATGGTTGCATTCTAACATTCGCGAACACAATAAAAAAAAGACATAAACGAGCAGCAATAACAATAGAACGAGACTAACGCCGATATTTATAATAAACCTAGCACTACTACTAAGAATAATAATAATATTAAAAACGTCCGGTAACTCTACTTGACAGTTCAAAGTCTCTTATCTCAGGCTCGCAGTGCTGCGCGAAAGAGACATAAGAAAAGTTTTCGTATTACAAGACCGAAAATAAAGTCTATACTTGGCTTAGAAATGAGCAGAGAGCGACGGACTGACTGCGTGTTCGCATTGAAACCGACGTCCTACCATAGGGGAAAACAAATAAGAAAAAAAAAGCGCGATTCGGTTTTAAATACAACAGGACGGGGATCAGCGTTGATCAGAGTGTTAATCCCATTCATGAGCACGCGTCTCAAAAGAATCATTGCACCGAGCGCGCGCTCATTTTCAAAAAGCACTAAAGCTGCGCACACATGTAAGTAAAGAAGCGAAACAGAAACACCCTAATATATCAATTAAAATGCTGCCACGTTATCCCCTTCCGGAGGCGGACCCTCTCGCATGGATGTCTTTTCACGCGGACTGCAGCCTTCAGCTATTGACGAGGAAGGGCTTAGGTGGCGCCCTCTCGTGGTTCCTATCCCTGACGTCACGACCAAAACTCGATAGAGAGCAGCTCTTGGGCGCCCGTTTCCGGCTTGAGCGGCGTCGGCGTCGCCGTCGACGTAACCGCTCGATTGCGTTATGGGACGTTCTCGTAATGACGTCACACACGAGGGTCACTCGTGAAGAACGCGACGAAGGTCGTGACCTTCCCGAGGCCTTCACGAGTGACGTCACGAGGGTCTCTGTTTCGAGGGAGGGGGGGGGGCGCCCTTCACAAAATGCTGTAAGGAGGGGGAGGGGGAGGGAGGTCCCAGACCCGGAAGATTTGGGGGGGGGAGCACCCGCGCCCCCCCCCCCCCCCCCCCACCCTTGGCTACGTGCCTCGCTTGAAAGTATAGGTCCGCAGACACGTGACGGAAATCGCCAACAGCTTTTGTTGGTCACCTGGACCGTCATGTTAAGAGGGGAGGTCGTTTCGACTCTGTCGTCTGCTATCGCTGCTCGGTTCTCGTAGCCAGCGAAGAAACAAACATCGTTTCCAGTAATTATTTGTATGCTCCCCGCCGTGTCATCCCTACGCACCAGACTTGCACGTAACGCGTTACAAGTAATGGATTACTTGTAATCGATTACATTTTACTGTAATTTTGAAACGCTTCAATTACTTCCTTTCGGGAGTAACGATCCTTGTAATTGAATTACTTTTTGCTGCAATCGATTACAAAATTACCATTACAATTTTTCTCAATGTTTTTGAATTTTATTGAAGGGGGGATGGGGGAGAGGGGTTAGATGTGCGTGTGAGTCAGCCAGCCCTGGGCAACGGTCCTTTTTTTTATTTTTATCGACACCACTATGCAGGGGACCCCGAGGGATTAGTAGGCCACCTCACTACGTGCTTTGTGTCCTGGTACACCGAGACTACGGCCGGGTATGGAAAATTACCTTATCCAGCCTCTTGTGAGTAGTGTATTTAAACAGCGCTCATATTTATTTATTTATTTATTTACTCACGAGAGGGATTGAGTGTGCTTGCGTCACTCACTCAACTCTAAACAATCAAAGCTTTCTTCTTTTTTTCTTTTTTTTGGAACAACTGAGCGCGAGACCCCAAGAATTATGCTACCATAATAATAAAAAAAGAAGTTGAAAAAAAAGTAGCGGTGGTGAAGTAGTCCAATTACTTTACAGAGTAATTTTTGGATTACTTCTTTTGAGGCTGTAGTTGTTAATCAGTTACTTTTTGCAGTGAAGTAATCATTGTAATCGGTTGCTTTTTCAGTAACGTGTGCAAGTCTGCTACGCACTGACTAGAAGGTTTCTAGCGTCGAAAATCGCTTTGCTTTCATATATACCTGCTTTCAGCTTGGGTCCAGACGCAGGCGATGCTACAAGCGCGAGCTCCGGGCTTTCCAGCGTCCCTGCCAAGCACGCGCGCTCGTGCAATGCAAAGCACTGTTGTTCAGGGCCACACGCTCGCGCTCGTAGCATCGGCTGCGTCTGGACCCAAGCTGAAACGAAGTACTCTCCGAGTTTACGCTGCAGTGCAAGAAATTATGGTCGTCCGCGTGCTGAAAGACGAAAGACACTCGCCCGTCCACCATCTTGCCTGACCAGCGCGCACCCTATACACCTTTTCTGCGTACGTGCCGCCACCTTTAGCGCGGATCCGGTATGCGACGAAACATTCGCGTTTCAGCCTCGACAGTAGAATGGGGCAACATTTGAACGTACGTCGGTCGTTCTATGCTATGGCCCTCTATACTTCTTCACATGCAGGGCTGTTTTCGCCCTTCTGGAAGTACGTCGAGTCAAGTGGCGGGCCGAGGCAGAAAAGGTCTATAGTTCGCTGGAGTCGCGAATACAAGCGGGGTGTCAGGTGACCCTCCTTTCAGCTGGCTCTGAGGCGCCAACGATGACGTCAGGACGCCTTTGTCTGATGTCAGGTGCGCAGCGGGGTGCGCCTGCATGCTCAGCGGCGATTTCCGCATTCTCGTATTTCTCCCGTATAATAACGGCGGTTTACCCTCGATCAAGACCCATTTCAGTGCGGTAACAAAAATCCAGGAACCCTAGTATTGTAAAACTCAGTTACGAAGCTACGGAATGATTCCTAACGGAACCGCCTATCCCAGTAACTTGAAAATTAAAAAAACAGCCCAAAGGACGAGGGACTGGATGAAGAAAGACAAAGACACAGCGCTGTCTCTGTGTCTTTTTTTTTTCATCCGGTCCCTCGTCCTCTCCACTGTTTTTATTTTCAAATATGTCATAGCAACTAACCCAAGCTAGCTTCAACTTTAGTGACCCAGTAACTTGTCTGTTCGTGCATCCGTACATTTTCCGGCTAAATGTAGCGGGAAAAATTCACATCATCCTGACCTGACAGTCACGTGAGGCCGTGACTTTACCTGACGTCATGTCGCCGATATTGTTGCGTCACGTCAGGTGACCACATTGCATGATATCAGGTCACTGATATTGTTACGTCATGTCACTTGACCACATCACGTCACCAGTGGTGTCACCGGGGGGGGGGGGGGTCGCGACACGCCGCCGCCTTGGTGCCGCTGAGTGACGTCACTGCGCGTGACGTTAAATATTCGTCGGGGAAATTGAGTAAACAATACGTACTCGACTCCCCGAAACGACTGTTTAATGTCTCGAATCCACATTTAAACGATTGCTCCTTGAAAGGACTGTCATTCCAAGCATTCTTGAGCCTTAAAATCGCTAATAATTTCGTTTTCTCTTTTTACATCGCTTTCGCCTTTTCTTCAAGGACTCCAGGCTGTACCGTCAGCTGCGTCCAGCCTCGCATTTGTGTGGACGGTCTTTCCCCGCAATGACTCACTGAGCTAAAGTAACGAAACGAAAGAAAAAGAAATAGAGACAGAATCGCCGTAAGGTGTTTTCTCTCCGGGTTTTCCTGCACCGGTGCTCCCGTTGCCGGCCTATACGAAAACAGCTGGGTCAGGTCCGATAAGAGATCAATTTTCGAGCGCGATGTCTGTTCAACGCGCCGAGCGCCGCTCTCGCTTTTACGACATGTATCGCTTCGGGCCTGTTTACGAAATCACATATACACCGGACAAGACGATTTCATTTGACACCGATGACGTCAGAGAGAAGATTCAAAAGTCTCGCGACTCTTATCCCGTCTGAGCGCCGAATCGAAGCACCGGCGTAATGCGAAAAGAGCGGCATGCTTGGGAACTGTAATAATACGTGACTTGCACGAATTTCAGTCTTGTACGCGTTACGGCCGATTCACGTGGTGCGATTTTACTCGCGGTTTCGCGGTCGCGACGTCGCTCGTGCGGCATAAAAGAAACGTGGTGGAGGCTGCCGTGCTCAGCGCCGCAGCTGCGAAATTGCGAGTAACATCGCACCGTGTGAATCAGGCTTGACTCGGAAAAAGGTAATCGAATAGAAGTACAATTACTCTTTTAAACGATATTTCATTAGATTGCTCGATTACTTGAGACGAAAATTGATTGGTCGTTACGTGAAAAAAGTTGCCGTTACTGTTCCAATTACCTCAGATTTTCAAAATGACAATTTTTTCTCGATTGGTATTTTGTACCGTCCAATATTGCGTTCAAATCACCATTTTAGGGCCTACTAATCGTCTTAATTCACCGATTTTGGTAAACCATCTTTCTGCCCGAGACAATTTTTTGAGGATCCTTTGGTATACGAAACTCGTACGTATACGTAAAGGTCGCCGTTATTTGGGGAGAAAAAACAAAAGACTTACGAATAGTTTTAATGTTTCTAAAAGCAATGAGATAGATCTTGTGATTACTTCTTAATAAACGCAATCAGATGATCACATTATTACTCAAAAAGTAATAGATTACAAGTATAATTCGATTACTCGTAGTGAGTATACCGTACACGTCCGCTTGCACTCACGTCGGGTCAGCTTCCATTGGGGGGCATTGCTGCAGAGCCCATGCGCATTCCAGGGGCGGATCGAGAACTCCGGTTTGGGGGGGGGGGGGGGGGGCGGGGGAAACTTTGTAAGGATACTATTCTCCCATTGTTTCTTGTGCACCGGGGGGTCCACCTATGTTGAATTGCCCTCCGAGAAGGGGGGGGGGGAATCGACTTTGTTTGGGGGGGGAGGAGGGGGCGGCCGCCCCGTCGCCCCCCCCCCCCTTGGGTCCGTGCCTGGTACATTCTGTGGCATGCATTTCACGCCACGTAATTTGATTTACTCGGCAGGGACAAGTTGGCGCGACCACCAGCATGGTACAATGACGTCACTTGCAGGCCGTGTTGTATAGACCTCTTTCACTTACCCTCGTCCCCAGCCACCTGGGTAAGCAAGTCCGGTACAGACGACGAAATAATAATAAAACATTTCAAACTGCAAATAGTAAAAAAAAAATAATAGAGGGGAGGCCAATCGAGAATGGTTGACGGTTACGTTTATATCCTAAATGTGTTCTATTGGCGTGGCGATGGCAAAACAATGTTGTCGGCCATACTGGAAGTGACGATACTTCAAGATGGCCGTGCTTTTGCGAAAAGGCCTATACATGGCTTGTGGGTGACGTCATCACGCCATGCTTGTGTTCATGGCTACTTGTTGCCGCGAGAAACAAATTCGGCAATGCGAAATGTAGGCCGCGAAAGGTAAAGGCACGTAAGTGCTAGCCATGTATTCGCCACTTTCAGCGATGGTGGTACTGCGTTGCGAGAATTGCGATGATCGGCTTCAAAATAAAGGTGCTCGTTTACACCCTCCTGGAGTGTAAGTATGCGGCAAGGCTTTTATATCGCTCGCATTTCACAAAATTAGAATTACTCACGCGTCCCGGTCCCAACCTCGTCGTACTGCTGCTCTACTACGACAATCCAGATGACAGCCATTTTGATAGAAACTAGTGCGCCCCTTACAGGTCGTGGATGTTGCAAATAGCTTAGTACGAACATTCTCGACAGAATATATATTTTGAAAGCTATATCTTTACGGGCGACACTTTTCAGAGATTTTGAGTTCGTGGACTGTAAAACCACGAAGGTCGAATCCAGCTCGGCGCACGTGACCGCTTGTTCCGCCAATGCGGAGTTGGCGGCGAGAGGAAACGGGACGCGATACTCTGGCCGTGCAAGCAGAGCCTATGCGATGCTACTCTAGGTGTAATAATCGTCTGAACGCCTAAAGCGACGACCGGGATGCACTTTTTTAAAAATATGAGTCCCGGCCCACTTTCCCTCCATTGTGCGGAGGGAACGTGGCGAACGGATGAGCACTTTTGCGCGTGTATCACTGGCGCGCGTGTTAACCCAGGCTCCCCGCTGTATCTCCCACCGCTGCCGGCGGCCTCCTCTCCCCTCTCCCTCATACAGCATTTTGCTGGCGGGGCGCCCCCCCCCCCCCCCCCTGGGGGCGCCCATAACTCCTGGCAAATCGCCACGAGAAGCGGCCGCCGAAATAGAACAAGGTGGAACGGCAGACAACGGATGAGAGGAGAGCAACGTGACTGGCGCCCCGCTGCGGCGAGACGCCGAAACACACTTCTCCCGAACGAACAAGTATGTTTCGGGTCTCCGCCGCTGCAAAAGCTGTGCGCTGATGTCCAGGTTCCCCGAGAAATGGCTCTTTGATGCTCTGTACTCACCAGATCCTCGCGCTCCAAATCTGCGACCGGGCACCCTGTGGCTCCGTCGTCGAACTACCAGGCTTTGTGAGTACAGAGGAAGCTATGACGTGACGTTTGCTCGCTCGTTCTTTCTGCGCCGACTGCACTTTCGGATCGAATCCGCGCTTTTTGCGTCGCTCGTATACAGAATGCGCTCCGTACATGTAAGGGAATGGCCCAGCGCGTGCTTCTGAGGGGAAAGTCATGGATTCACGGGATATGCCTAACGTCATCTTGCGGCCTGGGCCACTATTACCTGCCTATAAAACCAAGGCCTGCGAACGGCGTCATCGTTAGTCGATTGCCGACCCGTCCCGGGCGGCAAACGCGCGGGAGCTCGACGAGATGCGGCCGTCTTGGCGTCGCCCCGTGCCGGCGTTGTGCTCGTTGGGAAAGGCGGCAAGAGGCGCTGTATACACGAACTCATCTCTGTTACGTCACGGCGCGGTGGTGGCGCGTCGGTCGCACTTCCGGTCCGGGGCTGTGGGCGGAAGGGCCCATAGCCAGACGTGTATTCCTGCGTTGTTTTGAAAGGAACCAGACGAAAACCTGCCTTCTCGTCAAAATGCCGCGACTGGGGCTGTACCAAAAGTGTCGAGAAAGGTTTGAAGGTCAGTTTTCATGTGCTCGGTTCGTCCGATAACGTGGATATGTGCCGTGAGAAGGGGAAACGAGACGCCGTCGGACCACGATTGCTTGGGCGGGAAGCACTTTGGGTTGAATTCACGGATACTTGTGGTCGTCAGATTTATTTGTTTTGTTCCAGCATGAACGCCGGAAAACCGTCAAGTTGTACGGACCACCTGCGGACTACGTTCAGTGCGTCTTCAAGTTCAAACGGCCGCCTGATCGTTCGAACTGTCGTCTGCTCTTTCAAACGTTTCTGCTTGTCGTCTGCTCTTTTAGAGGACACCGGCCCGTAGACCAAACATGGGCCCGGTACTTGCGATAAGAAGTAAGTGCAGGCCTCAAAAGACTTAAGGTTGAAGGTTGGTAAGCAGGCTCGATGTAAACAGTAGATATAAGGAGATGTTGATCATTGTTACCAGTGGCCATCACCGACTTGTTATGCCTGATTCACTTGGTCCGATTCTGCTTGCAATTTTCAGTATCGACGTCGACCATCTCAGCTACGGTTCACGCTTTTGCAGCCCGAGCGACGTCGCTACTGAAAACTGCGAGCGAAATCTCATCATGTGAATCAGGCTTTAGAGTACATTCCGCGGCGTCCACGCGGAATGAATCGCCGCATGTCAGATTCTTCACGCGAAGTTTTGCGGTGTAACGAGCCTCGGTAATTTCGCTGACGCCGCTCAAGTAGTCAGACATTGCCAAGAAGACGTAAAATCAACAATTCCAAGGCGGAAAAGAGCGCGGGGACTCACACCGACGCCGGCAACATCGCATTTCAATGGTTTGTTTATGGGCGACGGCGAGCTTGTTGCCCACACCCCCATCGCGCATGCGCGGCGCCGGTGGCGTCCGCTAGGGGCGCTCCGGGCGCTCCGGTTTGTTTGTAAACATGAGTTGGTGTAGCAGACGATGCTGACGTCGTATAGCTAGGCGGCACTGCGTTGACCTGCCAGTGATGACGCTCGGGGAGGATAGGCCAAGGCCTTCCCTTATCGGTCACAAGTCGCTTTTCTTTGTTCGTTTGATTTTTTTACCACGAGACAGAAGCGAACGGTGGGCGATCTTTCTCTGCCAAGAGAAGAACGGCAGTATGCACTTGAAAAGCCGTTCTGGAGGAATAAAGAAAAAGGCAAAAACTAAGTAAAAACTTCTTTTTTTTTTTCGAGACTAATGGGATTTAAAATTTGAAAGCTAAGGAGCTGTCAAGCATGCGTCCCGAGCTTTGAAGAGATGGGCGTCGTCGAGGGGGCGGTCGGAACGCATAGCGACGCTTTCCCTCGCCCCGTCTAAGCCACAAACTCGCATTCCGGCGAGAAAAGGGTCAACCGAACACGATTTCTAGCCGGTCGGCAATCCACCGTTTTAGAAATGTCCGGCACCACCTGGAAGAAAACGGGGTTTCGAGGATCCCGACGATGAAATAATGAGCGCGGATTAGGAGAGGGACAGGAAAGAAACGTTGTAGAAGGAACTTGGTGGACAAGAAGATAAGCCACCATAGGAACAAAAGAGGCCTTGGAAGAGCTTAGCTCAACGGAGCTAGCAGGATCTTGCTTCCTTTGTCGAGCGCTCGCTTGAGCCACGTGTTGACGTATTTTCGCACCAAAAACGTTTTGGACCGGAGACTTCCCAAAATGGTCTGCAGGTCTCAGCTGACAGTGCGGCGGAAGCTAGGTGCTGGTTGTACCAGTCACATGCCTATCTTTCAACACGTCATCATGATCCCGGCCATGCGCACACGCGGAGAGCAGGGTCAGGTGATGGAAGAAAAGCGGCACTGTTACACCTTCTCTCCCCGTACCGAGGTTCGTTGGAGCTGAGTCCTACTCGTGTGCAACGAAATGTACCCGTGAACACCTCCGGCTCCGCCACTTTTTGTGTTCTACATCCATTTTCGTAACAAATATATATACATATTTTGCATTGATACGAGGAGGAGAGTGTTCGAAAGCATTTGAGCAAGCACCACTGCCCCCGCAAACAAAAAACCTGATACCTATTGCATGCTCTACGAGCGTGAAGGGCTTATCTCGAGCACCGGACAGTCAAAGTAGGAAGACCAGTTTCACAATCTTTTCAAATGCGCTTAAATAAAAAAAATAAAAAATAAAACTGTTTTGATGGAGGAATGTCGAGTCGAAATATAATCCGGGAACAGAATTGCTATCGTCCGTTCCAGGATCACAACGCGCTTTGAAACTTTAATAATGATAATAATAAAAAGTCGTCGCCAATCACTGCACTTCGCAGATCATCCATCATTATTCTTTCTGTGCTCTGCGACGAAGTACACTCGCAGTCATTTGTTTTATTTATTTTGTGTGCGTGCGTACGTGCGTTGTGTGTGTGTGTGTGTGCGTGCGTGTGTGTAAGAGGGAAAGGGGGGGGTTCTTTATCTTCTGAGAATCCGTCGCAGCTGTCGTTAAAAATGGAGACTCGTGGCCGACAGGTTGACACACTTTCGAGCATTCCTCAGGCTTGAAACTTTGTTGCATCACGCTCTCGAACGTAAACTGTGGTCACTGACAGAATGAGAAGAAGAGGAAGCTCTTCCAGTTATCCCGCCTCATGCGCCAGCTGATTCTCAGCTTCGATGAAGCTTCGGCGTCTTGCGAGCTTCGAGCATACACTCGCAGCCAGAGCACGGCAGAAAGCAACACCACGCCGTTCTTGCTCTATCGGTGACGACCCCTTCGATAACAGCTCGGCGTCTCGTGGGCTTCGAGCGTGCACGTGCAGTCAAAGCACCGGTAGAAGCGACAAGTGCGTGCTGGAGATCGGGCCTCAAAAGGTCACGTTCCGCCGTTCTCATTCTGTTAGTGACAATGATGAGACTGCCAACCCTTCTCGCCTTCTTCCATTTGTGAAGCCGAATAGTGAGGCCGCCGATTAACTCGATGCTGATTGGCTGAACCAGGTGATGACGTCGCGCCCCCTAGCTCGACGCTGATTGGCTGGTTCAGCTATGACGTCACGCGTGAGGCCACGCTCACTCGACGCTGATTGGCCGGTGATCGCGCATATGACGTCACAAGTCACCGCTCGCTCTCCAGACGGTGGTTGGATGTCGTCCGGGAGAAACATCTGCAGCTACGGAAGGTTCTAGAAGAACTACACGTTATCTCCTACGTTTTTTTTTTTTCAATTATTTTTTTAATTTGTTTATTTTGAGTTTTTCCGGAGGTAAAACTAAAACGGCCTCCCCTGGTTCTGTGAACTTTGAGGGATTTTAGGAATTATTTTGGGGGCGCGTTTCGTCAACAACTCCCGGACTTTTGGTGATTCTAGTCCAATAACGGGACAGCACGAAAGACCGGTTTTCAAACCGGCAAAACACCCTGTCATTCTGAAAACAGAACGTAATCGGAAAAGTAACGGTTACTTTTTCGAGTAACGACCCGATTACTTTTCTTCTCAAGTAATCAAGTAATCTAATCGAGTACCCTTCAAGCAAGACTAATTGTAATTATAATCGACCACTTTTTTTCTCCAGTAACGTGTACAAGATTGGTCCACGTGAGAGGTCCTTACTCAGTGACCTCGCCCATGGGTGAGAGGTCCTCCGAAAGCCTGGCGTGGGCATATCACCTGTCACCGGTCGGAATCTAACATTGTTTTTAAAGCGAAACAGAAGCGACTCTGCATCTGAGAAAATAGCCAACACTTAAATCGGCTTTATTAGGCATCCAGGATTACGAATATAAAAAATATAGTACTTTAGATTCATGCGCCAAGCGCTTTTGAAACAGAACTGAAGCCCCTCGTTCCCACCGCGTTTGGTGCGTGGAGGGAATCGTGACGTATTATGCAGAGATCTCAACATTTCCGGACTTCCCGCAAGCCTCACCTGAGCAGACAAAATCCCTGCGGATCAAATGCTTCTGATATTCGAACAGGACAAAAATACGCTGAAACTCACCTCGTATTCATATTGTTTTAGGGGCGAAGCTCCTTAGGGTCTAGCCTTGTCCGTTCGTCCGTCCGTCCGGCGTCCGTGCTCACATCGAAAGAAAAAAATGTTTGCGCAGTCGACAGGATTCGAACCTGTGCGGGGAGACCCCAATGGATTTCCAATCCATCGTCTTAACCACTCGGCCATGACTGCGGGACGAGTAGGGGGCTCTAATATGTGGTAGTAACTCAAGAGCTGGGGATGTCATGGATGAAACGTTGCATGTAGCCGCTCAACGTCTGTACAGGAGAGGGCGCTGCGGTCAAATGCGTATATAATCGCGTTAAACTTTGCACGCATTGGCTCAACGTTTATAGACGAGAGGGCGCTGCGGTCAAATGCTCCAATGCGTATATAACCACGTTCCATACCACACATTCTCTTTCTGACATGGAACCTTGACTTAAGCGGTGGAGATGCGTTCCCACAACTTCTAGCGGATCCAAGCTGATCCGCTAGAAGAACCACTGGCTCTGCGTTTCAGCGACCATAAAGCAGTAATAATGAAGTCGAAACGCAACCCGGAACTCAGCACTACCTATGAGCAATAAAAAAAAATCTGCTCCATCAGCACTAACTATGAACAATAAAATCAGTATCATCAGCACCACCAGAGCTTCGCCCCAATCAACATCATTCACCACGTGGAGATGCGGTCATTTTTTTGTTTCTTTTCAAGAAGCTGTTTAGCATTTCTTTTTTTAAAGTACTTCATCGTTTTATAGCAGAGTTAGTTTTTTTCTTGTCATTATTATTAATTTCTTTTACTCTGTGACACTTCGGCACGTTTCGAAGCCAATCAATCCGGTGAGTATTTTAGAACGAGCGGGCTTCGAAGAGTCAATCACAGCTCGGTATGACCTTGGCAAATCGCAACGCGTAAACGCGAGCTAAGGTTACTACCGCACTGTCCAGCAACGTCTATTCATTTCTGGGTCGAAGACGTTATCATACGTGCGTCGTAATTCGTCAAAGCCAAATACATTTATTTCGGTGGCAGCGACTTGTGTACCGATGTCGCGTTTCTTCCGACGTTCGATTTCAAAATTCAATCAAGGTTTGATTCTTCCGAACTTTTAACACAAAGATCGAGAAAGGTTTGACTTAAGTTTGACTATTACGCGCATGCCCGGAAACAAAAGGATATGGTCGGTGGCGTACCAACTTGTTTTTGAGTGGGGGGCAACGGGCCACACCCCCCCCCCCCCCCTCAGGGCCGGGGGGTAGTGCCCTTGGTATCCCTTGGGCGGCGCCGGCCGGTATTTGGCCTGCCCAGTGGCGGCTGTTTTAGGGGGGCAAAACACATGCCTTGCCCCCCCCCCCACACACTCTGGGAACTGGGGGGGGGGGGCAAGCGCCCTTGCCCCCCGCACCCCCGGTAGGTACGCCCATGGATATGGTGCCACCTGGTGGAAGTGAGTAACAGGCTCATTAAACACATTTAAAGGTTTTAATTTACGCGTCGTCTGTATGTTTAGACAGCGGCAAGTTAGAATGGGCGTCTGGTCCCTGGTGCCTTCGATGTAGACGAAAAATGTAGCCAGTGGAGTACCACTGCTGGGGTCTTCAACGTGAGACTTTATTTGAGTTTTAATATCGCGTAAACATTGATAATCTTTTTTTTTTTTAGATTCAGAATAGAATATTTTATAAACTCTGTTCTTGAAAACAAAAATGCTTAAAAGTTAGACAACATTGTTCAGAAGTCGAACTTAGTCTTAAAACCCTGGCTAGATCCAGTTTTTCGACTGTGACCGCCCGATACAAAAGGCTCAGCCGCCAGAATCCAAATCATATGTAATGAACCCTTTTTTTTTTTTTTTGCTAACGCCATTACGCGGTGCTTTAGTCTTCGACGTCCCAGCGAAGTTCCAGTTCATAAAAAGAGTGAACAAAGCCCACCTTATCGGGAAGCCGAAGAGGTTCTTGAAAAAAACGAGTTAAAGGCGAATTCTACAGTATTTTTATCCCGTGAATCTGAATATCACGTTTGTTTTCTCTGAAGATGTAATTAAACGCGAGAAAACACAAAAAACCTCCAACCAGTCGTCATGAAAAAATTTTTCGGCCACCAAGCGCGTGTCGCTCATGTGGACAGCGCGCGCACTAACACCAGTCCTGGCATCTTTTCCTGGTATATTTTTTGAATATAGAAAGAGTGCGCGTGCATAGCTTTGATAGGTGTTGAAGATGCGCTAGAGCGAAGATTCCGAAAACTCCTTTTATGACGTAACGTTCCGTTAAGTTGAGTCTTCACCGGTACTTTAGAAATTATTTTCCGCAGCCGCCGTGCATCAAATAGAAAAATATAATCTCGATATTCGTGTTCCTGGAGTCTAACTGAAGACGACTTAAGTGTTTTAACTCAAATACAGAACCGCTTCAGTTTCTCTTTAACGCCCCTGCTTGAAACGTCGGAAACGTCAATGAAACATTAATTTAGCCACTCAATAGTTCTCCAGGCGAACGCCAAAAGAACCAAGGAGCGCGAGATCTGTTCACATTCTTCGAATATTCTAACAAACCAACTTGCCTCCTCCAAGACGTTAAAGGGATACTGAGCCGAAATTTGGATTTCGCAAAATAAGGCCGCAGAAGCGTTGAACGGGACGCTATGAACTCCAAAACATCAGTCATACATCTATATCTCAAACGGATGGCCGTACTTTTTGAAAAGAAGGGCGCGATGAAGCGAGGTCTCTGACGTCACTGTCCTCCGGAAGAATTTGAGAATGAGGAGAATCGGCCTCGCTTCTCTCCTCCTCGCTTCGGTTCACCAACTCGACGGGACGTAGCGAGGAGCAGAGAGAATGGGAATCGTGACGTGGCCTTGTCTCGTCGGCCTCGTCGGCCGTCTTCCATCGCAAACTTCTTTTCCAAAAATACGGCGATCCGTTGGAGATATCGCTGTACGAGTGATGTTTTTGGGTTTTGCAGCGTCCCGCCTATCCATCCAGCCCTGTTTTGTGAGCTCGAAATTTCAGTTCAGTATGCCTTTAATAATCGTACAGCCAAACGCCCTCGCTAAATCTCCAACTTGCTTTCCGTGTACCATTTATGCTTTCTAGCACTGGTGACATAAGCAATCTCGACAGGCTTGCAAAGACGGGGCGACCGGAAGTCGCTTGGGACGCGAGCAGCGGTTCATGTTTTTAAACAGGAAAAGAGTCTGTTGGTAGCCAGATGTGTTGGTGCCGTCCTATTGGCGACGTGCGCGATCGAAAGCGTCGCTGTGGTCGGCCTTCCGCGTGTGGCCGAATGCTGACTATGACGTCAGCAAAGGATTTCTCATCGACGGAAATAAGAGGAATGGCAGAACTTCAATTCCGACGGTGCTGGTAGTGTTGCTTTCAGAGCGCAATGATTTCAAGCTTCCACCATGCTCCTTACAAACACAATCGAACTTGTATTTCGCAAGGTAATGACGTTACGAAAGGTAACCAGAGGAGGGCGCCACTAAAACATCTCGCCGCTAATAGGTAATGACATCTCGTGATGTCATTACCTTGCAAACAACATTTTCAATGGTGTTTGTAATTAGCGTGGTGGAAGCTTGAAATCATTGCGCTCTCAAAGCGACACTGCCAACACCGTCAAAATGAAAGTTCTTACATTCCCCTGACTTCCGTCGATGAGAAATCCTTTGCTGACGTCATAGTCAGCATTCGGCCAATCGTGGCAGGTCGACCCCAGCGACGCTTTCGAACGCGCACGTCGCCAATCGGGACTATTCTGTGGCGGCCATAGCTGTGTACGCGTCTGTTGAGCGCGTGCTGACGCCGAGCTTTCGCAGTTCTTTTGCAACGTGCATTCCGCACTATCAAGTTGGCCGGTCTGAGCAGGCTATCAATGTGAGCTCGTTCTGAGCATGCGCTCTAAACACCGCACTCATATGTAGGCGTCTAGTGAATGCCCCCTTATCTAGTTTGTCGAGCTTTGCCGAACGTTCGAAGGTTCTCGAGGTTCGACAAATTTCGCGTCATCCCTACAGCCGGGTTCACACTGTTTATATAGGGTGGTTCAAGTCACCAGGCTCGATCTGAAATGGACCGTAAAAATCGACGCCTGCACGTAGCCATCTAAACTTTTCGTCAAAGGTGTAAAGGTGAACCTATGTAAAGCGCAAGTTCGTCTGTTTTTTTTTTTTTTGCAGGGGTTGTGGTGATGTCAGAACTCCGAGCTCTGATTAAAGGATAGTCGGTAGACCTCATAGACGTCAAGCCTTGAGGTCTACCCACTGTCCTTCAATCAGAGCTCGGCGTTCTGACATTACCACAACCCCTGTGCAAAAGAAATAGACGAACTTGCGCTCCGGATGCCACCTAGAACGCAAGGCCCGCGTCTTTTCCCCCAGAACGCCATAATCATCCAGGCAGCGTCGCCTTGGCTTGCGTCAGCGTCGCCGCCCACGCGTCTTGCAGCGTCTCACAACAAGCGCGACGCCAGCAGGCGGCGACGCCCAGACGGAAGCGTCTGCCGCTTTGCGGCGACTCTCGACGCACTTCGGCGTGTTTGCCGCTTGGGGCGGGTCGATCGGGCCTCTAATTAAAAAGGGCTCTGCTACCAACTATGACGTCATGCACAGGTTTTGTCGTCTTGGAGGTATGCGGTGCGCAAGTTCGTCTGCTTCTTCCGCAAGGGTTGCGGTGATATCAGAACGCTGAGCTCTGATTGGCTCTGGTTGGAAGGATAGTGGGTAGACCTCAAAGCAAGTGACCTTGAGGTCTACTCACTGTCCTTCCGATCGGAGCCAATCAGAGCTCGGCGTTCCGGCCTCACTGCAACAACCCCTGCGGGGAGAAGCGGACGAACTGGCGCTCCGCACTGGCGGAACCCGACAAAACGACCCGCAAGGCCTCCACTGACAGACAAATGCAGAGTTTGGGAAAACCTGCTCGCGAAAGTAGCTTATGACGCCGCGTTTTGAACAGAAAAACCCGCAATTCAATTTGCTGTCTCGTAAGTGGCTAGGAGGAAAACAGATAAAAATTTTGATTAACTCGGTGCTGCCGTGTACAGCCGACCTAATTTTTCTTTTGTTTTTCAATGCGCTGTTTTAATTACACGGGGAAGGTTGGATTTGACGCGCGCCGTAGCATCGCCCAAATTAAACAATGTAGATAAAAAACAAAGTCTCCGGAACACAGGAGTAAATGTTAAAGCGTTCCACACGGCGGTATTGTGGTTTTAGACGCAGAGACGACGACCGCACCCGAAACATTCGATGATGTTCGTGTTTATGCACGGCCGAGCAAGTGCTCCAAAAATAAGTCTTTAAATAATATTAAATACTTTTAATATTAAATTATTTTATACTATGAAACAAAAAGCAATTAGGGGTCACATAAAACAAAAAAAAGAAAGAAAAGAAGGTAACCGTCACTTTTCCGATTACATCAGATGCTTTGGCTTCACGTGCCCGCCGAGGTACTGAAGCGTGTGCCATATTTAGCTGGAATTTGACAAACATGCTGCTATTCTGTATCGCAACTTAACAAACTTACAAATCACTGGCTAAAAAAAAAATAAAAAAAAAAGAAACACGCTCAGAGCAGCATTTAGCGGGCTTACGTCCGCAATGCATAAGGACATTACGCCGAAAGAACAAGCAACGACAAATAAAACCTCTAAAACAATAAAATCCGCCTAACTTGACCAGCCGAGCATTTTTCCGTCTGTCGCGTCCTTCACACGCAGCGACAGACGGCCTAAAACAAAGTGTCGTCTGCTTCCTGAAGCGCCCAGACGGCGCTAGCGGGCGGCGGACTCGCGCCGCGGCGAACAAACATTTTCTCCCGCCTAAACAACGTACGGGAATAATGTAAATGCTCGACTCGAAGGAGCGCGTACACGGCGAGAGACGGATGTTGAGGTTGTCGGCATTTTGAAGCGTCTGTCGGCGGCGGGCGGCGCGCGAAGCTACCGTGCGAAGAAGACCGGCGAGCCAAAATGCCCCCAGCCGCCCGCTCCGCCGCCGCTCCCCCAGAGCAGCCGAACTTGCCGAGAGAGAAAACAAAAAATGGCCTGTAAAGATGGCGTCCAAAGAAAGAGCGCGAGCGAAAAAGCGCGAGAGAGGAGAAACGTGGTGAGAGAGAGAGAAAGAACGAGGGAGAGAGCCATGAAAAAAAGCATTCCAACAACGCAAAAACAGATGCAGCCGTTCCCGCCACTATTGATTGACGTAACGGCTCCCCGGTCACGTGACTCTCCTCCTATTGGTCGACCGGAATTCCCGACGTAGTAGCGTACTATGGAGAAAATGGAGTCATCGCGAACTAAACTTTGAAATACTTTGCTGTTTTAAGCAACTCGAGGTTCGTATTAGAATTGCAAAGAACGTAAAAATGCACGTTAAGTTTTGTAATATATTTTTCCCGCATTGTTCCTCGTGAGCACGCGGCGGAGCTCGATAAATGCGTCACAGACGGCAGCAATTCTCTCAAGACGGAGACTCAGCTGAAAGCGTGTGGCTGCCAGCACGACAGCTGATAGACATACAGCGCAGTGAGATACCTCCGCGGCGGAAGCTAGTCCCCCGGTTTTGCAAAGTTGCATTGCTTCTCGAGCTTTCTGTCGCAAATATCGCGTTTAGCGTTAGTTATTAGACGAAACTGGACGTGTATCGCGGAAGGCGGGCAGGTGGCGCGACAAAAATGAGCGCGCCGGTCCGCGGAGTGATACGCGCTGGCACGCTCGCCGCGTTTCCCGCCAAAGGTAGCCATTCCGTGAATCAAGCGGAGCCGCCTTTGTAAATAGCGGCGGTGGATTTTTGGATTTTGCGTCGGAGATCAGCTCGATTGCACCTGTTTTGCGGATACGGCCGTTCGGGTGATGGCGTTGTACCATCGGAGCAGCGAAAAACGACGGATACTGAACGACTTTCGCCGGCAAGAAGAAGAAGTGATCGGCAGCCTGGTCAGGTAAGGGTGTGACACGGCTGATGCGTGCGTGTGTGTGTTCTCCGAGGACTCCGAGAGATCCCTTCGCCGATCTCGCGATTTCGTTTCCGCCGGTTCGCGATCGTTGGTGTGCGGCGTCGGCAGCGCTGAAGAACGCCGGCAACTCGGCTGGCGTCGGCGTGCCGGCCGGCCGGCTGCGTGCGTCGCCCTGACAGCGTGATGCCGGCGTTCGGTACGCCAGCTGTTCGGAGTCTCGACGGCGCCGCATGGTCGGTCGGCGCCGGCGGCCCGCTTCGGCGTCGTACTTGTCCGTCTCGCGACCGCCTGCTCGGATTTTCGACGGACAACTCGCGCGGATCGTTCTTGCAACCTTTCCCTGTGCTTATTTCGCGAGATGTTCGTTTTGAAACGCGATTTTTGCCGCCGTCCGCCGGTTCAGCTGTTTCGTCTCACTTCCGCCGACTCAGCTGGTGCGCACGCCCGGCGCTGCTGCCCTTTAAAGTCGGACGTTGTCCGCGCTCGACCTCGTGGTGTTGCGGACATTTCGTTTTGTTTCTCTAACGATCTTTCGTCGGGTTTGATCCTTTTTATTAGTGCTTTCGACCTCGTCGCGACATCGAACACGTTCTTGTGGAACACGTGGTGCGAGGCACGCCCGGAACCTAAAACCACGTTCCAAAAATTGTTGCGGCTCCGAAATTAAACCGGACGCATCATGTGGAGGTGTCGTTCATCGAAATCCTTCAATCCCGCATATTGCACCCGCTGTTCTCACTTTTATTTGGGAGATTTTCGGCGGAAATCGCCTCAACCACGTTGTCGTTCCGTGGCGTGCGCGTCCACCACGTTTCGTCTGCTACCTGCTCTCGGTTTCCCGCGTCTGCTTTTGTCGGACGTCCGTTGTCGCCATATTTGTGTTCGAGTTTTGAAGAAGAAAAAAGTTGTGCGTGTCGCGCGCTGTGCTCGAGCGTGCCTTGGCGTGGCGTTCTTTCCCGCGCCTCGCCGTCGCCGCCGACGGAGGTGCACCGGCTCCCCTTTTGTGTGCACGCCGGCCGGCAATGGCGGCGGCGCTGGTGTGCTGCATGGCTTCGCCTTCCCTGGCTCGCGTCCAGGCAGCAGCAGCTGTGGACCGGCCCGGCGGCGGCGGCGGCGACGCGCGCTTCCCTCTCCCCTTTCTTGTCCTTCCTTCCTTCCTCGGATTTTCTTCTTATTTCTTCCTATCTCTCTTTCTCTCCCGCCTTCCCTCTCCCTGTGTTGTTGTCCTCCTCTCCCCGCATCAGCTGCGACGCGCCGCTGTGCTGGTGGCTTTTTATGGCGGCTCGGTTCGTCGTCTGCTCCGGTTCGCGTCCGGCGTCGTCTGCTTTTTCTGCTCCCCGTTCGCGCGCTCGTTTTGTGATGCCGTTCGAACGAATTGCCTCTCATTTTGGGCTGATTTTGTAATACCTAAGCCTAGCTTATTAGCTATTGAAGCTACTCAACAATTATTTTTTTGAGTCGCCGACTCACGCTACCGGACCTCAGAAAGCGATCAGCGTCGCCGCAGCTGAGCTGGAAGCATCTGTCGTCTGAACGCTGGCAAAAGCGTCGCCTCAGGCGCAGTTACGTGTGAACCCGCCCTTTCACACCTGTTTGCGCCTCCGAAATGTCTAGGATCGAACTTCATGAGTTCGCGAAATGTTTGGATGCTCTCTCATCGCCGGGTTGTTCAGTCCTTGAAGCGGATGTAGCGGCTGGGATGAAGTTATTTAGCACAGCTGCCTGCCCCGTGGATCAGACGACCGTCTTATTTCCTTACGACGTTGGGCGTAATGGCTGGATCGGAATGTGATTGCGTAGCCGACCGATTACGGGCACTTTAGTAACGGCCATTTTGTTCCTTCCCGTCCCATCTTAATAAGAGGAGGAAGTGTTCTTCGGGCCAGTCCGCCGCCGAGGTTGTAAAGGATGTGAAGAAGAAAGAAAGAAACTACAAGTGTGTACAGGGAAATAGAAATTCTCAACGCGAAGTAGATCAAGGCCGTTGCGGAGCTCTTGTACTTTTTCTCCTCGTGTGAATGAGATAAGATGGCCAAGAAAGCTCGGAATAGGTTTCGGGGAATCGAGATGGCATATTAAAGAGGGAGAACAAACTGCCCGCACCATTGTTTTTCATTTACGTAGCCTCCGTGTAGACTTTGAAATACGGAGTACAGGGTCCACGGCTGCGCATGGAACGCTTGTATCTCTGCTGTCTGATGGTCGCTTTGCACTATGACTCTTTCCGTGTGTAATGTGTTGTGGGTAAATATGTCGGCAGCGATAAATTGCACATTTGGGGGGGGGGGGGTGAGATCTATTCACCATTATTTGCTCTTCCAAGCCCTAGCTCGGGACAGCCGTGCGCAAAGCACGATTCACCGTACAAATTAACGTCACTGGTGATTACGTGAGCTGTTCCGAAAACCATGAACCACAACGACGTAATTGGAAGTGCGCTTCGAAGTGTTAGCGGAAACGGACAAGAAAAGTTACCAGGCTAAGGTCACAGTTGAACGGCCTAGTCGATCCAAACTTGGATTTCTTATTCTTCATTCAACACCTGCTGGCTTTGCATCGCCGTTGTACAAGGCTGTTGTCGTCACGCGTGCCACGCATTCTATTATATTTCAAAAACCATCTGGGAATAGTTTTCCTTCGCATGTGTTCTGACGCCGAGCTTCCACGACGTACGTTGCGTTTTCGTCTCTGTTGTTTTTGGAATGCGTTACTTTAAAACCCACAGCCTTTGCTACTAATGACGTATGCAACATCTGTTCGCAGTAGGAAGCAATGCGGAACGTTGTGATGATGTCAGAAGGCCAAGCTCTTATTGGCTGATTGGGAACAAAATTAATAAGGGGTAAGTCTGAAGACATCTAGCATTGAGGTCTGCTTACTATCCTTCCAATCAAAGCCAATCGAGAACATGGCGTCGTTCTGACGCCGCCACAATCCCTGTACTCGATAGAAGCAAACGACTTGCTCTCTGCATTCCATCTCTCCCCGACTATACCCGGGAAGTCGGAAGATCTCAAGTATTTGAAAAGAACAAGCGCCCTGTATCCAAAACGACCCGGAAAGATCGCGCAAGCCCAGAAGCTACTTTATTGTGCAACTTGCGTCAGGTCAAGGGTGCCTGCTTTCATTTTTGTGTTGTGATTTCCGCCAATATCAAGCGAGCCTCTGTTCAGACTTGTTGCAAGCTCGACACGCTACTCGCTCGCGAAATTTTTTTACTGCAGTACGTGACGCCCGAAAGCTTTGTTTTTCTTTTATCTTTCTTTCTAGAATTTTTTTCTTTTTTAAATTTGTGAATTCGAGAGTACAAGCTGCCGCGTATCCATTCCATGGTCCCTGTACGCGACGTCATTTCTCAGCTGTTATTTTTTTGTCGGTCCGCAACCTGCACATGTTCGGCTTCAAATTCTCTCTGTGCTCGCGCATAAGTTCACGAGGGGCGCTTCTGGTCTAAAATGTCCAAAGAAGCCAAATGTATGTCGTGCCAAAGATACCCTACAGTTCCCGTGAAACACGTGTTATTGTCCACCGAAACAAAATTTCCAAAAAGGTCAAAACGGCAGAGGAGTCGAACTCGTGCCGGTGATCAGCTGACACGTGCGTGCAGACGTTAACACGCGCAACCCTACAACTGCCAGTGAGCCTGAGACCCAAAAACAAAATGTCCAAGCATCTAAACTGTGAGAACGACATAAAATGTTCAACAAGCCAGAATAGCCAACGAAATAAAAATAATATCCATAAAAAAAAGAAAAGGAAAAGTTGGCGCCTGTCTGTGTAATACGTGTGTCTTCCGTTTCTTCGCGCCTTTTAATCGAAAAGTTTAGCCGTTCGGTTTTATACGCGATATCGAGGAGGAGGAAAAGGGGGGGGGTAGGTAGGTAGGTAGGTAGGTAGGTAGGTAGCTAGCTAGCTCATTGTTTCATGTGCGAGGCTGGAGTGACCCGGGGGTGCCCGCGCCGTCGACGCATCGGCAGGGCTGGTAGAGCACGTGGCTGGCTTCAGGGAGGCCTGACCTTGAGCGAAAGAGCTCGCGTTTTCTGTTTGTCTGTTTTTGCTTTTTATAGTGTCGTCTTTGTTTTGCTGGCGGCGTTTGGCTTGGCTTCACTCGGTCGACGCTTGCCCCCCCCCCCCCTTCACGGTCTTTTTGGTTGTCGGTTTGTTTAGGCCCGCTCCCCCTCCCCGTTTACGAAGGATAACAAAAGACGCTAAAAGAATCGTGCCTGCCCTTTGAGCTACCGCCGCCGCCGTCGCCTCCGGTCCTGTCGTCGCCGACGACGAACGTCTTCGGCGGAGAATAGCTCCTCGGAATGGGTAGGCAGGCAATCGAGAGGATGGACCACAAAGGACGCTTCGAAATATCCGAGCCAATCCGATGCAGCACGAGTGTCACGTGACCCTCGGGGAGGGCGCAGTGGCGCACGGAATCTGTATAGTCCATGGCGTTGCATTCGCTGGGATGGCTTGTAGCACCCGCTGCACTCAAGTGGAAAGAAAAACAGAGTATAAATAACCGTCATAAAAAAAGAGGGGGGGGAGGGCGTGTTTTCTTAGTGTAATCAATCAATCACTATATCCCTCGAAGGACAGAAAGCCCGCGAGGCCTCCCCTGTCGCGTCCGCGGGCCTCTTATTGTCTTCGGGCCATCAGACGTAGTCGCGATCCCATCCTCGTTGCCAATGTAGCCCATCTTCAGAAGTCCGTTGAGTAACATTGGCAGTGGCCATTGCTTGGACGCGAAGCGCGTAATTGGAGCCGAGTTTACGCCGAACACCGACGCAGACTTCGTGTCCAGTGCACGCTTCTCAGAGTATGTCATCGAGCAATGACCACACACCCGCTGTGGACCAACGCGGGGCTCATCTGTAGACATCATGGCGGTCTATTTATTGCGACAAAAAGCCAGTCGTACGATGTGGTCCAGTTCGTCAAATATCCGGCTCCGGTCCTTCAGAAATTTTACACCGCCGCGTTCTCGGAAAAACACGCGTTCGTCGACTTCCGCGTCACCCCGGCCGGTCGTCTTCTCCGCAGTGCACGCCTGCGCTGCGGCGAAAGCTTCTTCCCGTGGGAACCGCAGCACAGCTGAGCTGGAGGACCGCGTTGGCGTCGCGTTCTTCGGGTGTAAAGCCGGACATGAACTCCGAAAATTTGAAAACGAAGTTTGAAAGTCGTCGTAATACATCCATCATCACCGATGTCCTAATGAATCCTGCACCGTGGCCGCTTCTCTTCACCTTTTTTTTCTTTGTTTATTTATTAATAACTTTTTTTTTTTCTGGCGTTGCGGGTTAATCTATTTTCAGCCGCGTCTCACGAAGACAGACGACGATGGTCTCGTGAAAGTTCGTGAGTGAATGCTGCTGTTGCTCGCGTCCCGAGAGGTGGACCTCGAGCGCAGCAACAATCGTAACAACAACAGTGCGGAAGAATTTTTTTGTTTGTTTTTCTTTTCATTGTTGCGTTATTTTTGACCGTCTCTCGTTTTCTGATGATGGTGTCACGAATTTCTCGCTTCTTTTCTTGGCGTACACGCTCGATTTTGGCGATGGTCTTTCGTTGGCGCTGGTGTGTGCCGGTTGTGTGTGTGTACACACACGCACAGGGAACGCTGTATAGACGGTATAAATGCACGTCCGTGGTGGTGGTGGTATATGTACCATCTTCGTGGCGGAGGCGGCATGACGGTCTTGGTACCACGCCGCCGTCGCCGCAGCCACGACCCGCTCTGAAAAGGCTGGCGGCGGTTAATGGATCTGGCCGGTGTGCAGATTGTGTTTTGCGATATCCTATTATCGTTACTATGCTGTTTTTTTACTACTTCCTTTATGTATATTGTTATTTTCCGGCGCGTCCTTTAATGGATTCGACAGGACGATTCGCTTGTGTCTGTTGCCCTGATGTTGAAGGCTGGACCCTTTCTTTTTGCGTATTTTTTTTTCCTTTGGGGGGGAGGGTCACGGGTTTCTTTTGTTATTTGTCAAATTTTGCATTTTTTTTCTTCTTTTGTGTGTCTGCTCAGACGGGATGATGCTAAAAGTTGAAGAGATGGAAGTGGGGGGGGCTTCAGGCTGACCAGTTGTGTGTCGTAATGGAGAAATCGAGGTGGTATACCTTTATCTTTTCTTCTGTTTTTCTGGGGCTTATTACTTTTACTCGTCCAAGATGTCATTAGATTACATCGGGTCTTCCCGCGTGTTTTCTTTTTTGTATCGTTGCGCGTGGCCCGCGTCTTGTATGTCGGGATGGTGGATGTCGAATTGCGTTATATTATAATTTGGTACAAACTTTTTTTTTCTTTTTTTTTTGCGGTGCGCGTGTCCGCGTTCACAGTGCTTGGATAACATTCTTTTTTTTATGTAGGAGGTTTTAGCTTTTAAATGTCCTATTCTAAATCTACGCATTTTTTTTTTGCACCCTTGATAATGATGTACACAAAATTGACGGGTCAGACGATTTAGTGAGATACGGAATTTAGAGTAAAATGTAAAGGGGAAGGGGCGTACATTTTTTCTAAGCCAGGTGGCACAAGCCCGAAACTGTATACGAAGGGTACACGGCCAACACCATCCGTCCATTCGGTGCAGGCTGTCACGGAGCAGACCTCGACGGTCATGTTATGTGGCCAGTTTGAACTCGCCCGAACGTAGTGCCGATTGTTAAGCGAGCTGGTGCTGTACATACAGCGGTGTCCGGTTCTTCTCTTGTCCTTGCCTTCGAGCGCTACCACGTGTCCTAAAGCCGCGTCGGCGCGTCGGTCGTGCAAACGCCGTCAGCGCAGACGACTCCGAATCACACATATATGTGCGCGCAGTCAACATGTTTCGCACGTGTGCATGACGCGTGTCCGCGGGCGATTTCGCCGTCGCGACTCTGCGCCTTGAAGTTCACCCGGGTTCTTGGGAGCAGCTGTAGGAGTCGAGATTCCGCGTTGGCCTTTCCGTATAGGTTTCGCTGTGCAGATCGGCGCGTATCAACCCTGTGACGAGCACGGGAACAGTGAACGCGCAGGATAGACGCGATTGGCTCCTCCCCTCTCTCTCTTTCTTCCTTCTTGTGCCTCTTGTCCTTACGCCCAAGTCCCACCAAGCTCCCCCGTACGGTTGCCAGTCTGGTCCGTTGGAATGAGCGGTCTCTCCTTGACCTACCGATTATTGGTAAGCCGATCCGAATTGCCGGTGGCAGGTTGCTCTTTCTCGAATACCGACATTTTGTTGTCCACGTGCCGGTAAACAGGCGCGCATCCTTTGCATCGCCACTACTTGCGGCCTCGGCGCCAAAGACGCTCATCTGGTCGAGGAACGCTTTCAGTATACGATGATGCTCCATAGCGATCTTCGCGCGATTAGCTCAGAATGAACTTCTCCTCGAAGCTTCCAAGATTCGAATGGACCGACATGGCGATTGCCGTGGCAGCCGAAACCGATCGGCCAGTCACCCTGCGAGGTTTCGGTCGTCTGCATGTTAGTATCTGTGTCCGGCTAGCAGGCAGGGAATTCGGCAATGGCGTTACTTTTCCCAGGATCCAGTAACTTCAGGTTTTTACAGAGCCCCTGATAAGGAGACGGCTCCTGAGTAGACCAGGCCGCGGTACCGGGTTCTCTACGTCACCTATTGGAGGCCGAACGGGGAAAGGACGCTGATTGGACTCGAATGCTACGTCATCGCTCGGCCGGGACTCGTGTCTCTACTGATTGGACCCGGCCGACCGCTGACCCAGCACTCGCTGCGGTCGGTCAGCGTCCTACGCCCCGCTTGGCCTCCAATAGCTGACGTAGATAATCAAAGACCTTGTTATCGAGGAGATGGTTGGATAAGGTCCCCAAGTATTTCGCCTACTCGTTGCTTCGTTTTTTCTTTGTTGTGGTTTTTGTTTTGTTTCTGGAATCGAAAAATGGAATCTAGCATAGGACCACATTTTTTGGGAAGCCTGCGGTTTATGATGGTGGAAAGAGGGCAAGAAGGACGCGGGGACGAGTTCAGAGACGTGGCGCTTCTTTCGGGGCATTTCGTGACTGGGTTATGAATTTGGAGCTTCACCGCAAAATAGAAAAAAAAAAATACCACGAAGGAAGCAACTGCGGTAACAAACGCTGCCGTCGGAAGACGGATGGTTAAATGACCGCCTCGCACTTTTTTTTTCCTTCTCACACGTTTATTTTAAACTTGGATTTCAAGGCCTGCCTTTTTTTTTCTTGTCGCTTTAAACTTTGTTTGCGTTTACGTTTTTTTTTTCGTTTTTTATTTTTTTACTGGTTTCGAGGAGTAAGTGAGGAGACCTTTGCAAAGATAGTCGTGTGTTGCAGTGCTTGTGTGAGGCGTCCGTGATTTTTTCTGTTTTTTTTTCATTTAGAGAAAGAGAGAGATAGAGAGAGAGAAAGGTTGTTGCCATCATTGCCGCTTTTTTTTTTTTTTTAGATTGCTTCCTTACGTTTGCGTGGTGCAGGTTTCGTCGCCGACTGCTAACGTGCTTAAAAATGTAAAACCATGCTTGCATCCCCTTCTTTTTTCGTTGTTTGGTTTAAAAAAAGAAACAACACTTAGTTGTGTTTCCTTCCCCGTAAGTATAGTTTGTCCTTTAAACCACCTTTCGACATTGCTTTCTTTTTCGTTTTTGTCATGGCACTTTTTTTCCGTCATTGAAACATGTACCCCGGCGTTTCGGCTCAAAGTGTTCGTCACGCCTGCGCCTTTTAGTGTTACAGGAGCACTTGCGTCCATGTTAACGGACTTTAACATTTGGATCGTGTTGGGGCAAGATTCCCTTCGATGACCACTTGTCCTTTCCTGGAATAGACATCAATGAATGAAACAAAGAACGCGGAAGAGGCAGCGGTTCTCCTATTACTACATTGTTTTGCTAGTTCGTCCGAAGGATTCATCTTGAAAACTCTCGTTTTCCTTCGTGTTTCTCTCTGCTTGACTTCCACGTGTATTTTTTTGTGTGTTTGTAGTTTTTTTTTAAATTATTTCTGCGTGTCTTAAGTCGACACATGTTTTACGCCCGTGTGTGCTCCTTAATGGTGCACTCACACGACGGAGATTTCTTCCACAGAGAGGAGCAAACGTCATCGCGCTTCGAGGCCACGTGCGTCACAGTACGGATGCTTGCTATAGACCTTTCCAGTGTTTACGCAATCACAGTCCAGCACGTGCGTTTTCGTCGTTTCGGAAGGCGAGCAAAGCACGCGCCATACGCACGAACACTCAAAATGGCACCGGCCACGCGCTCTTTTCTGCTACAATGCTACAATCACGAGAGCTGCAAGATCGCAGCTTTGCAATGTTCTTCTGCTGAAGGAGCGCTCGGGCTAGAAAAGCCGGTCTCAAAGCCAGGAGCGCGAGCTGGCTCGCGCTTCCAGCTTTGGCCGGAGTCTCAGCATCAAGGGTGAACGGAGTATAGGGAGTATTCACTGGCGGCCATAGCTGTGTGCGCGAATGCTAAGCGCGTGCTGAGGGCGAGCTTCCACAGTTCTTTTGCAACGTGCATTCCGCACCATTAAGAGTGCCGGTCTTAGCAGCCTATTGATGTGAGCTCGTTCTGAGCATGCGCTTTAAACAGCACCCACAAATATGGCGTCCAGTGAATACTCCCTATAGCTTAAGTATAGCAAGCAACCGTGATGTGGCGCACGTGACCTCAAAACGCGATGACGTTTGCTCTTCTCTCAGGAGGTAACCTCCGTCGTGTGAATAGACCATAAAGGGGCACTGGAAAGGGGAGGAAGAAAACCAAAAGCCGCTTCGAAGGGCGTGCCTATCGGTGTCATACACGAGCGT
Source organism: Ixodes ricinus (assembly GCA_037355805.1). Taxonomy (NCBI): domain Eukaryota; kingdom Metazoa; phylum Arthropoda; class Arachnida; order Ixodida; family Ixodidae; genus Ixodes; species Ixodes ricinus. The sequence continues at coordinate 142,230 of JAZHYW010032330.1, read as the reverse complement.
TCAGTGACGACATTGGTCTAGAGTGTCGAAAAATGACGACGTAGAATTCTAGAGGGGTAAGACTGGCTCAATAGGTGCACGTGACCCCATCTGATCCTTTCAAGCACGGGATTCTTTGCTTGGAACTTCCGTGAATCGGCGGGGCGTTCACGTCTTCATAACTGGTGGTTAATCGCCAATACTTGGGAAGATCACGCTTGGTTGTTGCACGCTCTTGTCGTTTCGGTTCTTTATTGCTTCAGACCAAGGACGTCATCAGCGATAGAAAATGCGCTTGAAAGTCTGAACTTCTTTCACCTATGTTCAAAATACATCATATTTATTGTTTATTTTATGTTTCAAGTGTTGCTAGAGTCCCACTCACTGGAATGAGCGTGTCTGTTTGACACGAACCCTAATACTCTTCGAGCTATGGATTGTCACGAGCCCAAATCGGGTGCTCACTCCGTGCAATTATGTCCAACCTATACGCCGCATTTGAATAGGGGGTATTCATTGGACGCCATATATGAGGACGCAGTTTAGAGCGCATGCTCAACACGAGCTCACTTAATTGGCCGCTAATGCCGGCAGATTCGATGGTGCGGAATGTACGTTGCGAGAGAACTGTGGAAGCCCGCCGTCAGCTCGCGCTCAGCAGTCGAGGACGCAGCTATGGCCGCCAGTGAATACTCGGGAGTATTCACCAATGACAGAGTCACCTGGACAACTGTTCACCCTTCACAACGTGCGAGGCAAGGAAAGAAGGCGCACCTAATTTGTTCGGTCATTATGAGTCGGGGTTTTCCCTACGGCCCTGTCATGGCTTCTGTTTCCATCGCTGTGTATAGAACACGCGCCGCTCACATCGCTTTACTTCGGCGGCCATGGCGTCAACCACCAATATCGCGCGATCGCGGAAGCCACAAGAATCGAGCGGAAATCGCGAAGGGACCCGTTCCAGCCAGTTCAGTGTCTTCCCGCTTGGTGCCGTCGGTTTTTTGCCGGAGCCGCGAGTCCCCGTGGCTATGTCAACACCGCGATCCCTGTGACTGTCATCGAGTTTCGCGAAGGAGAGACCGAAATGAACAAGAAGTTCGCTTTAAATTGCGCCGCGACAATGGGCTCCCGGTTTCTGGGCCTCTCTCCCCTTCTTCCTATTAGTTGTTAGTAATCAGCGCATTCCTGCGTCGGTATTCGCAACTGGAAGCCCCTGCATTTCGTTTCCTCTGTTTCACATCCATTATAAACCGAGTGTCCGATCGCAAACAATGCTTCTTCACGTTCCTACTCGTGCAATTGCTAGCCCATCAAAGCTACCTTCTCGCGCGTGCTTGCCCTTGCTTGCACGCACGGGGCACCAGTCGGGACGCCATGTTTACAAACGTCTCGAGGTCTACAAGATGTTGAAAGAAAACCACATTTCTGAACGTGCCCAGTGTCCCACTTGCTCGCCGCGGGCGTAGGGGCGGACACGCTCTTTGGCAGAAAGCCGCCGACTTGAGGCCTCCTGAAATTGGCTTCCTTTTTGGAATTTATTTTCCTTTTTTGTCCCCACGCCCGTTCGGCGACATCGCCGTGGTTGCCACAAAAAAAAAGGACTTTTTTTGTGTGTGTGTGTGTGTGTGTGTGTGCGTGCGCGCGTGTGTGTGTGTGCAGTGTGTGTGTGTTTGTTTGTGCGTCTGTGTGCGTGTGTTTGGGGAAAGTGAGCGAACGCCCTGGGTGAAACAAACCGGAAAAAACGGCGGGGAACAAGGTGGATCCTGCAGTGCGAAGTTTGAAAGTAGAGGACCAGCCGCGCGGTTGTTTTGGGGAAACCGAGGAAGGACCCAAGATGATGCTTGGAGCTCTGCTGTCCGGCCAGCCGTGGCTGATGCCCATGCTGTAAATATGGTTTCGCTTTGCACGCGTCTCGCAGAATAGCTTTCCCTATGGAACCACCGAATGAGCTTCACTTCTCGATTGTCCTCTGGGCACCGCCATTGTGGGTGCCCGTAGTGCAGAAGCGGGCGAGAGTGATTGTGGCGATAGTGTACGATCGGGAGATGCGATTTCTCTCGAGTTTCAGATTACGGCGTCGGAAAGCTCGGACGATGCCGTTTAGATTTCTCGCGGGACTGTTTTTAACGTTTCTGGAACCGGAAGCAAAAAGTGTTTCCCGCCATTTCAGATAAAGCTCCGGACGACTGGCTACGGCGTCTGAAGTGTGGTTGCTCAGAGTCGTGGAGATAGCTATGTCAGGTTAGGTTAGATTAGGTATTTTACAATTGAGTTTGATCCGCGCACAGGGTCAGTATGGTCCTGCAACGATGCCAGCGCAGTTGTCTTTCGAGTCTCGAACCATTGTCAAAAAGGTATGAGGGCTCGTCTCGTCAAGGTACCTTCGGGACAAGGTCATTTGTACTTTCGGGTCACGACAAAAGCCACTGTTTTGGTTTCCAGTTTTGAACCCATACTATTAATGCTTAAAAAAAAAAGTTGCGTTTTTTTTTTTTTTTGCAACAATGAAAGTTATGAATTAAAGAGGTTGCATAAAATGGGGAAGAGGGAAGTTGAAACTTATCTAATATACATCCTTTACCACTCCACCTCGCGCGGCCGCGGGTAGGTTGATGGAATAGGATGGAATGAATACGAGCTTCCCGGCGACTACTACTCCCGGGAGTTTATTGATTTTAAGGTATCGACGTTTATCGAAGAAACACTCGCGCGCAACTTTTGTCGCGGGACAAATTAGTATTGCCAATGGCAATGCACAACGTCAAATCCAGCCGAAGACATGTTACTTGAGACGAGCGCGTTTGAGTTTCTATTCATCTAGCATACGTTTGCATCCGGATATATATATAATACATAGCTAAATTTATACTCCACTTTGAGGGAAAAAGAAACAAAGAAACCCCGCAAAATTAAACTTGTTAATTTTACGAAAAATGAACTCAGAAACGCGGAATCCTACAGCCTAGCTCGCACAGCGCTGCAGCCCACGCGAGGGCTGCGAGAGCACGTGGAGGTTTCGGAGGGCCGTCCAACTCGCAGACTTCGTCCGTGTTCGTTCTGTGTTTTCGTCCTTTGTCCGTATCCCCAGTCTCGGGTTTACAACTCTCCTCGCAGGTTGTTGCTCGCATCACTGGGCGGCACGCTTTTGGGCATACGTTTCCACCTCTAATTAAATGTATCGTACGACCGTGTAGACAACGACAGGTCAGTCACCCCCAAGTCGTGCTCAGAATCGTCGCCGTGAATGATAAAAAAAAAAAATCTTGCATTATATATATTTTTTTTTTCGGGGACTAACCCATATCTAACGTCATGGACGATTTTTTGGGGGAGTGGAGGTGTCGCTATTAACGAGACCTGATTGTTAACCTCGTTCGGAGAACGCGCGGAAACGGAGTGATAGAAAAACAAAATGCTGGTTTTGATTAGGCGTGGTTTGGTTTGTTCGATGAGGTTACCGCCTGTTTGCCGTCCTCGGCGATTTTGCTGGGTCTTGACGACGTCTTGCTCTTCTCTTGGCCCGCATGTCCGGCGGCGCAGTCGACTGAGCAACCGTCCGACGAGCCCCAAGACCCAGATGGAGCAGGAGAAGCGGATCCGGCGCGAGATCGCCAACAGCAACGAGCGACGGCGGATGCAGAGCATCAACGCTGGCTTCCAGTCTTTACGCACGCTTCTGCCCCACCACGACGGCGAGAAGCTCTCCAAGGTGAGCCACCCGTTCTTGTTTTGCCTGCCCGCTCCCCGGGTAAGAGCCAAGAGTGTCCAGCGAGACAAAAGCGCCCAACGGGTCACGTGACACGTGCGTGAAAGTGCCCACGGGTCAAAGTGTCCTCCACCCGAGTCAAAGCGTCCTCCAGCGAGACAGAACGTCCATCGCGTCTGGGGAGTTTTAGTAGGCCCTTCCGATGATCTACGGGAGTTTTCGTAGGTCGCGTTTCCCCCTTCCGCTAAGCCCTCCGCAACGAAGCCGCTACTGCGCCTGCGCGCCGATGGCCTATACTGTAGAGTTCCGCAGCACTGGGGGTCCAGTCTTAGCCCCGCGTTGGCCTTCCTTGGGTGGCGCCGAAAATTCGGCACTACGGCCCTGTTATCAAGGAAGTGTTGGCTCACGTCGCGTCAGGTCGAGTTTGATTCGGATCGGATGTGGGCTGCCCATCCTGCTCTCTCGGCTGCTGCAAAGTGTTAAAGCGTCATCCTGATGCGGCCCTCTTCGAGTAGAAACCATGCCTGGGTCGCCGGTCTCTCAAAGTCGAAATTTAAAACAGAAATACTTGTTGAGGTCCCCCCAACCTCCCCTCCCAAGCAGCTGCCCCAAGACGCCGCTACGCGAGCGCCATCTTTCGGCGAACGGACGAACCGGGAAGTCCTCATCCCACCTCTTTCCACTTTAATAGAGCGAAAGCGATGGAGAGAAGGCGACCTCCTCTCCAGCGTTCGCTCTGTTAAGGTGGAAAGAGGTGAGGAGCTTCCCTGGAGAGGAGGAAGAGGAAGGGGGCAGTGGAGAGGGGACGATGTCCGAGAGAAAGGAAAACGTCGCCGTCGGCGGCCTGTCTCGCCGCCGCTCTGCGAGACGGAGTGCCACGTGACCCTTTCGGTGACGTCACGGGGGACGTCCGGGGGATAAAAGGGGAGGTGGGGGGCAGCGGTTGCCGTGGCAACGGAGCGCCCAAATCCCCAAATACGAGCGGCTGGAAAGGAGGAAAAACAGCGAGCGACGGCGGCGGAGAGGGTCTTCCTCCTCCTCCTTCTTACCAGATCGATTACTTTCTTGTTGTGTAGTCTCTTCGGAAATACTCCTTTTTCTTCTCGCTTCCCGGTTTTCCCCAATCTTTTGTTGGCCTCCTTTTTATTTTCTCCCCTTTTCGGTTCGTTTGCGGCACTGTATTGTTTTCTGAATGCCGCGGAAGCTCTCGAGCCGCCGTCCCACAGCTAATGCATCGCACAAAAGACCGGCTGCAGACAAAGTCTAAGGCGTGCTTCTTCCTCGTTTGACCCTTCTGTCAGGTTGGTCGCACAAGTACCAGGGAGTTTTAGGGAACCGTTTTTTGCACATCCGATACAATAGTACGTCGGACCGTCCGGTACGAACTGAGCACCTGAGTGTCTTCTGCGGTTGCGCAGTTCGTACCGGAGGGCCTATCGTACCGTATCGGATATGCGAAAGCGGTTCCCTAAGAACACCCTACTAGGGAGTTTTAGAGAACCGGTTCCTAAAGACTTCCTACTAGGTAGTTTTAGGGAACCTTTTCGCACATCAGATACAGTACGATAGGCCCTAAAACTCCTAGTGTGAAGTCTTTAGGAACCGGTTCCTAAGACTCCTAAATGGTTTACAGAACCGGTTCCTGAAGACTTCACACTGGGGAGCTTTAGCGAACCGCTTCCCTAAGTCTCCTACTAGGGAATTCTCTCAGACCCCCTGCTAGGGAGTTTTGGGGAACCGTTTTCGCACATCGCGTACGGTACGATGGGACCTCCGGCACGAACTGCGCATGCGCTGCCGCTGAAGACTCTCACATGCGCAGTTCGTACCGTATCGGATGTGCAAAAACGGTTCCCTAAAACTCCCTACCGTTTGCAGACGTGTTCGAAGCGTCGCGCCCGAGGCGCAGACGATTCCGTCATCGTGTCCGCAGCCAAACACCGCGTGTCCCTCCCTTGTATGCTATGTACCACGAAGGGGCAGGCAGTTCGACTGCGACTCCAAGAAAACGGGAGGATCGCCGGGGTCTGACGATTGGGGAGAAAGGCGGCGGTTACGTCCCCGTAGAGTGCGCCTTTTTTCCGTTCGCGCCGCGACGGCGGTCCAAACCCCACGGTGACGTCACGCGGGGAGGGAAACGTCCGGCACGACTTCGTAACGTTTCCGCGAACGACACAAACGTCGAGCGGATCAGTCGGATGGGCGGATGCGCTCGCAAATTCAAAACGTTGATATGGTCCAAAGCTACAGTGACCTCTCCCTTTCTCTCTCTCTCCTCCTTCACTCACTTACTGACACACATACTCTGAGCTGACACAGGCACAAGCACACACATACACACGCACAAACAAGGAAGCGAGCATATAGGTGGGAAAAAAATATATGTAAGAGGAGCGGTTTCTTGAGGACGTCAAGAGCAGATGCGCTCACAAAAACGAAAACAAATAAAATGTAGACGAGGAAATGGAGGAATAACAAATACATTTTTTGGGGGGGAATTTGGTTCTCACGAGACACGAGGGAAAACACAATGAGACGGTTTGGAGGAACCACGACAGTTTTTCAGGGGCGGGAGACAAACTTGTTTCCGTCTGCGTGTATTATCTTTGTTCCAACGTTTACAGCGCGTTTTTCTTTTCTTTCTTCGTTGGGTCCTCGTTTATTTTACGTCGTGCCACGCTCGAGCGTTTCGCGCGGCTACACCCCAAACCCGTTATTGCTTCTGCTCGTTCTTTGTGCGAGCGCGTGCGTTGTACTACGTATACGAACGAGCGTATCACAATGTGTCAGTGCGAGAATGCACGCCGCTGCCTGGTGATTGAATCGCGTCTTATTATTTTCTGTTCAACGGGGAGAGGGCGATTTCACGTTGGAATTTAAGAGACTCGATCGTTTGTTCGGTTCAGCGTCCGTTGTTTCCAGTGACTGCGTTCGCCAGTCTTCTTTTGCTGGCTTCCGTGTACCGCACGTTTGCTGCGTTAGTTGTGGCCGAACGTCGAACCTCCGTAGGTGCACGTGTAGAATTCAGCACTGCGGCCCCCTCTACTTGGGCGGTGTTGATGGTGCTCGCGCACGCGGGAGTCTACGGCCGTTGCACCAACACGTGCACCGACTCGTGTGACGTCACGCGTTCCCGTGCGCGTGAGCAATGTTCACCTGCTCGTGAAAAAGACGAGTTGGTGTGTACTTTTGCTTTTGCAGTGGCTTTTTGCGTTGTAGCGCCGCATGTCTGTCTCGCCAGACCTTACAGTAATTGACAGGGGGTCGGAGCCCCCGTTCGATGAGGTCGATTGAGAAGGCTTTATAAATCAACAGAAAATGAACAAAACAGACTACTACTGCCACAAGTGGAGGCTGCGGGTGGGCCACCAACTATATCCGAATTCTCCGATCAAATGACGAGAGCTGGTAAAGGGGGGGGGGGGGAAGGGAGGAGGTGACGAGCTAAACACTTTTTCTCCGAGGACGACTCCTACTTGCCTGCTTCCCCAAACCCGAAAGCGCGACGAGTGGATTTTCGGGGAATTTTTTTACGGCGGGAAGGGCAGCAAAACAACATTGACTCTTTCAACTGCAAGGTCAAGTGAGCTTGCGTGCTTTGTATGTACACCTCTGTGTGTGTGTGTGTGCGTATGTATGTGCGTGCGTATGTGTGCGCGCGCGTGTGTGTGTGTAAGGGGGAGGGTGATTGAATGTGTAACTTGGCAGGTGAACCAGGAAGAATCTTACCAGCGTTGCAGGAGGAGATTGGGATGGGCGGGGGAGAGAGAAGGGAAGGGTGTTTGTTGCCAGACTACCGGTCTATTGTTCTTTTGTGTATGACTTGTTTCCCCATCGCCGGCAAGAAGACTTGAGGAAAATCGCGCGCGCGTTCCTGCACGTGTTGCCTTTCTCTCTCTCTCTCTCTCTCTCTCTCTCTCTCACTCACCCATCTCGTTATCTCAAGCGCGTCGGTATTCCGCTTTCAAGGTTGGTTAATGGTGGTTCCTTTTTCTCTTTCTGGAGTTTGTGTGTGCAGTCCGCGGCGCGCTTACTTGAAAGGAAAGCCGCCAACTTGGGAGAAGCCATTCGGTCACCTTTGTGTATTCCCCCGCCTTGTTTGGACGAGAGGCGCGTTCTGCCCACAATTTGTTCGAACTACGATTTAAAATGAAGAAGAAAAAGCGAATGGTGATTTTTTGAGGCGTTTGTTTGCTTGCTTGCCTGCTTGCCCCTCTATTTTCTATTGTCGTCTCGTGTAGTAAGTAGCTTCGACGAACAACGAACTTGGATGGATGGTATTGGGCAGTAGCTAGCGCCACCTAGCCTAAGAAATATTTACATCCATCCTTTTCCCCACAAATCTATTATATAATCACATTTGTCTCGATAATAAGGTTTAATAATAATAATGTGATAATAAGCTAATAATAACTAACTAACGCTATGATGCACTACGAGAAGACGCTCGCGGACTATGGGGTATCGTGATCAAAGTTGTAGAACAAATATTACATATTTTTGTTTTGACCGTTTAACCTCTTCTTTGTGATGCTATTCCTTTCTTTTTCGTCTGTCCTTCCATCCTCGCCTTCAAAACCGGCTAGCTCTCTGGTCAAATGAAACCAGCTCCGCGCACTTCATAACCTCACGTTCCAACGCCCCCCCTCCTCTCTCCCCCTCCCTCTCTCTCTCTCTCTCACCGTGACATACGTCACTACAATGTTTGAACATGTTAAATTGCGCACAATAGAGGAACAGTGGAGAGAGACAAGCGCAACTCGCAACCCGATGTATTGATTCATTACATCGAGTTGTGAGTTTGCCCGCTTGTCTCTTCTCTCTCCACTGTCCCTTTCTATTTGTGCGCAATTTAACCATGTTCAATCATTACCAACTCGCCCAACTAACCACCTTACGTCACACAATGTATGTCTCTCTAGAACTGTAGCACTATATGTCTCAACATTCCCGTTCGAGCCTCAGATACTGAAGAGATCTTTCGCATTGTTGCTTCACTTCGGCGCTAGAAGTGACCGCAGGTGACTTTGTAGAAATAAAGAAAATGCGTACGGCAGTGATTGATCACCGCCCCCCCTTTTTTTTTAATGTTTGCGTGACGGGTAACGTGCCCTGGGGTCCGAGACGAGTGACATGTCGTCCCAGCGTTAGGACAGAAACACGAATAATAACGAAAATAATAACGCTTCGTGTTTTAGGGAGTGTCAAGAATAATAATACTTTATTGTTAATACCTTAGGGAGCAGCAGACTCCACCGTTCGGCAAAAATTCAGCCAGTAAAAACATTACCGTCCTCTGTCCTCGTTGATTTCTGCAGGAAGTAGAGCAACATTGCTAAAAGGAAGAATAGTTACAGCTGCACGCTCCAACCAACAAAGCCAAACTTTGGGAAAACCAACAGAAGACTCAAGAGAGAAAGTGTTGCCCCTTTGCGTTGTTCTGTCTTTCAAAGTAACCGTCGCTCCCTCCTTGCTTCGTGCTCCTCTCCACACCGGAAGTGAAGGTCCCGCGCAACTTCCGTCAACCTGTCTCCCTTGTTTGCTCCTACGTTTCCCCAAACGTCTCCCCATTTGGCTCCCGAACCCTGCGTTTTATTTTCTCTATTTTATACCGTCCTCAAACTCCGTCTTCACACAAAAATAAGTGTCAATTTTTGTTACTTTTTTTGTGTAAATTTTTACGAATCCCCCCCCCCCCCTTTCCCGAAAAAGCCGTTGCGAAACCTAGTGCAAACAAACCAACGGCTACTGTTGTTAGTGCTCGCGGCCGCCGCCGCTTCGAAGTTGGCGCTGACGACGGTGTCTGTGCTTGTTTGTCTGTCGTGTATTCTTTTCTTCTCCGTTTGGTTCTGTTGTTTTTTTTTTCAATCATGTCTGTAGGTTTTATCAGTGTGTCCCGTTTTCTGCGCGTTTGTCGCGTGTTCCGTCGGCGTCAGTGTGTACTCTGTTGCTTGTTTACTACGAGCGCGTTGCTTCTGTTCGTACGCACCAACAGAAGACGGCGTTGGACGCCATGCTGTGGGTGCGGGGAATGCTCCAACTACGGTCGGCGTCCTGAAAGATGAGTCGTGGGGGAGGGCGGAGGAAAGGTACCGCAACTCTCCTTCCGGATGTCAACCCTAGTTCGAGCTTTCGCCACCTGGTATAGTCTTTATATGCGAGAAAAAAATGTAAAGGACTTGGCCAATCTGGGACGTCGCGCGAAGAGGCTGCCTGGGAGATTCGATTGAAACGGTGATACGAAACGTTCTCAAAATATAAAACTCAGTAAAAAAAAAATGCGATGGAGGAACGGTGGTTAAACTCGTGGAACAGCTAGAGATGCAACATGATTAAATTGGCCGAAACACGATGTAACCTGGAGCGAAAATGCTATTTGGCCGGGTGGCTTGTAGGTCACCGCCGGATTCAAAGGGAACAGCCGCCACGCAGCCATCCATCCATCCGATTTGGCTATAGGTGGCGCCAGCCACCTCCCGATTATAAAAGGGTTCAGCCGTACCCGTCCATCCACGCCTCGTCGTCCATTGACTCACGGGGGGCCACGGCTTTCGTCCTTTGTCTAGTTATGCAGAAACGTAGTTACAGCCGTTACCCACCTCTGCGGCTCCGCTCGAAGTAGACCAAAAGTTCGTTGCGATGACACGAACCTCTCGAGCGCTCCGACCAGCTTGTTGTTCCATCGATTCTTCATGTAGCTTGTAAGGCCAATGACGTTTCGGCTCTGCGCCACCTGTCCCCCGGTAACGACGCGCCTCAAAACAGCTGTCCCTTTTCTCAACAGGCGGGAGAAAACACAGTCGGTTGGACTCTCTCTCTCTCTATTCTTTCAAGACCGTTTCCAACGGCACTACTCGGTTCCTCCCTCCTCTTGCATTCGCATTTTTCCTTTGCTTACTTCGGAGAGACGAACCTCGGAACGTTCGGCCGAGGTTTCAACGAGACCGTGCTGGTTTGCGTAAGTTATTCTCGCGCAAACAGCTGGTTTTCTACGGCTGGTCTCCCCCAACCAGCACCACCACAGCTAGGTACTAGGGGTGCCTGTCAGGGGAGAGGAGGGTACAGGTGTGTATAGTAGCCTCCCCCTCCCCTTCCCCCTACCTTCCCGCCTCCTCTCTGACCTAGACGACCACCTGTCCCCAAAATGGCCGCCGCCATACCAATGGTAGGGTGTTTCATTGTCGGGGTACAACGAGGAGCCCCTTCCCCGTACCTTCGTTTCTGGTTGTGTTTTGATTCTCCTGAATAGGGGTCTTTTTTCCACGAATCTCACGCCGGTTTGCAGCGTGAATTGATGTTCGTTGCACCTCCTCTCTCTCTCTCTCTCTCTATGTTGATTGACAAAAGAAAGGAGGGTAAGGTGCGTTTGTCAGCCCCCTCTCCTTTCTCATGTTGCAGAAAAGAGGGGGAAAGGGGGGGAAGAAGAGGAGCTGACCCCACCTCTTCAGTGGCAGTTGTTATTTTCTCTTCATCTGTTCTCCCTCCCCCGGATACCTGAGCTCAAAATTCATTGAGGAACAACACCAGTTTCTTTTTCTTTTTTTATTGGAAAGGGGATCTTTGGGGGACATTGACAATGCAAGGTTCTTGCCCTTTCCCAATTCCTTCCATTTCTCAGCCTTGTAAGGGGGAAGGGAGGACTCGCAAGTAACCTCTCCTACCTGCCTGCACAGGTTGCCTCGGTCCAAAAACGCGCTCAAATAACTTCAGTTTTTTTTTTTATGTTGTAGGTTTTGAATTTTTTCGTCAGATGGCGGCAAAATATTCCGAGCGCTCCAAATAACTCCCCGTTGGTCGTCGCGGACCGGTGGCGTTCTCGACTGGCGATAAGATAATTATTTCTCGCCCGTTCGTTGTCACCTCGGATTTAGCCATACCCTTGTTTACGTATAGTTATCGTATCGGGGACAGCCACTGCAGGTTATCATTGCGTGCGCCGGTGGCGTCGTTGCACATTCTTTTAAGTACCCTATAGCGCCTTTCCAGCGCTTATCACCCTGCTGAAAGATGAGTAAGTAGCCACTGGACCGTGTGTGTACACATGCGTGCGCGGAGTGTGTGATGTTCCGCGGAAAAAGAGCTACTACGCACGCCTAGATCGTGTTGGCGCGGCCCACTGGACAAAGATGGCGGCGCTCTCTGACGTCACGCCTCTGCGGTGGCGCTGCTGTCGGTGGTGCGCATGCGCAGTACCGACAGCGGCGCCCTCCGCGGCGTGTCGGCGCATGAACGGCGCGACTTTCGATCATTTCAATCATCGTCTCCTCTGCGCTGTCACGTTTGCTTTACTGGGCTGTGGTACACGTTCGAACTGCTAATAAGCGTCACAGTGACTCGGCGCTCAGATAAGCGTCACAACGCACAAAGAATTAAAAAAGAAAAAAAAAAAGAAAAGGAGGAACCAATTTGTGTGAGTCGGGCTGTTTTGACGTTATTAGATGGTGAGGTCGACTTCTTAGGTCGGGGGACGGCTCACTGACTGTGTATACCTAATAACATCAAGTTTTTTTTTTTTTTTTGCGCAGGCGCAAGCTTATTTTAAGTAGAGGGTATAAACATGTATCAAATTTTCTTGAAAAAAAAAAAAGAAACAGTTGAGTCGTCCAGTCTCTTACTTCGTCCATGTCCGTTGCAATTCAAGAAGCTAGGGCGAGAAAAAGGAAGGCCGGGGAGGAGGAAGCGGACGGAACGCTGGAGAGAGGAGGAGGTTTTCCCCTCTCCTCTCCAGCGTTCCGTCTGCTTCTTTTTCCCCAGCCTTCCTTTCCCTCGCCCTACCTTCTTGAGCTGTAACTTACTTAGTTGCGCTGTTTATTTTTTTTTTTTTAAAGATGAAAGCGTCACAAGTGGTGTTCGTTAAAATCAAAGACCACACTGGCTGAAGCTAAGCGAGCGCAGCTACCCTGACTGTCCATGGAGAACTTCCTTTGTACGGGCGAAAAATGAAGCAATGCGTCCGCAAGCTGCGAGGTCGCTTCATTTATAGGGCGATCAAACGAGCTTCCCCATTAATGGCATAGTGCAGTTGATTAATGGTGCAACGAGTAAGTTGAAAAATGATACAGACTACTGGAGGAGTCCATTGCCGCATTGGCTCAGCCGCCGCCGGCACACCTCAGCTGTGCCGGCGGCGTTTCGGCCCTCCCTTGTTAGAACTCTCTCTCCCATTTTTCTTTTTCTGAAAAAAAGACGTGAGAGGGAAAAGTGAAGGGCCCCACTTCTTTTTCAGCCTCGTTATTAATTTTTGTGTCTGTGTGTGTGTGCTTTATTGGGGTGTCGGGTACAGGTTATGCTTCTTCACTCCAAAGCTCGCACCAGGTGGCGTTGAATGCCCACCCCTCGTTAGGACCAGAGGGAGGGGGGGGGGGGGGGTTCGGACGCGGAAAGGCAAAGCAGGTAGCTAGCGCCCCTGGGAGTCTGGAGGGAAACCTTGTTTGAAATTTGAGCCGGGACGGACTCGCGCAAGAGTGAATGGGGAGGTTCTGGGATTAGCAGGGATGGTTTTCCCCCTTTATTGTGTAGGTAGGGGGATATTTTATTCATTTTGTTTGTCCCGCTCCCCCTTTCGTGAATCAAACTTAATCGGATAGATTTTATTTTTATTTTTTATTAACAGGTGTGGGATACAGCAGGTTAAGCGATTGCCGTTGGTTCGTTCATGTTGAGACTCGCTCTTAGCCTATAGCATATGTTTCGGCGTACCTTTTTGTTTTTCCGTCTTCGCTCGTTCGTTTATTTCCACGTTCATCCGGTTGAATGGGCGCAACGCTTGTCCGTCGTTAGGGCCGGTTCACACATTTGCGCTCGACGAACTGCGTGCGGTGCAGCCGCTCGTAACCGCTGTTGTTCTTTGAACGTTTTATTTGCGTAAAACTGAAATGAACACCGCCGTGTCGCTTGACTGTAGTCTCATCTGAAACGGTGGCCTGGGGGAGGGGGCTGATGGGACAAAGACGACAGAAAGAGAGATAGACAAAGGAGAGAGAGTTATATGTACGAGGGTCGTGACCGCTTACGGCGAGAGAACACACTGTCGCCATCTATCGGGCAGACCTAGAACGCCTTCGATCTGCGTACAATTTACGCACCGTACTTTCACTATGTGCTCGTAAAAAAAAAAAAAAATGCTTAGGATGTTAGATAATACTATTCCCCACGGATAGCGTTTTTTTATTTATTTTTTTATTTGGTTGCGTCGTAGAGGGAATGCGCAAATGGCGACGGAGGCGCGATTGATCGAGAGAGTGGTATGACTCTGTTTCCCCTTACGAACGTTATGAAGCCGCCGAAGCCAATCCGGTGTTGTCTGAATGTCACGTGACCTTGGGGATAAGCGCAACGACGCGCGGAATCGCTCGGTCACGTGATTCGTTTGCAAGGCTGGATTGGATGGGGATGGCTTCTTGGCGTCCGCTGTAGTCGATCGATCTCACGATGAACCAGAGTATGGAGTCTCGCCTGTTTAAAGTGTTTACCCACCAACGTAAGTTATATATTTTCGAGACTGCAGCGTGCGCGTGTGCATTTGTGTGTTTTCGTGCGTGTCTGTGTGTGTGTGCGTGGCTCGTGTGCGTTCGTTGCCTGGTGCCTGTCTTAACGCCCATCGCTTAGATCTATCATCTACGATTGCCAAATAAAACAGACGGACTTAAAACGCGGGATGAGGATAAATGAAGTCAAGGTTTTTTTTCGAAGTTTTACCCCTGACTCCGTATTACGGAGACAGAGAGAGGGAGGCGATATTAAAATCAACAACACTCGGCGGTCGAGAAAGTTACGGACGCGCATTTGTCACGGAAATTACGTCGAATAAAAAATGAAATAAAAATGAAACACATACGCACCGCTCATATTTACGTTTCTTATCTATACGTGCGTTTGTTTTCTGCCGGGGAAAGAAGAGTGGAGAGGAAGCGCGTAAGAGAGAAAGGAGGACAGTCGGGTCGAATTAATTCCCCTCGTTTGGGCTCCAAGCTTCTCGCCTCTCTGCAAAGAGATTATTTTATTTTAGACCCGCTCCATTGTTTTGTTTCTTTTAATTCCTCCCTCTCTTTAACGTTCACTCTGCGTACGTTGTTGTTATTGTTTTTTTCTGACGGGGTTTCCGATTGATTTCAACAGGCGGTTCTGCCACGAAGGCTACTACTGTGCAGCGATGGGAATTGGACGCGAGGGAGGAAGGGAGACAACTAAACAAATCAAAACGCTTTCGGACATATTTATGCATTTTGCTTTTGCTGGAGTACAAAAAGACGGGCATGAATCATCTTTCCGGACGCAGCCTTGCGATGGACAGGAACGGACGAGTACGAGGCCATATCAACTAGTCCAAGTGCCGTGAACGTCGCAACACGTGACTCTAGCGTCACTTCCGAAAGTCACGTGACATCCACACGGCATTGGATTGGCCGGTAGCGTCCGATGCGCTCCATCGAACGGAGTATGAGTAGCTCTGCGTGCCGTTTACGTAGTGCGCAATGGCCAGTCCGACTGGGCAGAGCGTCGGTCGACGTTGCAGCGCCCGTGTGCTGCTGCTACTGCTGTTGCGTGCGCTGCACTCTTTTCTCTTTTTTTTTTTTTGTCTTTGTGCCGGTGGGCTTTGTCGGGAATGCTTTTGTTTGCTCGCGTGCTTGTTGTTATTCTCGCGTCGCGAGCAAACTCCGATGACGGATTGCCCCCTAAAAACACACACACACACACCAAAGGTCGTTGTCGAGACTAGCTGCTGGTCGAACCTTTCCCCGTTCTGACGTTCGCAACATTGTTTCCAACGGATCGCCCCGAGAGCCTCGCATGTGCTAGTTGGGTGTCGCGGCAGCTGTTATTCCGGAACGATACGACTGTGGGGGTTACTTCCGAAAATGTGAGATTGCCTGTAGCTGGCACTAGAGATATATATGGAGCGTTTAGCGTCCGTGTGCCGCCCATATATATCGAAAGGGGTCTCGAGGTGGTAACCAATGACGTCACACTAAAGCCGGAACGTTGTACACTGTCGACGGTTTTTAACATTTCTGGACACGGACGGACGGATTTTAACATTTCTGGACACGGACGACGGACGGACGGAAAATCGTTTCCCGCCACTTCACATAAAGCTTCAGATAACCGACAACAGTGATACTATGGACCAAGATGGGCGGACGTGTCGTTGCTATGAAGCGTGGCTTTAGTTAGTGGATGGATGGATATACGGCTGAACCCTTTTTAATCAGGCGGCTGCTCGCGCCACCTATCCGAGGCTTCTCAATCCAGCAGTTCACTGATCTCCGATTAAATTGTGATTTGACGGTGAAGAGCAGAGATTCTCGTATCTCCGCCAAGCACGAGCATTCACGCACCTTTCTTCTCGACCGAAAAGTTACGATCCGTGTGACGGTTCCAATCTACATACGCCTGCAAATTTCACTGTAAGAAAAAAAAAAGCACAATAAGAGAAGTTTGGAACTTTGTAATGCGTACGTGCCACTGCTTCTGTTGAACCAGACCTTTCAGCCCTCGGCCTCAAAGTGAGTTGCTTCGTTTGTATCTCCTCCCACGCACCCTCAGTGCCGCCGCGTATCTGCGAGTATCTGCCGCCTTTCACAAAACCGGAAAGGGAAGATTAAAGTGAAAGGGAAAGGCGCCATCCCGCTTATTGTTTTCTAAGCGCCGCAGAATAGGTGGTGTTATCTCCGCGCGAGAAACAAGCTCCTCGTGTGTTTGTGACGCAAACGTTCTCTCTCCCCCCCCCTCACACATACGCACACGCACACACCTACGGGTACGCGATTGTGTCACATGGCGTTTCGTGATACAGAGTGATACACAGAGGCGTTGATGTCTTCTTTTGTTTTAATGCACGCCGCTCTGTGTCGAGTTTCGACCGCTCTCTCTCTCTCTCTGGCTGCGTGTTGTGTAATCTGTTAGCTGACTGGAATCGTGGCCGTCGCGATGAAAGTGTTCTTTTTATATCGGCCGCCTTTTATTCTCTTACTTCCGCGGTACGTGCATGTTTCTTTTTTTTTCCCCCTTTTTATTCCCTTTTCTTTTTCGTGTGGGGTGGAAGAGGTGTCGGATCTCGCCCCAAAATAAAGAAAAAAAAAACGAGAAAGCAATTTTGGCAACAAAACGTCGCCGTGCGACCGCGTGCTATCATAATCTATTGTTTCTTTTATTTTGGTTTATATGTGCATATATATTTTTTGTTTCGACAGCGCGCGCGCGCGCATATAGGGAAGGGTGGGCGGCATTTCCGCGTTTGCACGCTCCGGCGGTGGGATGAGTCATGCACGCTCTGATTTCGTAACGTCATCTCTCCGTCGACCAGAGGAGATTAGCTTGCCAAGTTTGACTGGTCGCGCGTCTCCAGCTATGCCCCGCCGAAACCACCTACAGAGCGCTTCCAAACGCTGTTCAAACGTTCAGAAAAGAAAAAAAAGTAGAGGTAAATTAACGAACGGAGTGAATTTAAACTTTGCGCAAAGGTTTGGCTTCTTTTTATTATATATATATATATATATATATATATATATATTTCGGGAAACGTTGTGTGTTCATTTTAGCGTTTTCTCTTCCTCCCCTAGCAAGGTGCCGCTGAACGGAATATTTATATTGTCGACGCTTAATCCCGCGTTGATTGACCTGCGCAATGGGTCATAATTAGTAGCAGGTGACGCGTCACAAACACGTGACCGTCTGTCTCTGAAGAAGAGACGTGAGTGCCGAGAGAACTTGTGGTACCACTTCCCATCCTCAAGAGTTACCGTTTTACCAAAACAGACATGTTCTAAACGCCCCCCCCCCCCCCACACACACACACACACAAAATAAAAAAAAAAGGAAAAAGGGCATTGTTAGATTTTGTAGGAACAACTTCATGCAGTGTAGTGACCTGCTCAACGCTTGCTTATTCCTTCAGGTGACATCGAGTGTAGTTAACAAAAGCGAAAAACGTGCGAGTAGAAAAAAAAAAGTAGTTTTACAAAGCACACGATGATTTTTAGAGGAACGAGGGTACTTTGGATTGTCTGCGGCCGCAAGCGATAGCCTGACCGCCCCTTCTGCGCATGCGCTGGAGCGCGTGAGGAGGAAAGAAAGGGCGACCGTAAAAGAGGAAGGAAAGGCGACACGGGCGCTGCAATGGTGTTTGTTGACCATTGCCGGCAGAGTCTGGTGTCAGGTTCTGGTGGTGTTTGCCTTGCTAGATTGGAGTGCTTTCGTGGCGGTACGCAAGGGGAAGAAAAAAGTGATATCGTGAGCATCAGTGTACAGTGATGTGTGTGGGAGACATCGACCATCGAAAAAGGGGGTGGGGGATATTTCGGCGTGACGTAGTGATCAGACGGAACTTCCGCGTCCTCAGTCCGTGACTACTGGTGACGGAGGACATGACGTCGACGCCATCTTGCTACCGAGTTATGCACCAGCTCAAAAACTCTGACTTCCCGCGCGAGTCTGAATTCTGCGGACGCGGGCTTGGAAACGTGGCCTTGTTTGTACACGGCGTGATGGTGCGTACTGTTGCCGCTGTTACACCCGCCTACTGAGCAAAGAAAAAAAAAGAAAAAGAAAAGAAGTTGTTCCGCGACGGAAGAGCGAGACGACACTCTCGATGAGGCGAGAGTTTCCGGCAAGTTCCGTCGTCGAGGTGTATCCTCCGCTTCGAAGGAAGACGGGGGCGCGCCTCGCAAAGACCGCCTTTATAAATAAATAAGCCGCGCGCGGGAAGGCTTGAAACGTGAAAAAGCGGGAAGCTTCACTTCAACATCCCGATGTAGGCATCATCCTCCCCTCCTGACGAAATCATGAAAAGTAAAGAAAGCGGACCCCGAGAAAGAAGACTGATGCAGCAGCGCGATGTCTCGGACTGCTGCCAAAGGCAAGCCGCCTCTAATGTTGGCGTTGTTTTGTTGTTGTTTCTTGTTTGATGGCGTCGGCTCTGTTGTTGTCTGCTGGTGATGTCGTCGTCTGCTCTTTTCACTTTCGTCGTCTGGGCTTGGCTCGTTTGCCTTGGCGGAATGACTTTGTGGGGGAGCCTCGAGGGAGAGGGCCACGGGGTCGTCGATACGGAAGTGCGCATGTTTGCAAACAATGATCTCGGCCGCCATTGGTAGGTCACCCTGCCCATGCGTGGTTCGTCTTTATTTTTTTTTTCTTTTAAGTCGGGGGTGGATTGTGTTGGCGTTTCTAAAAAGAGGCCAGCCAACACTCCCTGTTGGAAGCCCTCTTATGGTTTGTGTCCGTCACTTCACGACCAAGATTCGCCTCGCCGTGACGTCATGAGTTGTGACTCAAGAAGTCCAGCTCGTGCTCAGACAGAGGAATGACTCTAATATCGCCATATTTTAAAGGCATTGCGACCTCTCGGCGCATGAACAGTCACAGCGTCCCGCTTACTTTTTTTGTGATCACGAGTCTTTGACGTAGGAGACGGGATGTCGAACGGAGAGACGGTGTCTTTCCAGTCGTGCAGCTATTACTACGGTCGTCCACAAACTTGTGTATCGGCTCGGCGCCGCCCTTGCGGGTAGGCGGCTCATTGAGTCGAGCGGCGGCGACGCGCTGGAATTCGACACCGGCGTGTTTGTTTGCTCGATGCCTGCGCCCTTGACTCGCAACCGAAGCGGCATTCCGACGCGTTCCCGGAGCAGATTGTATCGAATCGCGTCGGGACACCCAACACGAGGGGTGGCCGGTGGGCGACAGCGAAGAGAGGGGAAGGGGAAGCCTAGAAAAAAAAAACGCTTACGAATACAGCAGCACGTACGCGTGAAGATGACACCCAGATTCGTACCGGCCGCCGGCGCTTTTAACGCTCGCACCCGCGAGTAAAGGCGAACTTTTCGTCGAAACCTCGAGGGTCGGCGAGCCTTCCAAATTTTTCGGCAAAGATTGGCCGAAGCCTGACTTCTGGGATTCCGATGTCCGTCCGCCTCCTTGCCCCGCTTCGATCTGGATGAACGTCGTACCGCGGCGTACGGGTCGGGCTCCACAAACGATGACGTCATGGGGAGGTCTTGTCTACGCATGACGTCATGGCGGTTGACGGCTGTCCGCGTGCGTTCCGAGCCGAGTACGTACAAGTAGGGCGCCACAAACGATGACGTCATCAGCAGGCCTTGTCTGCGCATGACGTCACGCTAGCGTGACACTGCTGTCCGCGTGCGTTCCTTGGGAGAGAGCGCCGTCACGTGACGAGGTGCGTCGCGGGTTGGTTGGACACGCAAATCGTAGCTTCGTTTAGATATCCCGTTTCTGCGCCTAATAAGAAAAAAAGAAAAAACGTTGAAAAATATGTTTTACGTTGTGTCTCCAGAGAGGGCATTATACTGTTCCGTTTGCGGAATATCGCGATGCAGATCGAGGGAGAAAAAAAAAAAAAGAAACGAGGAACATATCTGTCAAAAAGCAGCTTTTGCGCGAGACATAAAACCTAAAGAATTGGGGCGCGCTGTCACAGACGGCTTTCTTGGTTGACACAACAAGAAGAACCGCTGAACAGCGATACCAACGAGTTTGGAGGGAAATTGGGGCCGATCAGCGAGCTATTTTGTTGTTGTTTCTGTTGTGTTTGCATCTGGTCGCTCAGTTCTTTTTTCTTTTGCGCGGCGTGCTGTCTGAATCGTTGGCGCCGGTTGACACCCGATCGAAGGGATTGTGCGCGCTCCGCCGCGACCCTCCGGCATGGCGGATACACTGTAGACACTCTGAGCCAGCGACGACCCAGACATAATGGACGGCGGCGAGACGGGAGCAGTGCCGCGGCTGCCGCATATAAAACAAAGAGAAAACAGCGCGAGCCGGAACTGTATAAAATAACCGAAAGACAAGCGCGTGTGACGTTTTTTGTTTCTCCTTTTTTGTGGAATTCGTTGGCTGTCGTGTTTCGAAGCTTGTAACCAGCCCCAGTCCCCCCACATTAGTGTCCAAACTATTCTGACCAATCCGTCTTCTTTCGCATCTTATTCCGCAGCTCCTGTGGAAGTCTTTGTCCTGTCTGTAAGCTAATGTAGTCCGCCTGCATCGTAGTGCGAAGTATCACGGACTATGACAAGTTATAAAAGTCATGTCTCGTCAACACCCTCCCCCCCCCCCCACACACACACACACAAAAAAAAAAAAAAGTTTGTGTTTAATGTGCATTGTTTACAGTAGGGAGTTTTAGTAGATCGTTCCGCTGACTCCGATAACGACACCCGATCCTCCGCCGACGCCTTTGGGCATGCATCGTTATCGGGTACGGTAATCGGAACGATCTACTAAAACTCTCTATTAACGAGACAAAGACGCACGTGTTGGCCCAGTTCGTTCCCTAAAGTGGTGTTTCTTTATGAATCAACATTTTCTTTATGAATCCA
The DNA here is from genome assembly GCA_037355805.1 of Ixodes ricinus. NCBI lineage: Eukaryota > Metazoa > Arthropoda > Arachnida > Ixodida > Ixodidae > Ixodes > Ixodes ricinus. Next base: position 121,209 of record JAZHYW010032330.1, on the reverse strand, counting down.
TATCAGCGGAACACAACTGTGTGAAGTGAGAGTAAAAGGTCGCGGGAGGAACTCGGATAGGGAACCCGCCTCCGTTACGGTCCAGACCGCTCGTTGCCCTGGTTTGACTGCGGGGTGCGCATTCTCGAAGCTCTCGAAGGTAGGCAGGTTGCTCTGGAACAACTGCCCTTTTCATCCTGCCAGTAACTGTAGGATGAAACGGGGAGTAATTGTTCTCTCGCGCGCGCCTTTGGTTGGTATCGCTTCACGCAACTCGTCAGAAGGGGGCTTTGCAGTGAATCTGTAGTGACCCGTTGGGTGTAAGCTGATCAGGTAACCCTGTGTTTCTTCCTCTATTTATTTTTCTTAGGTGGGGGGGGGGGGGGGGCGGGCGGGGCGGGGGTTCGCCTAAAATCTGTTATTTTCCGCGTCTGCACGTGTTCGCGAAAAAAAAAAACACATCAGTGGTATGTGGGCCAGACCTGTTCTGGAACTGGACTGGGCCGGACGCATTTTATTACGTGACTGCCCGCGCGCTCGTCTCGTCTGCTCGCGTTTATGAAGGTCGTGTGTGTAAGGGGGGGGGGATGCTCGGCTTTCGGCAGAAGCGTTGTCGTCTTGACTGAATCCTCTCGTCTTTCTCGTTTCTTTTTTTTTTTTTTTTAACCTGCGTTTTGGTTTCATTGGGCCGTCTGCTGTGTTGAGACTGCAGAGACATATGGTCCGGGGCATGTTTGTTCCTTGTCTGCCGGCCCTGCCACACCGGTCGTACACAAACTGTCCGCGAACATGTTCCAGGCACACACGTACGTGTGTTGCAAACGAGCTTCCAACATGCTCGAGCCCCTCCCAATCAAAAGAGGGGAACGCTGTGCGCGTCCAGCCGTTCCAACTACGCAAAAGCTGTCGGCGCCGAGGTCATTGGAATCTTCGCGGAGTAAGACGCCTTCCCGGTCAAGTATTTGGCGTGAGCGGCCCGAGTTTTGCGTGGTCGGGACTCTGGATACGCCAGGTTTGCTGGCCAAGGAGCTTAGCTCCGACTCCGAGAGGGTGAGAGAAAGAGAAGGAGGGGAGAGGGGAGAGAGAGAGAGAGTCGGGGGAGACGAGACACACCCGGTCTGTCGCAAAGCCAGGAATAGCCCCCCGACGCAATGTTTTGTGTGTGTGCGTTTTGCGCGTCGTGTATTTTGGTGTTTTGGTGGCATCTTGGGCACGAATTTTTCTTTGTTGGGCCCGTTTTCCGTGTTTCAGTCCACCTGTCCGTACCTTTTGCTCCCCCCTTTTCTCTTTGGGGGCCATGCCCGGTTTCCACGCCCTCCCTCCCGTCTTTGTTGCTGTCTCCTTCCGTCTTTCTGTATTTGTGTGTTTAGATTATTGCCCAGCTTGCCGTCTTCGCTTCCATCTATCTTTCCGTCTTTTCGTCCGCCCAACTTGACGTCTTTTACTTCGTGTCTCTTTCCCCAGGTTTCTCCCATTTCCCCCCCCTCTGTTCTGCGTTCTTTTTTTTTTTTTTTAGTTTCTTCTTTTGTTTCGTAGAGAGTTTTTTCATCTAACGGAAGCTGCCCGCCCAGTAATTCGGTCTCGGAAGACAACGCTCTTGAAGGATTTTTTTTTCCTTCTTTTCTTTTTACCTTCACGCGGTTTTTCTCTTTTAGTTTCTCGTCGTGGTGGTGCACAACTTATTCTGTCTGCTCCGTGTTATTAGTTTCGCTACTCCCTTTGTTTATTCGGGAACACGTTTACGTGCTCCGTCACTTCGCCTTTTTGAATTTTAAAAACCTTTCCCTCGATGTTTTTTTTTTTTTATAATAATTAAAAAGTGTCGAACAGATAAATCTCAACTCCGGTTTGGATGCTCGATGTGTACTCCCTGACTCTATCTAATCGAAATGTACGAGGGCTGTTTTTTTTATGTTTTTGACGATTCGGGTAAATAAAACAAAAGTGGCGAAAATCTTATACACACAGAATGTGCATGCGTACGCAAGCTACTTCATTCACACAAATACCGCGCAGATTAAGGCAGTTATTACAACGTGGCACGGGCTTTTAAATACCCGCCCCAAATATATATATTTTCTTTTTTTTTAATTTTTGGTACTAGAATGGAGCAACTAAATATCGTTACTGCGATTCGAACGGAACGCGTTACAAGAGCTTGTAATTAATGCGCCATTTTCTCGTTACTCTGACTGAAATTTTTATAAAGCAGTAACCGCGTCCAATATTCTTTTTCGGGCCCATCTCGCGTTATCGCGTCACGTTCCCGTTACCTGTTCTATATCGTCACGTACTAAATATCGCGTACGGGGAGTGTGATTGTGCTTTTGACGATTGGTGTTCCGCCTGCTCGAGGCGTCGGCTGGGGTAAGGGGAAACGAAGTTACACTCCTAGCTAAGAGCCACCAAATGAGCTGCGCTTAGAGTATTGGCACTCCGTTCCCTGACATTGTTGTGGGGGCCGCCATCTTGGCTCGTATGCAGAGCAGACGCAACTGCCGGATCGTCATGATTCAAAAGTGCGACTTCCTCAGCATCAGATTCGGTGTTAGGAAGCTCACGCAATATTGCTTTGCTCTGTCGCGAACCGTTTAAACATTTGTGGAGGGCGGAAAAGCGTTTCCCGTGATTTCAGATAAAGCATCAGACCACTGGCAACCATGATTTTAAGACACAGTATGGCCAAGTGTCGTTACTCTGAAGCGTAACTTATTTAGTGCCACTAAGCATCGCCACACTGTTCCCGATATTGTTGTGTGCGCCGCCATCTTGGTGCTTGTGCATAGCAGACGCAACTGTAGTAGACAGACAGTTGGGCGAGCTGGTAGGTATTGGACATAGTTACAGTTGCGGACACAAGGACAGGGACAGAGATAGGTATTGAACATAGTTACAGTTGCGCACACAAGGACAGGGGCGGAGAAGAGAAACACGTAGACGACTTCTCTGTCCCTGTCCTTGTGTGCGCAACTGTAACTATGTTCAGACGCAACTGCCGATCGTCATGATTCAAAAGTGCGATTTCCTCAGCTTTAGATTTGGTGCTAGGAAGCGCATCCAATATTGCTTCGCTCTGTCGCGAACTGCGTTAACATTTGTGGAGGGCGGAAAAGCGTTTCCTTTGATTTCAGATAATTGGCAACCACGATTCCAAGAAGCAATATGGCCAAGTGTCGTTACTGTGAAGAAGAGTAGCTCATTTAGCGGCACTAACTCTATACTCCGTTTCACCTTATGTTGTACCGCAGCGAAGGCTAGAAGCGCGAGCTCATAGCGTTGGGAGCTACTCTTAACGGACGAGAGCTTGTGCCGCCTGATGTGCCCTAGAGCAAGGAGCTCGCGCTTGTAGCCTTTCCTGCGGTACATCATAAGGCGAAACAGAGTATAGCATGTGTCTCTGTCCTGGCGCTGCGCGCGGGATCGACACAGAAGCCAGACGACGTCCCTGGGGGCGGTTAGCACGTTGCGTGAGCCTGCGTCGTGCGTGCCAAACATTCTTCCCTCCTCCTCTCCGGGTTGGGGCAAGCAGCCGCCACCGTTTTTCCGGAGTTTTCTCGTAATGAGCGCGACGAGTCGTCCGATGGCTTAATTACGGCCGGGGAGAGGAGGACGAGGAGGAGGGTTCCTGCGTCGGCCTAACCTATCATTTCCGTACCTGACCCGCAACGAAGCTGCGCTCTCTTTAAAGGGGAGCCGACGCTCATTGTTTCGCTTCTTTTTCTTTCCCGCTTTCTCTTTTTCTATTTTTCGCACCTTTTTTTTTCTTTCTTCTCTCCTACTCATTCCGTTCTCTTTTGTCTTCGTTATGGTGGGTAAGAACATGAATCGTTTTCTTTTGTTGTTGATTTCTTTTGAAAAAGAAAATAAAGGGGGGGATGGCAGGGGCGGATTTATGGGTCAGACATGTGTGTGTGTGTGTGTGTTCTAAAAAAAGGCGGGGGGGGGGGTCGGTAAAGATATCTAACGTCACGAACAGATTAAATGTCGCGTACAAAAATAACTGCGTTTAAAATGCACGATACAAGAGACAGGCGTGGATAATTCTCTTGTGTCTGCAACAACCACCGTGTCCTTCTTTTCCTTTTCTTTTTGTACGATTTGGGAACGGTGTGATTGCTGCTTTTAAATTTGCCCCCCCTGGGCAACCGGTTTTAAATGTCGCTCGGTGTGAACGCGTGTTGTTGTTGTTGCCCCTGGTGGTGGTGGTGTCGTCGTCGTTGTTGCGCGCGTGTGTTCGTGCCCGGAGTTGAGGTCTGTCCACACTGGACACGACTCGCTCCCTCCCGACTTTCGTCGTTTGCGATATCGCGCCCCACAGAGGACGTCTGTGTTTGTACAGATGATGTGCGTGAGGCGGAGTGTACAGTGACCCTCTGCGTGGAAATTTGGAGGAAGAGGGTTTGGGGGGGGGGGGTGACATTAGACGCACTTTGGGCCGCGCCCCACGAGACAGTGTAACGGTACCAGTCGTCTTGGTTCTTGAGATCGTTGTTGCGCAGTTATCTGAAACTCCAGAAAAAGAGAAAAAAATTAAAAACAGCGCGAGACAGACCAAAATGATGTCACCCGGTGTAGGTCGCATTTACGAATCCCAACTATCGCCCAATAAGCGCAGAACTCACGCGCATGCGCAGTACGACGCCCCAAGCTGCTCGGAGACCTCTAATGTCAATTGACGCAACCCTGGTTACATTTTACCGTGTGGTATAGTACCGCATTAGCATTACCGTACGATCCGGCTGCGGTCGAACTTAGTGGACTATAGAGAATCTAGTTTCACCGTTAATATGCTCTTGCAGAGAACGGTACTATTAGAGATGAAACGGATCCTCTTTAAAGAGGAGCGAGAGTGGCAGTTTTGTTTAACCGGTCGGGCCCCCTTACCTTGACCCCCGCCGACCCCCACCACCGCCGTTGACCCTTCCTTTTTCCCTCTCGCACCCCCTTTGTTTTTCTCCTCCTCGCCTACCCACGTGGATCGACGTTGTGAGCATGCGGTCGTTCTTTGTCTCTCGGCGTGTTCGCGGAAATCGGGGTCAAACGGCACGAGCAGTCGAACAGCGGACGACGAGGTTGAGGGAGAGAGAGAGTACGTTCCCACCGGGCAAAAACAAATCCTCTTGTCTGTGTACTTCCACAGCTTCGTGTGTGTCGGCCGCCAAATACAACAATGTTTTTTAGCGCAATTTCGAACAAACAATTTTGCCTACATTCGTGCTACTAGAAGTCACCGCTGGCAGCTTTAGAAACAGCCAGTCAGTCCCGCGCATCTAGTTATCGCCGGGCGGCCAATGAGAGAGCGGCATTCGCCGATAAGAGCGCCGAAGGACCAATCGGGAGGCGAGAGCTCTGAGAAGCCCCGCCCCACATTTCTGAAGCCGTCGGCGACAACGCGAGCGAAGCTGTGGCAGCACTGAAGTGCCCAGGGAGCTCGGCGCTTTAGTGCTGCTGTCTTTAGACTTGTCTTTCTTTCTTCGGGCATGTTAGAAGCACACGTATGCACGCAGCGAAGCAAGCGCGCACGTGAGAAAAACGAGACGCGTGTTTAGTAGGTTACGTACGTCGAGGATTAATTCTAACCAATATTTACTGAAAGTAAAAAAAAAAGGAAAAAAATCGTTACGCTTCTTCTTTGACTAGTCCGAACGCTTGCGCCTGTCAGAAGCCCGTCCAAAAAACAAGACTTGACAGAAGGGAGCAGCGACAGTTATCTCGCCGTGGCTTCTGTGACACACGTCGGGCGTTAGATCCGAGTTCTGACTCACGCGTCAGTCTTCGCTAAGACCGGCGATGGAGCACCCATTGTCTCTTATCCCAATGCACCGCGTTATACCTGCTTTCCGTCAAGAGTTTTTGCTGCTCCTAGTCTTCGTTTCAGTTTCTTTTCTTCTTTCTTTTTTGTGGGTTGCTGTTTGACGTTGCTGTCTGTTTCTTTTCGTATGAAATATATAGGGTGCGCCCAGTGGATCTTACGTTGTAAAACGAGCCTGAAACGAGCTCGAACTTTCACCGAATGTGCACTGAGGTGGTGCATTTTACCTCGCGAAACCTAAAAACGTGGCTCTCTTCCCGTAAAAACAGAAAAAAAGAAGAAAAAAAAAGGGTTATTGAACGTGTGAAGTTAATGGCGAGCGTGTTCGCAGACGACAGAGTTATAGCCGTGCCACACGGGCAACTCGAATTCCATTTACAACGAATGACATTTGAGCGGACGGCCAATCAGCGCGCGACACTTCGGGCGTAGCGCATTCTACGCGCGACAGATTGCGAGCTGATTCGCCGATCACACAAATGTCATTCGTTGTAATATGGCATTCGAGTTGCCCGTGTGGCACGGGTATTGGTACTAGTAGTAGTAAATACGTTTATTGGAGAGAAGCGGTGATTATGTCGTTGCCTCTTGCACATTCGGTGAAAGTCGGAGCATTCTATGTTCATGGCGCCGATGTTTCCGGCTCTTTTTGCAGTGTAAATCCACTGGGACCACTATATATATATATAGTGGTCCCAGTGGACCTTATGATAGACTGCAGCAGACTTCTCTCTGACATGCAAACTACAATCTGTTCGGTTTCATTGAACTTTATTCTTTGAGGGTTCTGCATCATCATCATTCGCGACGCATTCATGCGCGTGAAGTTCTCGGTCCTTTTAAGGCACTGGATCTAGTAACTGGTTACAACGAAGGGAAAAAAAAAAAAGTAAGGAAGAGATGATCGAGTTTCGCCTTTCAGCATTTGAGGAATTCGCACAGTCCTCGGAAAAGACGCCAAACGGAAGTTTCAGCTCGCGCGGCGGGCAAGGCGCGCCCGCCGTTTTTGCGCGCCCGTGGCGCCATCTATCGGCAACGGCCGGAACCAGAGGCGCGCCCTGCCGCCGCCTCGGTCGAGAAGTGGCTGGGTTCCCATTTGCGTCGAGAAAACCGGAGTCGTAAAAAGAAAAAAGGGACAAGGTCTTTGGCGGTCGTGCCGGTGGCTGCCCGGGGAGGCCCCGAGACTCAGCCTGCGTGCTGCGACGCACGTACTTGTGTCTGTGTGTGTCGGGTGCCGCGGTCGTCATCGTGCGAGCGGCTTTTTTTTTTTCAGTCGAGATTTGACAGTTTTGGCAAACCTTTCATCGTTTGACGGAGTTCGATACTTTCGAACAATGTTGCCCGACTTCCCACCCAAGATTTCCGAAGTGTGCGTAAGGCTAGAGCGCGATGTGGGAGCATCTGAGCGACCTTTGCTGTTACGAAGGTTTTGCCGCACTTGCGAGATGAAATCTACGCGCTATCTAGGAGAAATATTCGCTTATAACGTTGTCGGGATTATTTCTCGAGCCCGCGACGAGAGAACGATGCCAGAGAACGCAAATGTGTGTAGCCAGCCTTTAGCCATAAACTGTGAGAATAGTGGTCCCAGCTTGCCCACTCTAATCGATACGAGTCGAGAAAATTGCCCCTAAACGAAACGGTTAATCGGTTCTCGGACTTGGCCAATCACTGCTCAAAGTACGTTTCGCGGTTCGAAAGAAGCGAGCAGCGGAACGCGGAAATTTCACTTCCGGAGGCAATACGCCGAAGGAATGTGTTTGGACCGCCGTATGGCGAAGAAAAAGAAAGAAAAAAGAGTTATAAAATTATCCGGTGATTCGCCGCTCGCCACGTAAGCTGGTTAGACGACGTCATCGCCATTCCCCCCACCGCGACTCACGCACTGCCATCGAGTAAAGAAACTAAAGCCTGTAAAAATGTCCTCTAGCTTTTTTCCTTTTTTTTTTTTCCTTTACAGCGAATCGGGCGAAGGAATTTGTCTCTGGCATGTATCCAAACGCTTCGTGTTATATTGTAGACACGTTGAGCACGGTGGTACGCTGCAGAAATGGGTAGAGAGAATTATCTGCGGGCTCACCTGAAGCATCTTAGAAGCATGTTTTGCTTCGAAGATGTCCGCTGGCGGTCTTTGCGTGACCGTCAAACAAGGAAGAAATGCGCCTGAGACCGTCTTTTGTGCGATGTACGTACTGGCGCCGCGCTTTTAGAAGCGCACGGCGTGCAAAGTCCGAAGCAACTCAATATCGCTCGCAGTCAATCAAATTGCAGCGTTAGACTGAGTTCGGAGTCATTTTACTCGTTCAGTTATTCCGTAGGAAGAGTAGTATAGTCGACGGTTCTAAAACTTCCGATAGTTGACTTTTTTTATTTATTTTTTCTCCCCGGAAATTATGGATTGCGGCCTAATTAATGAGTCCCGCGGCCCGTGCGGTATGGTGACCCGTTGCTCCTCGTCCGTGCCACGTGTTGGCAAAGGCGTTGCTTGTGGCGCGGGGCGGGAAGGAGTGCGAGGAGGAGGAGAGCGGTCAGGTTGACTCAGAGCCGGCTGTTGGGGCCGAAACCGAGGACGACCCCCTCTCCGCTTCCGCATTCTCAAAGCGCCAACCGCTCCCTTCCCCGTACACTGAATGAATGCGTGTTTCTTGGCTGCTTGGAGCGGGGAAGCGGCCAGTTGAATGGAGCTCGGCCTCGTTGGACATTCCCACGACTCACTAAGGGGTTTTTTTTTTCGTTCTCTCCCCCGTTCCAAGGAGCTTTACTGTGCACCTTGTCCACAAGGGCGCCGCCATCTTGGATGTCGTCACTTCCAGTAAGGGCGAAAACATTGTCGAGTGTAAACGTAACCGTACCCATTCTCGTTTAACCTAGAGCCACTATAAATGAGCTCCGCTTAGAGTATCGGCGCTCTGTTCCCCGACATTGTTGTGGGCGCCGCCATTTTGGCTCGTATGCTGAGCAGACGCGACTACCGATCGTCATGGTTCAAAAGTGCGACTTCCTCAGCATTAGATTCGGCGTTAGGAAGCTCGTGTAAATATTGCCTTGCTATGTCGCGAACTGTTTCAACGTTCGTGGAGGGACGGAAAAACGTTTCCTGCATTTTCAGCTAAAGCTTCAGATAACTGGCAACCATGATTTTAAGCCACACTATGGCCACGTGTCGTTACTCTGAGGCCTGGTTCACACTTGCGAATCGGTGGGCGAATCTGCAAGAATTCGGCCGCCGGGCGTAGCGTCTACTGTGCATTGCCGAGGCCGATTCCGCTTCGGCGGCAGCGGATTAGCTGTAAGTGTGAACCAGGCCTGAAGCGCAGCTTATTTGGTGGCACTGGCGTGAACCAGCCTCAATATGCGGACGTATAAAATTGTATCCGAAGGGCGAACGCAGCGCTGTTGAGGAGCCCGTGACACGGCGGAAGGTGGGTGGGGACCTTGAGAGGCTCGTCTGGGCCGCAAGAAACGAAGCTTCACGGTCGCTAAACTTAGCCGCCACAAAGTAGCGAAGCGGCGCAGACTGACTGACCGTCTCGAACGAGGAGAGTCCCCTCCGGTCACGCTTTTTACGTTGCCTCTCCTGGGCGTCTGGAGTCTAGGGCTTTCCTTTTTCTCTCAAAGTGCCTGCTGCTGGCGTCTGCGGTTCTGTGCGTGTGTTTGCTGACTGCTAAATTTAGGCGGCGGGTGCGCTGCCGGCTTTACTTGTACTGTCTTGTCTAGCCAACTGCCCCCGCCCGCTCTCTTTTCCACTTTCCCGCCTTTTTAAAATTTTTTTTTATCCTTCCTAAATTTTACGATGATAGTCGTGGCTGTTTTTAGACGCGATTTAAAGGAGGACCGTTTTCTTTTCTTTGCCGCTTTGTGTGTGTGTGTGTGGGGGGGGGGAATTCGCTCATTCGAGGGGAATGAAGGTTCAAGTTTAAACCTATATACCATTAAAAAAAAAAGTCCACCGAGCAACATTGCAGGCCACCGTATTTTTGTAATGTATCCTTTACTTCAGACAGAAAAAAACAAAAAAACACTGATGGGACCTTGGACACGTACTGAATACTGTGCGGAAACCAACAGGTTGCCTTACCAACTACAGAAAACATTGGTATTAATAGTAATAATAATCTATTGGCTCTGGAGAGCCGCGGCACCGCAGAAATGCAACAGCCCGTACCATGGCGGCCTCGAATAATTCACGCGGCAGCTGCTGGCGAGCGCGCAGAAATGGGTTCCTTGAGCACTGCTTTCGTGTGGCGAGTTCTTTTGCGTCCAGAAGTTGTCCGATGCATCGGTTTCTTCGCGGCTTGAGCGAGAGCATACGACTCACAACACTGGGACAGTCGAGCTCGCAAAACCGTAAACTGAGAAGATTTATCAAATAAAAACTGCGCGCGTGAAAAAAAAAAAGAAAAAGGGTTGTGTATGTTTATACAGCCTATAGCTTAGTCTGCCTCAACGGGTGACTTGTCTCCCAGCTGTAGATGAGAAATTTCGCGAGTGCAGTACGGCCGCTAGCCTGGGGTCTTTGACGTGCACCACGCAGTAGTGATACACGGCCGCACGCCGGTGTATGATGATGCTCATCTAGATCCAAGCTGGCACGAGTGGGGATTTACTTTACATCAATAAGCTGAGTGAAGCATTAAAAGTACGTAAACTGGCGTTTATATCGTGAAAACATAGGTAATAGTTTTATCAAACATAAACTACCTTGTAATTTATATTTGCCCCCGAAAAAAATTCGCAAGTATTTGCGTAGAAGTCGGGCCACACCGTTCGCAAGTCGAGCTTTCTCGAAGTTTGCCAAAAAAAGGTCGAAGAATCGCCGAAGCAGTCGAACCTCGTGTTCGAGGAAAATTCGCGACATGGCAACTAACAATTAGGGATATCTCAATCAGGGATGTCGAACCTCAAAGTTCGACTTGTTGGACAGCGTTGCCCAAAAATCTTCTAAATAAACAAACAACAACAAAAAATACTATTAAAACAGTTACACAGCAGCATGAATGTTTCTGCAATACAAAAGCGAGCACGCTTTTAATGATTTAACCAGTTTGTCGAAATGTTGCACCTTCGGGCGGCACCAAGTCGTTTTCGATCTCCGCGCATGCGCAAAGTCACACTTCTGTCGAACCTGTATCGAACTGGGAACTGAAAGTTCGAAAAAAGTCTGAACGTCAGCAGGTTCGCGTCGAAGAGCACTCCGGCAGCGGAGCCGCCGCCCGCGCCGCTCGCTGCTGCGTGACCGGCAACGGCGGCGTCAGCTCAGCTGATTGTTATGTTGGCCGCCGCATTTTTCTGCTATTTTGGGAAGGGGAAGGGCGGCGCGGCGCCACCGCCGCTACGCGCTCAGCTGTACCCGGCGGCGGCGCGCCTCCTTCAACTACGCAGTTTGTCGGCGGCGTGTCGGAGTTGGGGGGGGGGGGGACGGCAGGGCGGCCGCCGGGATTGGATCACGCGCAGAGAGAGGCGTCAATGTTGCAGAGTAGGGACACTCGGCCGCCCGGACCGTCTGCGTTTTAGGGGATGATTGATAAATGGCGGAGGGGAGACGCTACCCTCGCGGCGATGCGAGCGGAGGTGACCTTGGAAGTTTGCGACCGTCGTTTGCTGGAGCTTCGTTACGTTTCGACGTTGCAAAGTTCCGGGCCATGGATGGTTTCGACGAACATTGTTTGAGGCGTTGGAAAGTTTGTTGCTTGGAAGGTTTCCGACCAACGTTGTGGGCAGCGTTGGAAACAGTGATCCTCCACACCCCTCGGTGTTTTCTGAAGGTCACCCACCCCCTCTTAATTCGCAACGACTCCTCCATTCTCAATGCCCCCCCCCCCCCCCACACACACACACACTAATTTCAATTCCTGGGGAAACCCCTGGTTCAAAAGTTCGGTTGTTGACGGTTTTGCGACGTTGGAGAGTTTTGTTTTTGGACGTTTTCGACGTTGAAGATATTTTGTCCCGTCTTCGTCCTTTTTCTTGCCGCTTTCCTTCGATCTCTTAATGTGTTCGACGAACGTTGTTTGCAACGTTGAAAAGTTTGGGTTTCTGGAGGTTTTCGACGTTTCGAAAGTTTGGTTCTCCGAGTTTTTCGACGTCGTCAAGTTTGGTTCTCGGAGGCTTTCGAACGTTGGAAAGCTTGGTTCTCGGAGGTTTTCGACGTTTGAAAGTTCGGTTCGTAGGGATCTTGTTCCGCGTTGCGTACGCCGCACACGTCGAAGGCGGCATGGACGTCTGTGTGTGTTTACGGAGCAACTAGGCTCCACGAAGAAACAAACAGAAAACGGTCCCAACAGCTGCCGTTGCGAATCCCTTCCGATTCCAGAAACGCTGCAAGCTGTTGCCTCGAAACGGGGCTGCCCGAGTCGTCATAATAGTGTTTCCGTATCTCGCTCCCCTACGTTCGTGTGGTGTGCCTCTTGTAGGAGGAACATCCCTACAACATCGACCAAAGAAACGACAGCAGCGTAGATTTTTGCCGCTTCGCTTAACGGCGCATCATCCTTCTTGCCACGTTATTATTGTTAGCTCTTTTTTTATTATTTATTATTACTTTTGCGGTGGCCACACACACGAAGCGTTTAGCGACTCGCTCTTTCGTGTTGGGGGAAGTGAATTTTCCTTCCGATCGACGTAATTTATGTGGGTAAGCTAAAAAGGGACGACGCATTGCGTACAATCGAATGGTGATGGAGGCGATCTTTATGATTTTTTTTTGTCGATCTGTTACGTGCGGCCGTCGACGAGAAGCGAAAGTTGCGACTGCGATGATCGAATGTCTGGTGTGGATGTTTGTAACGCGGAAAGCCGACCGAGACACGCGGCGTAGCTCTACTCCGTAGAGCGTCTGCGTGGGATCGACTGCGCTGCGAGCGCTTGTAGCCGCTTACGGCGAGAGAAGGGACTGGCGCCATCTACCGGCCAGTTCCGGAACACTAGCGATATCTTACGCGGGCTCGGAGCAGATATGGCGATGTGTGACGACAGCATATTCCTCGTAGATGTGTCCCTTTAGTCCCTTGTAGTGCAAAACCCTTTAGTCTAGTTGTGCGCGGATCGGAAGTGGTTCCGAGGCTAGCCGATAGGTGGCGTCAGCGTGTTTTCTCGTAAGCGTTTGCGTTGGTGTCGAGCGACCACTCGCGAAGACAAATGTGCGAACCACTCTTATCGCTCGGTGTCGGTTCAGCAGGGGGCATCGCGGCGACCCGTGGGACGAAAAGTAATGAAGACGACTGTATTTTCACGCTGGCTCACCGGCAAAACCCCTCATTGCGATTACAACTCCTCGAGTGACTCAGGGCACCACGCATAGTGACTAGGTGGTGTGCAGAAATAGTACACTAACTAGATCCTAGTCAGTGTACTTTTTTTTAAAATATTACTGGTCAATTTTTTTTTTATTAATGTTCAAAACATTAAGGTTAGGCCGTTTTAGTGACGGTTCAAGAAGTCACTGTTCCTGTCAAATATGCAGCAATATCGTTGGCCGAGGAGCTCTAATATTAAGATGTCGTCGACTCGTCAGTGACTACTAACTGTATGCCCATTCCAACATCTGGAAGGCAACGGTTGTGCAAATTTGAAAACGCGGCAGAAAAAAAAAGAAAAAAAAAAGACTCTCCCGGAAATTGACGAGGATGGTCGGAATGAAGCAGAGAAGAAAATCCTTATCGACGAATTCAGTTGCCCCTCCTCTCCCAATCGGTCGAACCGGTGGAGAGAAGGAAGGGGGGCGGGGGAGGGGGATACCAACTAATAAGAGAGAAAACTAGAAGAAAAAAAATATCCTGGCATTCGTGGAATGCCCATGCTTGCGCCCAAGGCGCTGTATGAAGTGGGGAGGAATTCTTTCTCTCTTATTTTTATTTTTTAGCGATGAAAAAGATAAATTATAGAAGAGAAAAGAGAGGGAGAGAGAGAGAGAAAGATTTGGGCGAAAGCTCTCCTCGGAAGCAGGCAAAACCGGTCGGTCGGCAGCTCGCAAAAATGCCGCACCACCCCGAGGCACGGCGGCACTCCGCCGTTGGTGAAATAACAAAATAATAATAATAATAATAATACAAATAAAGGATCTCTCGAGACACACAATAAATATCGTCGGCGCGTAATAGCTTATATATAGCTTTAGTAGTAGCCGCTCTGGAACATAGACCGCTTAGCCTTTCTTGCCGCTCCGCGTTTATCTGTGTGTTTGTGTGCGCGCGCTCGTGCACATGCATGCGTGCGTGCCTGTGTGTGTACATACGTGCGTGCGTGCGCGTGCATGTGTGTGTCTGTCTGTCTGTACCGTCGGCCCGTGATGATGGTGTTGGCGGCGGCGACGACCCAAAGCCGATTCCTGCACGAGTACCCCCTCCCCTCCCCTCAGTACGGCCGCGGTGGCGGTCGGGAACGTACGCACCGGAAAAAGAGGGAGAGACGAGTGTGTGTGTGTGTGGCGGGGGGGGGGGGGGGGGGGTGAGGAACCACGCATTGCATTCGAACCTACACGCGTCGCGACCGAGCGCGGAAGACGCTACAGCACGAGCCAACCCAGCCCATCCAACGCCGCGAACCTTCGTCACGTGACATTCGCGCGGCATTGGGATTGGCCGGGACGACTGGCAGCGTCGTCTGCGGTCCCTCGTACACCGGGCAAACGGAGAGCCTGTCCTCTCCCACATTTTTTCCCACGGTGCGGCTTCTTTTATTTTTGTCTCTACTTCTTTTTTTAAATCGCGAGTGCCTCCGGTTCTGAGTACTACTACACCCTTCGTTCGACGAGCTTAGATCTTTTTTCTTTTATTTATTTTTGACGGATTGCCGGTTGGTTTTTACGCGTGGCGAAGAGGAGGCGGCTCGCTCGTGTTGGTCCTCTTCGGCATCGTGGACGATTGATGAGGGGAAGGAAAGAGAGAAACTTTGGAATTTCGGCCTGGGATGCCGCCGCCGCCGCCGCGTTCTCAATGAACCGGCTTCGGCGCGTTCGTCCGACTGGCTCCGGTTAATAGGAAGCAGGGGCGGCGGAATGTGGAAGAACAAAAAGGGCAAAGAAAACGGAACCCTCGGTGGGTGGAGTTTGTTGGTCCCGCCGCGGTCAAGCCGTTTCGGCCTGGTCCGGTCGGTTTGGGGGCACCCTACGTGCGGCGTGCCACGTGCGCGTGATCGCGGGCTACGGTTGTAGTCGCGGACATCCGAATTAACGTCGTTCACGCCAGCGCCTCAGAACACATCGTTCTGAGGCGCTGGCGTTTACAGTGCTTAACCAGCTCGCCTGCATCCTTACATTATCTTCGTAGCAGTAAATTTGCGAACTCTGCTTTGTGTGTCTTGCGCTGTTCGCGTTCTACGCGACACCAGGTAGGCCGGCAAATGCATTGAACCCTTTGGGAAAAGCTCGAAAAAGGTGAGATTTGTCTCATTTGTATTATATTTTGGATGACCAAACTTCGACGAAGTTTTCTTGGAATGGTGAGAACTTCTCGTGTTGTGATATCAGTACTTCCTACTGTACAGTTTTAGAGGGGAAATATATATATATATTTATTTTTTTCCTTCTGTCTTTTGACCATTTCACGAGTTGCAAATTGCGTTTGGGACATCGTTCTTGTTTGCCAAATCAAAGTAGGCGATGTCTGATGACATAGCTACCCTTGCTCGCCAAAGTAGCTTCTCTTTATTAAAATCGTTCTCCTAAGAAACTGCTGCCAGTTATTTTAAGCAAGAACGGGGGATTTTGAAGCGTGACGACAGCGATTTGGAACAGTCGAGCGGACGAGTTCCGTCGATGGCAGCAGACGACAGAGATTGGAGCGCTGTTTGTTTCAGTTAATAACCTTCTCGGCAGTTACCGACGACTCCAAATTCCGTCTTACTATTCCTGCGAAGCCCCGTGAAAGTTTGTTTACGAGACACTTCGCACAAGCATCAAAAAGCGCGTTTTTTATTCGTTCTTCCCATAGACTGGCAATCAAGGGCCACCGGTGGTGTCACCGTCGGGCTCGCCCCATCCGCGATCCAGCCTACTAAAGTAAAGATTAGTGGACCCCACCACTCTGACGCTGCGCCAATGTGCTTATTTGTAAGCATCCTGTTGGTGTATACTGAAAAGAAAAAGTAAAACCCTCAGACAAGGGAGACTGAAGAAGAAGCAGACACGCAAGGAAGTTCCAACAAAGTCTCCTGTTAGTCCTCTTTGTTTTCCCCACATTTTCTCTCTTTCTTTTTTTTTTTTTTTTTTTGCATTATGATTGTACATTATTTCGCCTACGCAATAACTCTGACCCTAGCTCGCCCAGTCTCCCAAAATGGAGGCTCGCCGTCGCGTCTGGCGGGGGGCTGTTTCCGAGCGCCGCGCCAGACGGCGGCGAAGTCTCTCACTTTCTCCCCGTCCCTCCTCTCCCTCACCCGCACTCGAGCCGCGAGCTCCAACCCGGGCCCCCGTGCTCGCGCCCCGGCGTTGGGGAGAGAGGAGGGGGGTCGATACGGGACGACCGAGAAAGACCCCGGTGCCGCCGAAGAACCCCCGACGACGTCGAGCTTCATTGATTCGGGAAGGGCGCCCTCCCCGGGTCCGTGCTCCGCCCACCCCAAAGCTGACAGTGGGGTGGAAGCTTGGCCTTCCGTCGTTCCAATCGACCTCCTCCTTTTCGTCGGCTGACCTCGCTCTCTGCGAGGGGCGGGAGCGCGACCACGTGACGAAAGATGGACGTTGTGACTGGTCCAACGATTACGTAGCTTCCAGCGCGCTATCAGCTTGGGAAGGGGGAACGTAGTCTCGGAAGTGTGTGTAAGTCGGTACTCCCTTTTACCTTGCGAGGGACAGCGGGTGGTGCTGCGAGCCATTCCAGATGATCGAGCTGGCTAAGCGTCGTTGCACCCCAAGCGAAGGTCACGTGATGGTCCCGCAGTATAGGGTTGGCTGGGGTGATTCGTAGCGTCGCTGTGATCCATCGTTAGGCGAAACGCGGAGCCGAGTCACTTTCTTGAAGCTATGGACTGAAGCTCAGCTGGCACTTTAACAGGCATGAACCACCTAGCTCAGCTCAAGCCGTCACAATATGGACTGGTACCCCCCCACTGGCGCGCTCTTTACCTGAAACTGGTGAACCACTCATTCGACACGTTTAATCATTACGGAACACCCGAGACTGTGGTGCGGACAAACGCAGAAACTTTCAAGTCGAGAGGAGAACGCCTCAACAGGTGTTACTTAAGGATTAATTATCAGCAACTCGCCTGCACTCAGCTTGGTTGTTTGTTTTTTTTGTTGTTTTTTTTCGTTTGAGGTGTAGGTGCCGTTTTCCTCTCCTTATCGCGCGCATGCGCTGGTAGTCGGGTCGCTCGCTGCATGTTCCACAGTCTTCGCGATGCTTCGCAAGGGAAAAGGGCGGACCGAAGAGCAGATTGGAGAAAAGAAGCGGCGACGTGCTGAGTATGACTAGATAAGTACGAGGCGACGTGCCACAGAGACGCCGGAAGGGAAAGATCGACGTTTCGCTCGGGACAGAGAAACGAGCCTTCATAAGAGACAAGCAGGGTTATCGCATTTCGACGTAGTCTGCGGCAAAGTCTTCACGACCCCGTCATTCGCTAAAACGTCGATTCGCTCAAATGACCGCTGTTCGCTAAAACGTCATTCGCTCATATGATATGGACCCGTGGGGACCCATGGTTTTGTACGTGTTCTATCGTGCGGAGCGCAAGTTCGTCTGCTTTTGCAGCGGTTGTGGTGACGTCAGAAAGACGCCGAGCTCTGATTGGCTCGATTGAAAGACCTCAGAGTTCTACCCGCTATCCTCCACTCAGAGCCAATCAGAGCTCGGCGTCTCTTGACGTCACCACAACCCCTGCAAAAGAAGCAGACGAACTTACGCTCCGCATTGCTGCACCAATCAGGGAAGGCCCCGTGACTTGCGCTTTTCACACTGTTTGATCGGTACCGTCAGCTCGGGTGGCGTTGGTTCAACTCGGCAAAATGTGCTTCGTCACGCTCGTTGGCTGTCGCAACCAGGGACTTTACGTTTGGTACAGCGCACATCGCTGCCTTTGCGCAGAGAAAGAAAGAAAGAAACAAAAAAAACGCCGGTTGTGAATGAAACTCTACGTGACGTTCTTTCTCGCGCGAATAGACCTATCTTCTCCACTAGTTTCCACCGCACATGTGCGGCGAGGCAATCGCGCGAGAGGGGGAGGGTTACTGTCGCTAATCGGCAGCCAGCAAGCAGTGCAGTCCCCCACCCCGGTATCGAGTGTCTCTGGACATCCGCTGGCGGCCGACAAGGGCATCCGGCCACGGACCGCAACTCCCACGCCCCCTGATTTCCGCTCAGACGTGTCGTCGACGGGAGAGTTCGCCTGTCGTCGCACTACGTCTTCTCGCGGCGTCGTGTCGCGTGGGCTGGCCGTCCGCACCGCCCCCAGAGCCGTCAGTCGGGGTTTAGATAAGATAAATGCCACGTCAGCCGTCTTGGTGCTGAAATCGCGGGGCAGTGATTTATACAGCCCACACACTTCCAGGCAAAGTCCAACGCTTCCCCACAAGTTCCTATGAAATTTTAAGTTGGTAGAAAAGATATTACTTTTTTTTTTTTTTAAGTGTACAATTTTTAGGTTTAAAACGCTACGAAGACCTTTCCTTGACACCTTTTTAAGCGAATATAAATTTTAGGATGTCCGAGACACTGTCATAACACCTTGTCAAAATATGAAGCCGTGAAAATAGGTTAGACAGCACGTGCCGGATTTTAGCCGTAGCGCTGCGTGGGTCCTGTGTGCGGCGTACCATGGATATTTGATTTGATTTATGAAGGGAACTTGGTTTCTTTGCGGAAATAGAGGTTGGCGTGTCTGCGGTCGCAATGAAAGAGAACTCCCGGTAAATCAACAGCTGCCGAAGTTAAAATTAACGATTTCCACCGACAGCCAAATGCAAGAAATGTTTAGTCCACCTGATGGCCTTCATGGGCCACGAGCGAGTCTGGACCATCCGGCGGAAATCTGCGTGACCTTGGCGTTCTTGTTGATAGCTGTCTCACATTTAAAGAACATGTCACTTAATGAGTACTTCTCTACGTAAACTGGGGCTGATTTCTCGAAGGACGCGCAACTTTTTGAGCTTTACATGTTTGACCTATTTATTTTGCTCCTTGGTTCCCTCAAGACTTGAATTCAACTCCGTAGCGTGGAACTCTTCGTCTTCTAATCAGAGCAACGAAATTGAGCAAGTTCAGAAGCGCCTGGTGCAAACTGTTTATGATAAATACTTTCATTGTCATTGTTGCTATAATTATAAATCGCTTGTGAACCATTTCGGCTTAGAGAGAGCTATCTAAACGACGTACCATTTGTGGTGCAATGTTTTTACATAAAGTAATTCCTGGTCAAATTGATAGCATATCACTTTTGTCATCAGTGAAATTACATGTACCGATGCAAAGTAGTAGAGTGATCTTACTATTTTAACCAAATACTCCATATCATGCCTCACCCATGTCTAGAATTAGGCACTTGTATAATGAACTTTATGGTGCCGATCTGGACATATATGCACAAAATCTTTTATCAGTGCTGAAAACATTGTAGTCTTTTATATATATCTTGTTTGTTTTTAGTGTAGGGCTTTTTTTTTTGCGTTTAGCATGCCATATATTTGTTGTACAGACCTCTGATGTTCCTGTATTTTGATTGTTCAGTTAGTTGTGTTTTTGTGAAGCTCATTTTTGTTTATAGTGTACCAATAAGAAGGCCTTTCTGGCTGTTTTGGGACACTACCAGAAAATAAAGCATTATTATTATTAGTCGTTGAGATGTCCATTATGAGAAATCGGTGAGCACGGGACGACGTCTGGTGTACGTCCTACTAATCCATCACATGCCCGTCTTGCACATCTCACGTCCATGGACTGGCGGCCCTCTTGGCCTGCAAGACCATTATGGGCACTATGCTAGGCATTGGGTGAACCAGATGTCTGGCGAGTGCATGCGACTTTAGAGTTTTTAACTCGAGCTCAATAAAGTAATTCTGTTGTGTGTATGTTTATACAGCGTGAAATTAGCCCCACGTGGATGTCTGGTGTCTCTGACACAGATGAGGAATTTAGCCGGTGCAGTGGACGGCATACCGGTAACATGCTCGTCCAGATTGAAATGGGCAGGGGTGAGGATAGGATCCCTGGGTTCTGCGCAAGCTTTCGCTTACATGCTCCCAGCTGCAGTGCTGTAACGCACTTGGCCACCGATCCCCCCTACTAAGCAAAGTTTCCGGCGGTGAAAGACGGGCCGACGGTGTCCAATATTTCTACCGGTCCTGACGTTGTCTTCTTGCTTTTGTTCCCCTCTCCCCAGGCGGCCATCTTGCAACACACGGCCGAGTACATCTACCAGCTTGAGCAGGAGAAGACGCGTCTGCTCTCCCAGAACAGCCAACTCAAGCGATTGGTCAGCTCCCAGATGAGCCAGGACAGCGACGGCTCCTCATCGGACTCTCCGCTTCCCAAGCGCAAGAAGGGAGACAACGGTGAGTGCGCGCCAGTGCGGCTTTCGAAACCTCGGTGAAACGACGGTTGTTGGAACTCGTCCGATTGGTTCAACGGGGGACTATTTGTCCTCACAGTCCAACTCTCCACGGGCAGCTTTGCAAGCACCCGAGGCGTGTCTTGCTTTAGTGGAAGGAGAACTTTCCTTGGCCGGAAATTGTTTTTGAAGGGTTTGGGGATTAGCCTTTCCCTGGCTAAACCCCGAACATGGATGGAAATGGTCCACCTAGTAGTTCGGGACAATTTTAACACAAAGTGTGCTTTACCAGCCAAATTCTATGAGAAGACCATAGTGAAGAACTGTGACGTCACATAACATTATGACATCACCATGACGTTTTGACGACGTTATGAAGTCATGGCATTCTCGTGACGTGACACACACACCATGGCATGTGCTCGGCTCATTCACAATGCATTATGTGCCCCCCGTCTGTCAGCATATTCACACCAAGTCTAAACTTTTCTTTTTTTTATCTTGGAGATTGGAACTCGGAGATCAAACAGTGCAGTTTTCCAGGACATTCCTTGGGATTTGTTTAGTAGAAGTGATCTAAGATAGTGAGCTTCATTAAAGCTTTCCTCTAATTGACCAAATTTTTTCCACTTCATGTTTTACCCAAATATATGGGTTGAAACTATGACATTTCTTATAAAGGGTTTCTTTTTGGAGTTATGTTGTCAACTGGGACAGTTGTAAGTTTGTACTTGGCAGCTTGACCAGCATTTGGGCGTTTTGATATAACTCGACTAAAATTTCAGCACAGAGGGTGAAATTAATTTGACTTCGGTGTTATAACATACTCGAGGGACAAACCAAATACACGACAATGTAAAATATCCAACAAGAGCCTACCCATAATCTGGAGATGACCTTAAAAATTTGGGTAATGAGCACTTGCTCCAAGAGCAAAAATGCAGAAAGGATGCATAACAAACAGGGTAGGCTTTGCCACTTTGCACCAGAGCTTTTGGAGAAGCTCAGAACTCTGGGTGCTTTATATGTCCTTTGCCAAGTTTCAAATGTTCCAAAAGTACCAGATTGGCACTTGTTGTGACACGGGCACGTGCCCTGGATTTTTGTTATCTTATTCGACAAGTCGAGCAAGTGCCCGTGCTCGGCTCTTTTCAGCATACATCCACTGCAAATGTCGGATTGAGTGGATCCGATCAATGATGGAGACTTCGAACCATCTTCCCCGATTGCCGTCCTGACGTGTTTCTTCTTTCGCGTGTCTTGCAGTGAACGACGAAGGCATCGCGGGCATGAGCTTGCAGGAGGCGGAGTGCAAGGAGGACGCCTCCGCGCGGGAGGCGATGGAGCTGCGGATTCAGTTCGACCGCGAGCGGCAGCTGCGCCTCATCCTTGAGGAGCAGGTGCGGAGCTTCGAGGCACAGCTGTACCCTGACCGACCCAGGGACCCCGCCTCGCATCACAAGGTCAAGGCAGAGGTCAGTCACCCCCCGACGACACCGAGCCGACCCTCAAAATCGGTTTCTGCTCGGCAGAATCCCTTTTCCCGGCGTCCTCCTCTCCATTCCTTCCACACTCTTTTGTTCCCAAAAGGATTAGTTTGGGAGCTAACCCTTGCAGAGACACCTCCTACAGTCGGGGGCAAGTTAAGGATGCGCTAGATGCTCCAGCGCGCGCTTTGTTGCCTTCTGCCAAACTTTGGCTGTGCACATAAAGTGTTGCCAAAGGCAGAAAGTTTGTGCAAAAAGTGGATCATCCGCTACGTTCTTAAGGTGTCATCGACTTTTGTGCTGAATTTTCGGCGGCGTCTAAGAGAGACAGGTTGGGCACGAGTGCTGCATCAATGTTTGGCCGGGAATCGTGTCCTCGCAGATAGATGGATGCGTGTCCAATCAAGAGAACACCGGTGCAGCACCCAATCTGTGCCCCACACTCCCCTTTGAAGTCAGACCGAAAATTCAGAACTGCAGCCTTGCTATCAAGGCTGCAGTATGGTGCTGGCAGGGGTGGAGGGGAGCTAGAGTTTTCCTCTTTTGTCAGAATTTAAAATCGAGGGACAGCATTTTGCGGAGGTACGGATAGAATCGTGCAGGATAGGTGGTACCTTAATTGGTCCCGCTTTTCTGCTTTTTTATGCTGCCCATGTTTGGGAATGTCCCTCGCAAAGTGTAGGAGTCTGTGCTTGGTTCCGTACAGTGCTTATGTGGTTCGAGCATGCATGTAGCTGAATCTGCTTTTGAAGCAATGTGACATCCCTGTGCCTCGCGGAACTCTGCTGCCATTCCAACTGTGTGGCTGTATCATGTGACCACACTCCCGCAGCAACGCTGCGCCCTTCTTGAAGGTCACACTCACGCAGCGGCTCGTAGCCTCCGCCGTGGTTTACGTATGTTGAAATGGAGTATTGATCTTCCATTGGGTCTACCAAGTCTTTCACCAATCCATCTTTGTTTCCTTGTATTACCTCTAGTCTTGAACAGATCATAAAAAAATGGAGCTAACCTGCTCAGTGCTATAGCTGTCAATGATAGCATAGAGAAATTGAATTATTGCCTGGAACAGATTTTCTAGGGAAACAACAAACATCTGTGCTGTTCTGTTGTGCACTTCTTGTCACAAGACACTGATCCGGGTAGCTTATTAGACGTTTGCAATATCCAATGCAGCAATTTTATCTGAATGGCATCGGAGCAGGTACAAGGTGCGGCACTATGAGCTTGGCCAGCGGCGTTCGAACCGGGTAGTCACAAAATCCATGTGGGAGACCTCGGGTATGTTAAGCCGTTAAAAATGAGGCTGCCACGGGCTGCCACATTTCCTATTGTCGCAGCATGGCACTCGTTCTTGTAGCTTAGCACACCAGAGGCACCCCATCCGGCATTTTACCCTTTCCAGCTGTCGCTAGACTGGGCCAGCTCCTATTGCCGCCTACCGCGCACTTGCACCTTCGGCGGATCGGCAATGCGCGTTGCCTAACCCGCGTCCCACTCTTGTCTCTTCCTCCAGCCCCAGGAGGGATGCGAAGCAGCCAAGCTGTCGGCGTCGCGAACGAGCCCCGAGAACACCCTCTGCACCCCGGCCGACCACCTCCCGCCGCCCTCTCCCCACTTCTCGCCACCGCACCACCTCCCCGAAGTCACCGGCAGCCCGCCGCGCCCACCTCCGGCACACCCGGCGCCCGAACTCCCGCCTGCTGCCAGCCCGGCGCCCGACCTCCCCCAGGACCTGAGCACGCACTCCACGCTTGCGTCTGCCACGCCGCCAGCGCCGCCGCCACCGCGACAATGCCCGCGTCCAAGGAGGAAGGCCGGTCAGCGTGTGCGTCCCCGTACCACGCGAGGCACCTCGCGGCAGAACCTCGAGACGATCGTGGAGGCGATCCGACACCTCGAGGCGACCACCTGTTCCGCGACGACGAGCCGTCGCTCCCCTCGCGGTGCGCCGTGGCGTCGGAAGACGGCGGCAGCATCCTGCGGAGCAGCCTGAACGTTGTGGTGATGCACGAGCCGTCCGCCACGGCGATGCGTCAGCAGGTGATCACTCAATGCGGGCTGACCCTGCAGCAACAGACGCGCCGGCCGGGCGTCATCGTGGCGAACCACTCTTAACGTCCGGTGCAAGTGTCCGACTGGGGGTTTGCGGGGAGGACGGGGTCCTTCTTGTCGTTCGCTCCTGCGCACTGACCGACCGACGAGCGGGCTGACATGAGACGCTAGACGACGGTACAGACATGCACACACACACACACTTGCGGAAACCAGTAGACGGAACTAAAGAGGAGAATCAACGCGACTGGCGGCGCTCGGCGGTGGGTTGCACACGCGTCACCTCGTGCAACCTCGCTTTGCGAACGGCGTTGGCGGCAGAATCCGCACCTGCCGCTCTTAACCCTTTCACTGCCGGGTTTTTTTCCGACTGCTCCTCACCCCCTGCCGGGTTTTTTCGCAGGTTGTTTTAGTGAAAATTTCATGCTCGTAATGCACTACGGTGCTCTGCAGGACATGTAAATATATTTATTCAGGATTATATTATCCAAATAAAAAGTCACACTGATTACAAATAAAGCACGCTTACTCGCCATGCCGGCGCTGTGCCGCGCTGCTGAGACAACGACGAACCAGCGCGGATGTAGAAACATGCGCTCCATCTGTTGTCTAAAATTTAACCTACACGTTACATGTGTTTAGGTGACCTCTTCATAGATGGCGCAACACGCCTATATTATTTTTTTTCGCACGAGTTATCTCGGGAGTGGCAGGGAGTGAGTTTAAAAGGAGACACGAGTATACTCGGGAGTAGCAGGGGGTGTGCGTGGGTGGTGTCCCGAGTTATCTCGGGAGTGGCAGTGAAAGGGTTAAGGCGAGTTCCGTTGCGACGTCTCGCTTCTGCGGCTTGTTACGACTTCTCAATGCAAACGGCGAAGTCGGGCAGCTGTTGGCGGGGCGTCGTCTCGTCGCCGAGCGCATGCGTGCGGATGCGAAAGGCTCCGAGAGGGTCGTTCCAGCATTGGACGTAGAAGGAGGCCAAAATGCAAACACGGACAAAACGAACAGGGGGTGGTGGTTTCTCCGCGTCGACATTATTCCGTTTGCAGTTAATGTCGTTTCTCCCACCTTATCTTTTTTTTTTTTTCTCGTTTAACTGTGTTCCAGTGGGGTTTTGGTTTGATCCGAGCAAGGAAGCTCGTCGACTTGGCAGTGTTCCTCCCTTCTTGTTTGTGTTCTCGTCTACCAATCCTAGGATATCGCGACTAGCTGCAGTCGACGTTGCCCTCGGTTATTGAGGGCCTTCCGACGGCGTTTGCTAACGGCATGCCCGCAGGCCGGAACGTCGGGTGGCCTCTCCGGTTCGTAACAGCATCGTGACACCTGTAAAAAAAAAAAAGAAGAATGTTTCGCGGGCTTGGACGTAAGGCTGGCAATAGAGGGTTGAAGACAGCCTTGTACATACGTGGACCCCGATTTCCTCCTCTCGTTTCAAACATTGTTTCATTGCCAGCCGCCGAGACTGTTTTTCCTTCGTGGCACTTGGCGGCCACAGTTGTCGGTGTCGTTCTCCTCGATTGCTTGAGTCGTCGTTTTCTTCTCTACTTCTGCGTTTTCCCCAAGGACTGATAAAACGGACAATGGCTCTAGATCGGTGCGCAAGCTCGTGAATAAGATCGGAGGACGGTTAGGATGGCAGAGGTGCAGCGGAAAGGGGGATCTCTCCTTCCGGCTAGACTGTGTAATATACGGGTGGGGTTAGATGGATCTTTGGGGGCTGTACAGTGTAAGAAATCGTGCAAATCCAGTGCAATGGTCTTGGATGGCTTCATCTTCACACAGAGAAAGAGGGCATTAAGTGTTTTTTCATACAGAACAGTTTTACGGTACGCAGAGCTCTATGTGTTTACGCTGCACCTATATATACACACAAAGCATTGTAAGCTTCGAAGGCGAAAAAGAAAACGGCTTCAAAACTCATTGTCTTCATAGTGATAAAGAGATCCTTCCCCCGTGCCCCCCCTCCCGCCCCCCCCCACCAACCTGTACCATAATGATTTCGCCGGCGTTTATTTCTCGTGCGTGTCGTGAAGTGTTTCTACGTGTTTTTTGGCCGTGCAGAGTAAGACGCAAGTGTATGTTCAAATTTTTTTTTTTGGAGGGCACTCTGTGGGGTCAGCACTGTATAGGTCATGCATAGCCAGTTTTCAACACCGTTTCGTTTGTTTGTGCCTGTCAGTCCCTTACTTAAGATGGCTTCTGTTACTCGAGGCAACGGAAAGATTTGTGTTCTCGTGCGTTCCGTCTTCTCTCTTCTACTATTTAAGACGCTTCTCCCTTCCCCCTTTCTGATCTGCTTTTGTGTTCCCCTTGTCAGAATCTCAGCGACTCTTGCGCATGATTGTTCACCGCCCCCACCCCGAGTATCCCGAGACGAAATTCCCCATTTCGGTGCATTTAGTGCACACATTCGCTCACTCACACGCATACATACAACTCATTTAACCACATACAAAGAGTGTGTAAGAAGTAACGAGAGAGACAGAGAAGAAGTCCGCACATTTTACGGGTAATAGCTTTCAGTTTGTGTGCTTGTTTGCAAGGCGAACCTTTTCCTTTTTTTTTTTTTTCAGGTTATTTTTGTTGTCGCAGATGTTCGTTAGGAATGCGACCTACGCGCAAGCACCGAGCCCATGCGTTGCTGCCGCGGCCATCGCATCTCTGAACGTGTAAAGCTGCGAGCGTGTTGGCGTGTTGTGTTCCTGCAATTGTTTGGTACGAATTCCCGTTTCCCCGCGAGACACCTTGTAGCTGTCTTAGTCCCGGAGCGTGGCGCAGCAAGACCGCCAAATGCGGCTTGCTTGCTTCCGCCGTTTCCGACGCCCGTCTCCGGTCGGAATCTGTTCACACTGCCTGCGTTACTTCGAGTTTCGGTTAGTGTCGTGTCGTTCCTTTACCCCTTCCCACTCAGTCGGATTGCGTTTCTCTTTGCGTATCAAAGCGGCGAGGGTCGAAAGTGGCACACATTTCTTCTCGCCACAACAT
Organism: Ixodes ricinus; assembly: GCA_037355805.1. Lineage (NCBI taxonomy): Eukaryota > Metazoa > Arthropoda > Arachnida > Ixodida > Ixodidae > Ixodes > Ixodes ricinus. The sequence continues at coordinate 94,410 of JAZHYW010032330.1, read as the reverse complement.
TCACTCATTCATGTCACACGTGTTGTTGGAGACGGAAACATCGACGACGACTACCGTTATCACCATCCTAATTTATATTTCATGTCCACGAGGGAAAGTGAACGAATGAAAGAAAAAAAAAGGTGTAGAAAGAGAAAGCCCACCATCGTCACCTTCATTAGGGCGTAGTTTTTGTGTAGTTCCTTTCTTCACGGCCGGGATGTGCTGCACCGATCCCTTGGCAAGAGCGGGCACACGAGCGAGTGCCATTCCGTTTGCACGTGCTGCGACATTTGGGGAGCATCCAGGTTGATGACGAGGGAGTTTTTTACCTTGAGAGAAAGCTCGGAGGCGTCTTTTTACTCCTGCAAGCACTTCTGTTTAGTATCAAGTCAGGTTAAAAAAAAAAAGCCAATCGTAGCCACGCACTACACACACACACACACATCAGGAAAAAAAGTGTCTGTCGTCATTTCTCCCTCCCCTGCCTTTGCGTTGTTGTGCGTCTTTTTTTTTTTTTTTTTGTGGTCATGGTTTGTAAATTCATAGTTGGTACGCATCAGTTCACAAGTCGGTGCTGTTGTGCTGTTTCCGAGAGAAGGCAAAATGAAAGCGAGAGAGTAGCATTTGTACATAGATTCATCCAGTTGGTTTAATTTTCTTTTTTTTTATTTGCATGTAACATTTGTTGAGTCCCCCCCCCCTCTCCCTCTCCTCCCATATTCCTGCTCCGCACCTTGTGTTTCTGCGTTTCATGTGCGCATCAGTGGACTGCAGTTGTATTTTGTTTTCACTACGGAGGTTTTTCTGCAGGCAAAAGTCATCTGCAAAGCTGAATTGTGTTTTTTTTTTGTTTTTGTATGAAGACAGTGCATAATATTGACAATAGTCTTATTTTAGGCTGTTGCACCTCCGAAAAATGATTATCAGCCATTCTCCGATGTGTTTCCATTTTTTTTTTTTTTGCATTTTCACTTTTAAAAAATGAAACCCAGAATATGTGGTGTATATCAAAGAACATCTTTTAAATTGTCAAAGCCAATTAGCATTGTCTTTTTTTTTTCCTTCAATGTTTATGCCACAGCCTGGTGGAACTTCGTGGTTCTCCGAGAGAAACAAGCCTTGTGTTCAGCTTCGTTGAGTTTGTCTAAAATTCTGGTCTTTGGCCGAACCCTGTATCTTGTCTCCAAGTGTTGTTCCTAGCTTTTTGTGTAATAAATGTTTGTCAAGTACTTCTCAAGCTTTCATTTCTTTTTTTTTCTTTTTGTCTGTCTGGTCATGATCGACCGGCCCACAAAACTCCCTGCAGGGTTTTTTGGTGTCAAGTAGTTTTAGGTCATGGTATTTATTTACCTACTTATTTGCTGACTTCTGTCGGCCCAGGCAAAGCCGCTTAATCTCTCCGTGCCTGCCGATAGACCTCCGGAGCGAGAGCCAGCCCTAGTTGCCCTATTCTCTGCATTCGCTGATGAGGGAGCTGGAGAGCGTGGCGGCCTAATGCTTTTCAGCCTCGAAGGAGCATGAAACTTTGGTTTTTTTCCCCGTGGTCTTTGTCTGTTTATGCTGTTTTTTTGGCGTTTATGTGTGGGAGATGGTTTGGGGTAACTTTCCGATAATTATCGTTACGCAGACTCCTCATCACAAGCAACGGGCGTAGTCAAGGGCGTGGACACAACCATCAACGTCGATTTAGTGGACGTATAAGCACAACTGCAAGCTGACAACAACATTCCAGTGATAGCCGCGCGTCGACTGGAGATGTCCACATCTGTCGGTATCAGATTTGCCTCGCCTAAGCTACCGCAATGCATATTTCTGGGGCTGGTCCGGCATAGAATGGAACTATTCGTTGAAAAACCAGTTTAGTGTCACTGATGTTCTCGCTTCGGACACGTTGCATCTACTTGTGAACATGCGGCAACATGCTCAAGATGCTCAGGGCCACACCAGAGGGCCCAATGCAACGTTGACACACCTACACTGTGCTGTATGTCGCAGCGAGAACGCCGGCAGGGAGGGGAAATTCCCCCAAACCAGATTTCTACCAAGACACAAGCCAAAATCAGAACATTGAAGCAAGATTTCACAGAGGGCCACCAGCGAATGCAACCATCGTACAACGACGCGCTGACAGGAAGGGCCCCAAGAACAGTGGCATACCAACTTGTTTCTGAGTGGGGGCAAACCAGACCCCCCAGGGCCGGGGGCGGTGCCCTTGGTATCCCTTGGGCGCCGCTGGACAGTATTTGCCTTGCCCAGTGACGGCGGCTGTTTCAGGGGTAGGGCAAAACACATGCCTTGCCCCCCCCCCCCCCCCCACTCTGAGAACTGGGGGCAAGCACCCCTTGCCTGCCCGGTTGGTACGCCCATGCCCAAGGAACATCCACAGCGCGTTGATCAGCCCTTTGGTCATTCGCAACCAACAGCAGGAGTTTAGTTGGCAATCATCCTCGCGGCAGAGAAGCACATACGTGATTTTCTTGCACAGTTCTCGTTGCCATGCAGTTGGTCTTTTGCGCAGCAAGCATTTGATTTTCTTTCCCTCTTTTAGTTAATCTGTTTAGGTAGTACATGTAGTTAGAGGCACCTTCAGCAATACATAAGTGCGCAGCTTCCATTGAAGACTAACCGTTCAACAGTTTTTCAATGGAATGCAAAGGGGATTCAGTCACGTATGTCAGACTTCAGGCAATTTACATACAAACACAAGTTTCCTATTATAGTCTTTGCACGGTAAACATAGTTTTTTAATCATTGGTGCCTATATATCGCCACGTGCGAAATACGACAATGCATATTTGCAGACCATCCTTTACAGCTGTGCTCCACCATATGTTATCACCGGAGATTTCAACAGCAGTGGCCGGATCTAACGTTTGTTTCCAACGAACTATCATCTCACATTTCATGGTTTACAGATATTGAAACACACGGAAGCGATCACACACCAACATATGCCGGGTGTTATTTCGAGAGGCGAACAACCGTCGCAGTCTGGTCAGTAATTAACTAAAATTTGTTAACTTTTTAGTTAATGAAAATATACATATGGTTCCAGTTAGAAACTTGCACTATGCAAGTTAGAAACTTGCGTGAAGTACATCGAAAAAGTACTTAAAGTAAAGTACAAAGTCAATTAGAGGATATATGTACTTCAAGTATAGTAAGTACACCGTGTGCAATGTACGTGAAATAAAGTACTATAAATACAGCATACTTTTAAAATAAAGTACAAACACTTTTTAACAAATCTTTCATGATGCCCTTCATACCCTTTTTTAACTTTATTTGAACTGGTATGCATTGCTCCAGGAGTAATCGGAGGAGCATCCATTTCTTTTTTCGGAAATGGCGGCAAGTATTGGATAAAGTCAAGTTTTACTCGCGCTGACGAACTAAACACAATGCACTTATAAGGCACTTTTTCGGTCGCTCACCAGTCACCTAGCTGTGTTTGGAGATTTGTGTTTGTCCTTTGTCCTTCTTGTTCCCCTTCTCCAGGGATTATTTTCATCATAATATCCGAAGTTTTCGCAGAGGCAGCCCCAGTAAGTGGCGAAATGTCACATTAAGGGAAGTGCAAAGTACAAAGCACCTGCTGCCTTCGCGAACGCGCCAGACACCATTGTTTACGAAAAGATGGTCAAAGTGCAGGCGAGCTGGTGTAGATCATACATAGTGGAACCTGAGACTGAGGCATACCTCAGTCTCAGGTTCCACTATGTATGACCATTGTTTGCTGGCAAGCAGTGACCTAGATAGGAGGTCACCTCAGCGTGCGCTCCCGGATCAACCCGTAGGGGAATCCCCCGAACTACGGCATCCGAGGGAAAGGGTAGGCGTAACGGCCATTGGTCAGTTATTGCCACCTACGCTCACGTGGGCAACACGTCACCGCAAGAGCGCGGTGCGAGCGTCGTCACAAGCGGTCGGAGAGGTCATTCTAGAGTGCCTTCATGTGCGCTTCGCATAGAGTGATGCCAACTGCCTGTTTCCCTTTCCCACACCCTCTCCCGCCGCCATTTTGTTCCTCATTGCTTCCCCCGCGCGCCGGAAAGCGGCCTTTGTGTCCATCGGTCCTCCCATCCGAGGGGCGAAAATGCTAATCCTCCCTCCATGGGTTCCACAACGCTGCTCCGAACTCAGAAATAAAGTGCTTGTTTCCGGGAGGGTTATAAGCCCCACGGATTATCGCCGAGAACCAAAATGGCTGCTGGTTTGTCGGCGAGATGGTATTACAAAGGGTGGCATCACCCTAGCAAAGCTGCACATAAAGGCTCCCTAGGTCATTCTACCGCAGTACGTCTCCACATCCACGAAGAGGATCCCCAGCCAGTACGAGGCTTGGCGCCGTTCGGGGGCTGCTGTTCCTGGCTACGGCAGTTCAGCGGCGTCCATGGACCACGGCTGCCCGTGACTCGTCAAGCAGCCCTACTCCCCCAGCCGGCCGCGGGCCAAACCAGCGACCCGTCGTCTTCGTGCGACACCGGGACCGACAATCGACCAGGGACTGCCCGCTCGTCATCCACGGGACCCGCGCTGCGTTCGGACAGCTCGCCGACCAGAGACCAGCCGTTCCCGTTCGTCCCGTCACAAGTCCCAGGGCCCCGCAAACCTTCCACCAAGAACCCTGCGCCTGGTGAGCGAGCTGCGGCAACGTCGAGTACGTCACCGAAGACTCCAAACTATTTGTTACCCCATGCATGTGGGAGCCGGCATTGCCACGTTGTTTTTTGTTTTGTTTTGTTTTCGAGAGTCGGTAGGTTAATTTTTATTTTTCTTAAACCTACCTCAGCCTTAAGGAGGGGGAGTGTGGGAACCACGTGTTCCCCGCATCTCTATCTAGGCCTAGCTGAGGCAGGCCGTGGGACGTCGCCACGTGGGGGCGCGTCCCGGATGCGAGGGCGAAGCCGTATTCCCTGGTGGGCGGCTTTCCCTCGTCCTTCTCGGGTGATCTGCCGAAGGCACACCCCTCGGGATCATGACTTGGACGCGTCCGCCCCTCCGGGGAGCCACCTGCATCCGACCCACCCTGGGCGCGTCCATTCCCGCAGGCTATATAAGACGGCCCTAATCCAACGGGCAGGACTCTCGCTGGGGAGGCTCTACTCGACGGAGCCTTCCTATCTTTATCTGATCCTCCCCCTCCGTGATACTGTCAATTGCGACAGCGCGGACTCCGACCGGCGATCCTGTCAAAAGAGGCAGCGCCGTCATCTCTACCATTGTTGGCCCTCAGGGCAAGCGTGTGACATTGCAGTCAATAAACACGTTATCATCCGGACCCAAGGAACCTTCTGTGTTTCTCAGTGGTACCCCTAAAGGGGAAGCCCACAATATATACCGAAACCTCAAACGTCGCCAACCAATCACCGTATTAAAAAAAAAACACAAATATTCCAAAGTTTTAGGTGCAAAGCCCAACAAAAGACATGACCCATTTCCTGGATTTGTCATCATCTAAGCACACTCAAACACTCTTGAGTGTTTGAGTGTACTTTAACAATAAAATAACGTGTGTTTTTTTGTTTGTTTTTAGAGTTGTAAGGGAAATCCTTTATTCACACTGCGCGCCAAGTTTCATCCCTATGATACTCGCGGTTTAAAGTATTAAATACACAACAGCCCCATCCTTTTCTCTCTTTTTTTTTTTCGTTTACATTGGTTTTGCTGTTATGCATTGACAAATCAGCCCCTTTTTGCGCGTTGAAGTTGGCTTTGCCGCCATACACATGTGCCATACACACATGGCAGCAAGCCAATTAGGGGCGAAAAAAATGGGGCCGTTTTGTACTTCGTCTTAGGGGATACGCGCCAGAGGACAAGAGTTTTTATTATGAACGATAACATAATGAAATTTCCGTGGAAATTACAGAGAAAATGCAAGTCCTAAGTCTCGGGTTTTACATTGTTGAAATTTTCACAGTTTTTAGTGCTTGGTGCCTTTTTGTTTTATAAATATGGTGTTAGTTTTGATATAGCTTGTTTCTTTATGTTCCGGATGCAACCCACATGCCAAAAAAGCATGTTTTTTTTTTTTTGGCATGGCAACACATTTAACAGTTTGTAGTAAAATAAGCTAAGTCGGTTATTTTAAATCATAGGCGCAATTAACAACAAAGATAATGTATACGAGACCTCTACTATTTTATCTAAAATCGGGAAATCTCAAGAACGACATTTTCAAATGGATAACAAAGTTTCTTTCAGTTTTCATAACTTATAAAATATGCATTGTAACCAAACCTTGATAGTTGCATTCTACATAACTTAAAGCATATTAATGTCATGTTTGGTAGTGATAGGAGTCCGACCTACGAAACGTTTTTTTCCGCAAGGTAGGAAAATTCTCCTCACCACCCTTCCCATTTCACACCCTCCCACTGCCATCTTGACGGCGGCGCCGATGGACTCCTTTTGTTAGTGCATCTTGGGGTTGGATAAGCCAGAATAAGCTCCCGGCTTATCCAGCCCCAAGACGCAACAACAAAATGAGTCACCCCCCCCCCCCCCTCTCCCCGCTGTCAGCACAGCAGTGGGAGAGGAAAAAATTACACCATCTTCCCCAGGGGAACCATGGGGTGATGCGGAGCATCGCGGATGGTAATTAATTTATTCCCTTCTTGACTGATTTCTTTTGGCCGGCCGGATTTGGGCTGCGGCGGACGCGAGCGGCCGAGAAACGCTAGCAGACGACAGCCGCAGAGCTGCGGGAAAGCCCTGGCGTGGCGCTGCGACCCGCGCGCCCAAAACTATCCTCCTTTCACTCCTCCGGGGGAACGCGCGCTACCGCTGCTTATATTCACACTTGAAGGAGAGGAGACTAGAGGAGGAGAGTTGCGCATGCGCGCGTGGTGTGAGTCGAAGCGAACCACGCGAAGTGCACGCAGCTGGTAGAGAGAAAGAGTGGGGAGAGTAACGCGCAGCTGTTGGAGAGAGGGAAAGGAGGAGAGTTGCGCATGCGTAGTGTGAGTGCGGACTACGACGCCGACGCCGCGGGACATAGACCCGAGCAAGAGATGCTCCGCATCTGAAAAACGCGTTCGAGTATAACCATAGATCTCTAGCGATAGTCTTCCGCGGCGAAAAAAAAAATTATAGAATATTTTGTGAAAAATTTAAAATACAGAAGGAATACGACGGAAAGGAGACGACTTGGCCTACTTCTCAAAATAAATGTGATGGCGGGCAACGTCACAATTTGAAAAACGGCGCACGCGAAAATGGCTCAAATGTATGCCTTTGTAGGTAGCCGGGAGTTCTCGAAATACGAGTATTTGGATAATTACGCGATCATATTCGTACCTTAATAATTTATGTAAAAAATATGAAGGTTCAAAGATAGTAACAAACCTTAAAACAAGAAATCTGTTTGTTTGTTTGTTTCGAAACATTGCCGCTACAACATAAGATCGCGGCTTCGCTTTTTTTTTAAGTTATGTTTTGCTTAGTTATGTTTTTAATTTAACTTAATTCATTCTTACCTCACAGGTGCACAATGCGCGCTTGTGTGCTGTGGTACTAGTAACGTCTTGGTTTTCTGCTGTTATCCAGGGTGCGACCTCGGTGCTGCCGGTCGGGACTATCGACTGCACGGTTTGGCTGTCCCTGTCTGGTCAAGATGACGACTGAGGCCACTTCGATGAAGTGTCTAAGATGTTTTCTATGACGGTCCTCTTGGACCGACTTCTCCGAATAAACGAACATTTGTATTTTGAAATGGCTTCATAATAAACGTCTCTGGTGAATTTCGGCTGGTCTTTCGTGATTAATTCAAATCCTGGAGGCAAGAGTCGGCAAAGGGCAGGAATCCCGCAGGTATCTGACCGTAAGTATCCCTTGGCTCGTGAGCTCGATTCCGTTTCAGCCTGACTTTCCCAACGCCTGCTCCACATTGTGTCCAATCAAGAAAAAAACGTTGCAGTTAGGGCTTAGCTTTAGCCTGCTCTGGAAGCTGGCTTCTCCTAAAAACAACCGTGGGAAAATATTTTTCGCTGAACGTTGCATTTAGGGCTAAGCCTCAGCCTGCTCTGTAAGCTGGCTTCTCCTAAAACCACCGTGGGAAAATATTTTTCGCTGAACCTTGCGTTTAGGGCTAAGCTCCAACCTGCTCTGTAAGCTGGCTTCTCCTAAAAACCATCGTGGGGAAATATTTTTCGCTGAACGTTGCATTTAGGGCTAAGCTCCAGCCTGCTCTGAAAGCTGGCTTCTCCTAAAAACCACCGTGGGAAAATATTTTTCGCTGAACGTTGCATTTAGGGCTAAGCTCCAGCCTGCTCTGTAAGCTGGCTTCTCCTAAAAACCACCGTGGGAAAATATTTTTCGCTGAACGTTGCATTTAGGGCTAAGCTCCAGCCTGCTCTGTAAGCTGGCTTCTCCTAAAAACCACCGTGGGAAAATATTTTTCGCTGAACGTTGCATTTAGGGCTAAGCTCCAGCCTGCTCTGTAAGCTGGCTTCTCCTAAAAACCACCGTGGGAAAATATTTTTCGCTGAACGTTGCATTTAGGGCTAAGCTCCAGCCTGCTCTGTAAGCTGGCTTCTCCTAAAAACCACCGTGGGAAAATATTTTTCGCTGAACGTTGCATTTAGGGCTAAGCTCCAGCCTGCTCTGTAAGCTGGCTTCTCCTAAAAACCACCGTGGGAAAATATTTTTCGCTGAACGTTGCATTTAGGGCTAAGCTCCAGCCTGCTCTGTAAGCTGGCTTCTCCTAAAAACCACCGTGGGAAAATATTTTTCGCTGAACGTTGCATTTAGGGCTAAGCTCCAGCCTGCTCTGTAAGCTGGCTTCTCCTAAAAACCACCGTGGGAAAATATTTTTCGCTGAACGTTGCATTTAGGGCTAAGCTCCAGCCTGCTCTGTAAGCTGGCTTCTCCTAAAAACCACCGTGGGAAAATATTTTTCGCTGAACGTTGCATTTAGGGCTAAGCTCCAGCCTGCTCTGTAAGCTGGCTTCTCCTAAAAACCACCGTGGGAAAATATTTTTCGCTGAACGTTGCATTTAGGGCTAAGCTCCAGCCTGCTCTGTAAGCTGGCTTCTCCTAAAAACCACCGTGGGAAAATATTTTTCGCTGAACGTTGCATTTAGGGCTAAGCTCCAGCCTGCTCTGTAAGCTGGCTTCTCCTAAAAACCACCGTGGGAAAATATTTTTCGCTGAACGTTGCATTTAGGGCTAAGCTCCAGCCTGCTCTGTAAGCTGGCTTCTCCTAAAAACCACCGTGGGAAAATATTTTTCGCTGAACGTTGCATTTAGGGCTAAGCTCCAGCCTGCTCTGTAAGCTGGCTTCTCCTAAAAACCACCGTGGGAAAATATTTTTCGCTGAACGTTGCATTTAGGGCTAAGCTCCAGCCTGCTCTGTAAGCTGGCTTCTCCTAAAAACCACCGTGGGAAAATATTTTTCGCTGAACGTTGCATTTAGGGCTAAGCTCCAGCCTGCTCTGTAAGCTGGCTTCTCCTAAAACCACCGTGGGAAAATATTTTTCGCTGAACGTTGCATTTAGGGCTAAGCTCCAGCCTGCTCTGTAAGCTGGCTTCTCCTAAAAACCACCGTGGGAAAATATTTTTCGCTGAACGTTGCATTTAGGGCTAAGCTCCAGCCTGCTCTGTAAGCTGGCTTCTCCTAAAAACCACCGTGGGAAAATATTTTTCGCTGAACGTTGCATTTAGGGCTAAGCTCCAGCCTGCTCTGTAAGCTGGCTTCTCCTAAAAACCACCGTGGGAAAATATTTTTCGCTGAACGTTGCATTTAGGGCTAAGCTCCAGCCTGCTCTGTAAGCTGGCTTCTCCTAAAAACCACCGTGGGAAAATATTTTTCGCTGAACGTTGCATTTAGGGCTAAGCTCCAGCCTGCTCTGTAAGCTGGCTTCTCCTAAAACCACCGTGGGAAAATATTTTCGCTGAACGTTGCATTTAGGGCTAAGCTCCAGCCTGCTCTGTAAGCTGGCTTCTCCTAAAAACCACCGTGGGAAAATATTTTTCGCTGAACGTTGCATTTAGGGCTAAGCTCCAGCCTGCTCTGTAAGCTGGCTTCTCCTAAAAACCACCGTGGGAAAATATTTTTCGCTGAACGTTGCATTTAGGGCTAAGCTCCAGCCTGCTCTGTAAGCTGGCTTCTCCTAAAAACCACCGTGGGAAAATATTTTTCGCTGAACGTTGCATTTAGGGCTAAGCTCCAGCCTGCCCTGTAAGCTGGCTTCCTTAAGCTGCCCTACTTGACTTCCATTTCCATGCACTGTCTTTATTTGTATATTGTTTTTCTAGCCGGTTTACCCGTCTCCTGGATTGTGCCAGGCTGCAAAACCAAGCCAGAACACTTACCACTTTGTCCGAACTGCTCATCAGTTCTTTGCAGGTGCATCGCAAATTCACAATTAAACAGACTGGATTGTTCAAAGTACTAAAAACTACAAGGCTCCGGAGCATAGCATGAAGCGATATTCCTTGCCATTACTGTCGAGACCAGTTATAACGAAGTTAACGGGAATCGGAACTCACTTCGCTATATCCGCTATTTCGTTATAACCGACTTCGGTTATAACCAAGTGCAAGAGGGATTGGGAAATCGTGATTGCTTCGCTGTAGCCGCTATTTCGTTATATCCGTTCTCGACTATAGAAGCTTTCCTCGTCATATATGGATATACTTACCTTCTGCAACATTTTCATCGGAGATACACAAACCTAAAAAGCGCTACATATTTGGAACAGCTTGGTTTTATCCTATGCAGCAGAATCATTAGAAATAAGCAGTTTCATGACAATAATCTAACCTTTGCAGCGGGTCTTGTACAATGAGACGGGAACCAACGTTTGCAGTTGTGTAGCATTTATTGGCCTCAAATAGAAGAGAAAAAAAAATTGGACGAGGTTCCACGGCAGTTTATTGAAGGTAGTCCAGGCCCGGGAGGCTGCAAGTAGCTGACCACTCGAACATGGAACCTGCAAGAGAAAGAAAGAACAAGACAGCACCACGAAACAAAATCAATATTGGCGCAAAATTCAGTTCGGCACGTTACACGAACTTAGTCGAAGTGTGTTTCAAAATATATTTCCTGTGACATGAGGAACACACAGCGAAGTGGACACACCACGAATTTTGAAAGAAAGCTCAACAGCGAACCCAACCACGCTACAACTGGAAAAAAAAAATTGTAAGACAGCATTAGTTTCTAACCAACATCAACAATACTTCGCAGAATGGCGGTGCATTTGCGGGGTGTCGGCAACATCTTCGCAAATACATTTCTAAAGATGTCGCCCATTACAAACGAAGACAAGCATAACAAACAATACCAAGAACAGTTCTTTATTGCCAAAGTGGAAAAACTACACTGATTACAATTTTAACTACAGAGCCCAGAAGAACAAGAAAACAAAAACACTAAAGCCAAAATATTAAAAGATAAAATGCAGGTGTGTATTCTACCTGACATGTAAGCTATTGAGTGTTTGCGTATCAACGTCCCGAACATGAGTAATTAGAAATAAAGAAAAAAATTACATCATTTGAAATAAAAAGTGATTTGGTTACCTGAAATAGAAAGGGATTAGATTACCTGAAATAGGTTATTAAAAATCTGCAATTACAACAGTTATTAAGACCTGTAATTTACGGCCATTATGAATTCTAACATTGAAACAAGTGGACGCCTATACATCTATACCAAAATGCTGAAAGAGCAACAAACTTCAAAGTATGTATACCCTTCCCGACGTGTAAGCTAGTGAGTGTTTGCGTACCAACGAACAGATCCCCTGAAATAGCGAGAGATTAGATAACCTTAAATAAATAAACAGTCATTATCCAGAAAATAACAGTGATTAGAAATACTGAAATTGAAACAAGTGGACATCTACTAAAATGCTGCAAGAGAAACGAACTTCGAAGTATGCATCAGGCTGCCAAACGTGCAAGCAGTAAGTGTCTGCGTACTACCGAGCAGATGCTTCAGAATTACGCCTACCGCAGAACAGTCACGAAGGGGTAAGAACAACAAAAACAGTTATTTCAGTCATTATTTTGAAATAAGGGATCGAATACCAGAAATTCAAGTGCTGATCAAATTCTGATAATGTGCGGGGATGGTGAAACCAATCCTGGCCCAATGCAGCAGATTCTGAACTACCAGAGAGAGATGGCGGCTGACATAGCCAAAAAAGCTGAAAGTCAGAAAAGCTTCGATAAAAGATTGGAGGCTATCGAGGCATCAACTTCTAAGATATATAGCATGTTTATGACAATTGGTGAGACACAAATAAAAATATCACAATCGGAAGCGACCGTAAGAAAACTTGAAGTAAAAATTTATTATCTGGAAAATAGGAGTAGAATAAATAATTTGGTAATTCACGGTGTTGCAGAATTCGAACGAGAAACAGAAAAAGACGTAGCAGAGAAAGTAGTTGAAGGTATTTATTTATTTATTTATTTATTTATTTATTTATTTATTTATTGTACATACCCTCAAGCGCCCAAGCATTGTAGAGGGGAGGGCTAAAGCAAACAAAAATAAAACAAAATGACAAAACAAAAAAGATGCGGCAAGAAATTCAAAGATCAAAAATACACTCCGATTGGCAAAAGCTGTAAGCAACATCTGTTACGAACAAAATAAACAAATTAAAATCACTCATGTCGGCTCATCAAACAGAAATGTAAACAAAGATTGGCGAAAAAGAAAAAAATAATCGGGTATAGTTGCGGTATCTGCAGGAAGGTGGTTCCAGTCGTTTGATGAATGCGGGATAAACGAATTAAAAAAAAGTGTTCGTTTGGCAACGCGTTAATAATAATATGCTTTATTAGTTTTCAACGGGATACATGTTTCGGGTCCGTCAAAGCCATAGTGGTTTGTGGGACTGGGCCCGGCAGTCGGTTTCATACTGTGAAATTATTTTACAATGCTTTTAAATCTCTAATACTGCACAATGCAGTATAAACATAACACAAGAAACAAGAAAGAAAAAGAAAATTGACTAAGCACACTGCAGACTATAATTAGGGTTCCGCATTTTCGGTTTTTATTTTTTTCAAAGTTCGGCGTACTTTTTTCGGTGTTTATTTTAAAATTCCAATTTTCGGCTTTTTTCGGCGTGTATTTATGCCCACAAAGGTTTATCGGCTTCTTTCGGTGAGTATAAAATAAAGACCAACGGACACCGTATCAGATTATTCTTGTATAGTTCTGATATTTATGATCACTCAAAGGATAACGGCACAGATACATTGAAAAAGAAATGGACACTTTATTTGGAAAATGTGTGCAACTGTAAAAAAAGCAAGAAAAAAAAACACAGATGTACAAACAAGTCAGATATGAAGCTTATGCCCAAAATCATGGAACTTCACCTGCTTTAAATCAGGATTGCCGTGATCTTATTATAGTACAAACACATGTACATTCCCAGGTTCTCCCTCGTTGGTCCGCACTCTCTTTTTTTCTGTTAATATCCACTGAGCTTCGAGAATTCCCTCTCGACGTTAACACTGGACACTGGCAGGCTGAGGAGATGAAGCGCTGCCTGAGCCAAAATCGGCCAATCAACCAAATGTGACTACTCAAAAGAGACACGGTGCGACGTTTTGAAGCACGACACAACATGCAGAGCTTGCATCAAGTCAGTCTTCCTTACAACGAGTTTGAAAGCACACTCGTACATGGCGAATTCATGGGGCATTTCGGACTTCATATGTACCGATCGATGATGCGCACATTAAACCATAACGTCATGATGGCATTCGTGTATCCCATAGACTTGGACACATTTCGATAGACACTGTCATTGCACTTTTGCGCCACGGCTCTGCGGTACGACTGGAAGGTCAAAGTGACTTTTCCGGTTAAAACTGAATTTTAGAAAATAGACTCTACGTACTTTTATCGGTTTTTATCGGTCTAAATCGAAAATGACGAACCTAAAAACTGACCTTTTTCGGTTAAAACCGAATTTCCGAAAATGGATTCTGACGTACTTTTATCGGTTTTTATCGGTTTAAACCGAAAAATCCGAACCCTAACTATAATATACTGATTTTAAGAGTGTTCCATACATGTAAAACAGACTACCAAAGTAAACAAGGTAGCACATTCTTCGTACCATTACAAAACACTACAACAGCACACGTACAACAAAAAGGTGTCAAACATATACATCAAGCATTAAAAGAAAAAATATATATATGCAAGACCAACAATCAAAGCAACAAGAAGGTTTCTGACGTTCATTGTTTATCGTTTTCAAAACACCAGTTTTTAATAGTTCGCTTAACCTCGGTTATCGATGTAAGGCAAGTTAGTTCCTGCGGAAGCTGATTAAAGTGATGTGGTATATAGTAATTCCTCATTCTCTTCCCGTAATTTGTATGTATTCTGGGCAGTGCATATCTTTCTGTGTGTCTTAGAGGTTTTGTATTTAACAGTTTCTTGAAATCATTATTGGCATAATAATGTTTTGTTATAGTTACAAACTGAAACAGTTTTTCAAACGGCAGAATCCCGAGTGCTTCGAATTTTTTTGTGATTCTAATGTATCATATTGAGACCCGTAAGCAATATTGTTAAGTATTCTGATAATTACTTTGTTAATACCTTTTATTCTACCGGCTGAACACGAACCATAGACCGTAAGGCCGTAGCGTAGAATAGATTCTCCCAGCGCCCGGTAGACATTTTGCCTTAATTTTATGTTTGCACCATACCGAAGTCGATATGTGTACGCTGAGATAACCCTTAGTCTTTTTTTAACGTTATTCATATGTTGTTCCCAGGTCATGTGTTGATCAAATAATAAACCTAAATACTTAGCATTAGTTTCGTAAGCCATTGTTATGGAATTGTATTTCTCACGGTCTTTACTTAGAAAGATAGGTTTGTTCAGAGTTACTTGTTTGTGTGGATTTCTCAGACACATTAGTTTAGTTTTTTGGGGGTTCAAAAAATTTTTATTACATTCAAACCAATCTATTATTGTATCTATATCGTCCTGAAATAGTGACACTGCTTCTTCATAGTTCCCATGAGGAAGTACGAGCGCGGTGTCGTCCGCATATTGAAAAATTAAAGAGTTCAGTTTTTGTTTTCCCAAATCATTGATATATATGTTGAATAGTAGCGGGGCCAGCGAGGATCCTTGAGGTATTCCATACTTCGTCTGTATTGGGTTACTCACCACATTTCCTATCTTGACTGCCTGTGATCTATCACAAAAATAGTTACTAAAATATCTTAAAAAGGGTCCTCTAAATCCAATTGTTTCTATTTTTTTAAGCATGTTTGAATGATCAATAGTATCAAACGCCTTCGTGAGATCCATAAACAAGACTAAAGCAATCTTATTATCCTCTAATGCTTTACTAACAACGTCATTGAAATCTTCGAGCAATTCGGTAGTACTTTTGTTTTTTTGAAATCCATATTGCGATTTAGATAATAAAGAAAATTTATCGCAGAATGAGGTAATAATTTTTGCCATAAATTTTTCCATGATATGAGCAATTGCTGGCAAGATTGATATAGGCCTATAATTATTCAGGTCTTTCTTATTACCACCTTTAAACAGTGGTCGTACGATCGAACTTTTGAGTCGCGGCGGAATTTCTCCCGTTTCAAATATTCCATTTAAAATGGTAAGTAAGACATTCTTTATGTGTCCAAAGTTCGCTGTTAGGTCTCTCAAACGAATTTGATCATTACCAGGCGGTTTTTTTACCGACATTGAATTCAATATTTCACTTAAATCTTGCTCCGTCATAGCGGGAAGATAAGCTGAACATCCGTTCGCCATCGAGCATGTTAGCTGCATTTGATTTTGTAATGTCATCTTATCTCTGAGATCGTGCACAGCTTTTACAAAATTGTTATTAAATGACTCACACAAGGAGGCGGTATCTAAAGATCCCCCTAAGTTTTTTTTATTGTTTCGTCAATGCTCATTTTCTTTGTTTTACCAATTAGTTGGTTTACCAAATTCCAAGTTTGTTTTGGGTTGCCCGTCTTATTCCCTAATTGGGTGACATAATGATTTCGCTTTGCTAACCTTATTTTCGCGTTAACTCTGTTCCTCATTGAACGAAATTCGGATTTAAGAAGAGTATTTCTCGGGTTTTGCTTACAGCGTATCCATAATTTTTCTTTTATGTAGCATAATTCCATTATTTCTTTATTGATCCACACGTTTCCAGGTCTTCTTCTTTGTAGTTGTATAGTCACTTTTGAGACATCATAAATGTTTCGGAATACGTCCACCATGGTGTCATACAGTATTAAGTGGTCCAGGCACAGCAGAGAGTTCCAGTCGTACTGTGCAATCAGATTATCTACTTTCTTTGAGTCAATTATTACACTTTCCTTATTCTGACTTTGTTCTTCAGCAGCCTCATTTTCCTTGAAAGCAACACAGGCAGTGAAATAGTGATCAGCAATTTTCTTTCTAATTACTCCCCCAAATATGGTAAGATCGGTCATTCTTACCAAAATATGATCAATACAAGACACAGTAATTTTGTTTCCTAAGTACTCTTCTCTCGTGACGTCTACAATTACATTGTCAAGGCCGAACCCCGATATTAAATCCAGATAATCATTTACACCCTGTTTCGAGGTATTCAGAACGTCTAGATTAAAATCCCCGGCTAGCACTAGGTTTTTACTCGCATTTAGTTTGTCTAAGAGCTTAGAAAACTCATCACAAAATAAGGTAGTGCTTAAGTCCGGAGGGCGGTAGACTACGCATACTTTAAAAAATGTTTCCAATTTACTAACTTCTAAAACCATCAGTTCGGCTTGATTAAATGTTATTTCCATTCGTTCAGACAAGCAACTGTCATTAACAAACGCCAAAATTCCTCCCCCTTTTCTACCTTTCCTACACAGATGATAAGAATGAAAGCCGTCCAGATTGAATGTATTGCATGTATCTTCATCTACGTTTATTTCCGTAAGTAATAGCAAGTCTAGTTTTGATAAGCTATCATACAGATAGATTTGAAGTTCGTCCCAATGCTTCCTCAAGCTTCGAATGTTGACGTGCATCAAATGTAACTTTTCGTTTCCGCTTGACTCTGATAGGGCTGATGTTGTGCACGCGTCCCATTCTTGAAAGGTTTCAAAAGTACTATTCATTTAGCTTATCTTGCTTAAATCCTTCTCGCTCTCGACCCTTATCACAGATGCTCCTTCTTTCTGTCTTACGAAAATTTTTCCATTTCGCACCCAGACGAACTTGTACTGCTTTTCTTTGGCAAACACAGTCTTTCGTCAGTGAAACACAGTCTTTCGTCAGTGGCTTTAGACAGTACAAACATTCACTCTCGGTTTGCATTTTTTGACAAGGTACGCAGTGCAGTCCGGCAAATTAAAAAGAAAGAAAAACTGCGGTTAGAGTTTTAAATCTTACCTAAAAGAGCAACAGATTGTTACATTTCGATCCAGGCATTTCGCCGGACTGCGGTTGGTTGCTGGTCGTCGGTTCCCTTTATAGTCCTCGAGGCGATCTCGTGGTCTTGTCCCTGCGCATCCGTCCGTGATGCCGCCGCCTGTCCTGTCTGCGGCGGCTTGCACTGAGCTCCTTGCAGATGACGGTGCAGCACGGTGCGGCTTGCCGAGCTCCTTGCAGATGACGGTGCAGCACGGTGCGGCTTGCCGAACTCCCCTTGCAGATGACGGTGCAGCACGGTGCGGCTTGCCGAGCTCCTTGCAGATGACGGTGCAGCACGGTGCGGCTTACCGAGCTCCTTGCAGATGACGGTGCAGCACGGGGGACCGCGTGTTCTTGGTGATTTTGTTGTTTCACCTGTGCAAAATGTAGCGATTAGCACCGGACAAATGTTCGCCGCCGACTGCAGGGGATGCGATGCTGGGACCTCGTTTTATAGCAGAGATGATCTGAAGGGCCGCCGGGTAAGTGCACGTGGTCTTCCCCAGCTGACGTCAGGCACAGATGACGATGAGATTCTGCAGGCCCCGTGAAGATTCAATACTTGAAGATTGCAGATTTTGCGGTGCAGGCCATGATGATCTTGCGAAACACGTGACGATGGCCTCGGTGGTTCCTGTGCAAAATGTAGCGATTAGCACCGGACAAATGTTCGCCGCTTCATTCTGATGGTCAAGACGGGAAGAGTAATAGTTAGGCAATGTAAAGAAATGGTCTCGCAGCGACTGATGATGATACACTTTATGAAAATGGCAGAGTCGAAAAAACTTTCTGCACATGTGACAAAGAGGGTAACAACAAACTGGACTTCATTGATGACATGCTGGCTGTTTGAGTTATAATTAGAATGAAACGAACGGCGTTATTTCGGACTAGTTCGAGAGCTTTATGTAGAAAGGTGGTTAGCATCCCAAATATAGGTTGCGTATTCCAATTTTGACCGTATAAAAGAAGTTTTAAAGGGATACTACAACGAAATTTCGGCGCTTATTTTTTGGTCTATATGTGTTCAAAAGAGCAGTATCACATGGAACATACCAATATCTTGTTAAAAAGTCTCGAAAAGGAATTTTAAAACGAATTAGACGATTAGCAAAGAGCACCTGGTGGATGTCGCTAACGCCTCGTTTGTAATGCTCGTCTAGGAACCTTGACAGCTAGTGACGGAGGTTGTCTCGTCTCCGGCCACGACGAGAGAAGGGGGAAGGAGGAACTCCCTCTTCCCGAGAATCCCTTTTGTGTGTCGCAGAAGTCGCTATTGTTCCCCTACAAGATTATAGAAGATTAACCCGTCACTCAAAATTCGTACAAAAGCAGCCGCTTCGGTGGCTGGAACGACTAGGCCATCCTCTCGACGTCAGCCTCGCCGTAGCTTTGCTCGTCTTGAGACGACCTACGTCACGATTGCGTTGGATGTCACGTGCTCTAAGCTGGGCCTTCTCCGAGCGCTTGCCAGAGTGGGCCGTTTAAAACGAAAAATACAGCCACCAGGATCAAAATACAAACGTGCGATTGTCATTTACGGATATTGTGGATCATATTCAACCTATTTTTGAACACGACGGAAATATTTCAAATTTCGTTGAAGTATCCCTTTAAAGAAGCGGGCCTAAAACCGAACCTTGGGGCGCCCGATACCACATCAGTCAAGGATGAATTATTGCCATTTAGAGTTATATATTGTGAGCGGTTGGTAAGAAAGCCTTCCAGCCAGGTTAACAAATTAGGATCTAGGTTTAATGAAGAAAAGTTTAAGCATTAGTGACTTATGATTAACCTTGTCGAATGCTTTCGAAAAATCAAGAAAAATACAGTCAGCCTGGTGGTTTTGTCCAGTATAGCATGGAACGAATGTGCGAAATGAAACAGCTGCGTTTCAAAAGAAATTGAGCGACGGAAACCATGTGGAGTAGAGGCAAAAAATGAATTTAATTCTAGGTATGTGCTTCATGATTTTACAGGGAATACTTGTTAGTGAAATGGGCCGATAATTTAATGGAGAATGCTTGTTACCGGACATGCGGTGGAACCACCTTCGCAGTTTTCCATTATATTGGGAGCGTTCCATACTCAGTACATTTTAGTTTGTCTTCGAAATTTTGAGGTAATATTGTCACTTCCACATGACGATGATACTTATAAAGAATCAATTAATTTTACAATTCCAGTAAGTTCCATGGCAATGGGAAACATCAGGCTAAACTCACAACGTGGAACGCCATAATATACATTTCCATCGCCTACAGAAAAACTATTTGAAGAAACGTTATTAAACACTGATGGATATTCTGCCGGAGGATTAATGCACGAGGCTCATCGCTAGGAGAAATTAAGTTGTCTTCATTCATATAACAGTCCTCCATAACTTCTTGGGGTCATTTAACAATAAACTCGGTAAAGTGTTCTTAAAAAAAAAAAAAAGTTTATTTGACGTCAGATATAGTTTGGGAATATTCGGCCTCAGTCGCAAAGTATGCTTCCCACCGATAAATCGCGTTACGTAATTTAGCTAAACGAAAAAGTCGCCGTTTTTATTGGAAATACGTTCTAGGGTGTTAGTATACCAAGGTGCTTTAGCAACAGATTGAATACGCCTGACGGGAACATGCGCATCAATCAGTTCGTTCACTTTTAAACAAAATAATCTCCAATTTTCCTGCACGCTTCGATGATCAAATTGTGGCAGAGATATGACCAGATAGCTGCACAGTTTTTGGTTAATATGTTAAAATTGGCTTTATTAAAGTCAGAAATAAGCTTTAATTTTTTCATATTGATTAGGAGAGCGACTTTGAGATCAAAATTTAACAATGAGTGATCGCTTAAGCCTGGAAGATGCGTAAGGGAAGATAGCAGTTCAGTGTGTGTCGACAGAATTAAATCAAGTGTGTTCGCTGTATCATTGGCATACGTACCTTGTTGGTTTCGTTACCAGCTGCGTCAAATTAAAACACGCACACAGATCCAGAAAATGTTGACTTCGCGTTGCAACAGCTTGAAAACAAGGTGGCCCAGACCACAAGATACCAGGGAAATTACAATATCCTAATAAAAAAATAGGAGAACTAGGATATTGACAAACAATAAATTCACAACGTCATGCAATAAATGTCACTGCGCTGTTTTGGGGGACAATAGCAGACACCCAGTAAAATTCTTGTGTTATTTAAAGTGATACAAGCCCACACCATTTCTAGATCGGAAGCAACATCTACGCAAAAAAGAAGGTATGTTTTGTGATACGGCTATGAGTTGTTGCCGCCCCCCCCTCCCCCTCCCCAGTCTACCGTCTTTGTGAAAACGATACACATAGGTTTTATCACTTTGGAAAATTTCAGAGCTGCAGACATGTTTACTGAGCCATGTTTCCACAAGAAAAATTAGGTCTGTGTTCGTTGAGCTTACAACAGAGTTAAGCTGATCTCGTTTATTCATAACACTTCTTATGTTAGTACACTCAACTGAAACAAATGGAAAAAAAAAAGTAAAATGTACGTCACTGCTTCTTGCGCGTATAGCTATGACGCCGAGTGTCTGCGAGTTGGAAGATGTCGTTGCACGATTCTTACGAGCACGGGTGAAATAGGCTTGTTCATGTGCACTTACTCGGTCATGGTCACCCGAAATAGTTTTGGCACGAGCCAGCCTTTCGCGAGTTTGTTCACGTAGCTTGTCACCGGCCC
This sequence comes from Ixodes ricinus, assembly GCA_037355805.1. Lineage (NCBI taxonomy): Eukaryota > Metazoa > Arthropoda > Arachnida > Ixodida > Ixodidae > Ixodes > Ixodes ricinus. The sequence goes on along the minus strand of JAZHYW010032330.1, from coordinate 73,313 downwards.
TACCTCTTCCGGACCGGGAAGTGCTAGCAAAGATCATTTTGTGCTTCGTTCAAGTCGTCATCAATTCCAGAGCCCGTAAGCTTACACCTTCGACAGTTTTCGTCATCCCAAACATACACATCCTGATTAATAACCAGCTTATCATACTTCAGATATACTTCATCTTCGGGTTTTCTTTTTTATCTTTAACAGTTGCCCATAACTTTTTCCGGGTGTTCTGAATTCTAAGCAAAAAACCTTCCGATATTGAAATTTTTGTTCCCTTAAATTTTCTTGAGTTTCTTAGTAGCTCCATTTTTTCAGTTGAAGTCGAACAAACGCAAATTTACAGGCCGGGTTTCGTTTGGTGTCTTTTTACCCAAACGATGGATACGTTCAAGGCTTTATTGACCTTAAAGGTAGGGAAGCGAAATTTCGAAAAGCGCTCATTTTCTAAGCTAGAATGTGTTGCATGTTGCACCCTAACCTCAAAAACACCAGTCTTCCGTTGAAAGGCACAAGAAAACTAATTTTAAAGCTAAATAAACGATCTTCCAATGTGCACCTGGTGGATGCATGCGGAGCCTATTTGGGAGGTAGTCTAGCAACGTTGTGGAATCTGCTACGTAGTCGTGACGTAGCAGATTCCTCTGGCGCAACGCCGCTCTTTGGCATTTCAACATTTTCCTTCTTAGCTTTCCTCCTCAACTCACAAATCGCGCATTGAACCAAACAGTCCAAGAAGACGGAAAGGGTGGACTCTCTCTTTCTCGGACCCTCGTTTGTGCAGCCGGATGCAGCCATTCTCCCCCTAGAAAGATTAGCCAGTCGCTCAAAACTCGGACAAAAGTTGCTTTCCCACCCCGTTCAGCCCTAAGCTGACAGTGCTGTGGAAGCTACGTGCTTCATGGAGCCAGCCACACGCTCGTCACCCCACGGGCACCTCGAACGGCTCGGTTGTAACGCGCTGACGCTATTGACACCACCACAACGCTGACAACGCCACCAAGGGCAAAGCTCATAATCCCGCCAGCCTTGCTACGTCACGAATGCGGGGAAACTTTTCTTTCTGTTTTTGTTTGCGCCGGATATCCCATGACGCATCGCGCCCTCCGTTCGCTTCTCTTCGAGCGCTCGCTCGAGTGCACCGTTTGGAACGAAAAATATAGCCAATCGTTCAAAATACAAACGTGCGATTATGAATTACGGTTATTACACGTCATGCTTGACACATTTCCGAGCGCAATTTGAAAATATCAATTTTTTGGTTCAGTGCCTTCAACCCCGGCTTCTCCTCAAATATTCCTGTCAAGACAAACTCCCGGAGAGAATTCGGCGTTTCCATTTCACGTTCATTGACTTCATATGGCATATGCAATCAACTTATTCCGTCAACTGCGGTTTTCAAGATCATATATCTTGCTCATTAGCGTTGCAACCGATTGGCCACAGAACGCTCACAGTCATCCACTTTTTCTACTGTACGCGAAAACGACTCTAGCTTTCCTTCTATAGAAGTCAAACTTTTATCTGTTTCCGATATGTGTGAGTCTAATTTTCCTTGAATTGACTTTAGTTCTTTTGAGATTTTGTCTTTCAATGATTTGTGCCACCTGCTCGTCGGTAGTTGGACCAGGGTTAATTTCAACATCCCCACTCAGAAGAAAAATAAGAAAACGAGTCGAAACAACCCGTTATACGATCACACAACACGCTTGGGCAAGGCAGCACAATCAAACATAAACATGCAATCACTTTTCAATTTTTTGTTAGAAAGCTTTCTACTAACCTGGACGAAAAATGCGAAGAAATTGAGCCGTGCCTGCATCGTTCAGCTGCTGCCTTGCCCACTGAGGGAAAAGCCCGACGGGCGTTGCGCGCAAGGAGGGATCGTTTCAGCTTCGGTGCGAGCGCGGCCGATGCTATGAGCCGAAGGACCAGTCAAACAGCGCGAAAAGCGCAACGTCATGGCGTGCTCTCTGCACTTAATAGGACCAGCCGGTGGAAGAGCACGAAGTGAAAGACGGCGAATATCAGCTGGTCCTATCAACTGCAGAGAGCACGCCATGACGTTGTGCCTCTTTCGCTGTGTCATCGGCCCTTCGGCTCATAACATCGGCCGCGCTCGGACCGAAGGCACGTTGCAATATTGGTGAAGCCTAGTCATAAAAAGTTTAAACGATATTTTGCCCAACGTGACCGCAGATCTTTCTGGCGATTGGTGCGCGTGACATGTCACGTGCGAGATGGATGGTTGATTGTAGAAGGATCCTCTGCAGGCTTGCGCGCGCTCTGTCTGGTAGGTTTTATCAGATCGAAGGCTAGACGAAGGCTCGCTACGGTCACGTGATGTGGTCATGTTGGGCTGATAAGTGAGGAGAGTAAGGAGGAAAATGAGAAAGAGGCGAGGCGTCAGGGAGCATGGCTTGTGTAGGCTACGCGGCCGACGTCAAGCCCTCTCATACCCTTCTATTCTCCATGTCGATAACAGGAATATTGTATCATAAGGAGAATACCGGATTGAGCTAAAAACGGCCGTTACACCGTAGACCGCAGTATATTTATAGCAGTATGTAAGCATTCATTTATGCTGTTTTGCGCGTGCGTGTTAGAATTTGATTTCGGATATTGCTGCTATTTCATTTTTTTTTCTTGAGCTGTGGGGCTGATATAGTTTTGTCAAATAAATGAATATAGAAAGGGTGAAAATAAAGAAATATTTCAACAACAGATCTGTTTGAATGCTTCCAATAATTGATTACATGATTTAAAAAAGAACGTGTAAAATACATTAAAACTTTTTTCGTAATAAATACCATTTAAAAACTGACGCGTATGGCTTCAAGGAGAAATCAACTACAAAAACTTTTTGGACGACCTCATTTCATAAATGAAAGTAGGTAATGCCGTTATTTATATTAGATATCAGAAAACTAAATGAAAGCGCGTCATAAAATACTATTAAATTGATCGCAGTCTTCAAGAATCAGAGTGAAAGCATTATACTGGTTCACAACTACCTTGAAAACCAAAAGCAGATTAGAAAAATAACAAAAAAAAACACATTGAGCAAAAATATTAAGTCGGACTAGGGTGCCCCCAGGGCACTTTTCAAGGACCGGCATTATTTAATTTGTATATACAGATGGTATTTTTATGTAAAATACTTTTTCGGTATATCGACAACACTGCGTCCGACTAAAGATGGCCGCTCTTTGTGGGAGCATCCTCAGGGGAGCTTGAGGAGGGGCAGGGGAGGGGTACGAATAGGAGAGAATGCCCTTCCTCCTTTCTTCCTCCTCATTTCCTGCTCCTCCTCAACACCACCTAGAGCTGGAAGCAGGTTGTTCGGTCAAAGCTATCCCCTCTCCTCTTTTACGTGTATAGCAATGACGATCAATAGAAATCTTATTTGGATGTCTCATTATTTATGTTGGATTAAAGCGGATTTTGTATCGATATTTTTTTTGCCTCTCGTAGGAACGTGCGATTTTAGCTAGGCTGCATTAAAGCAAAATAAAGTGACTCTGGGAAAAAGAAATTTGACCAAGTTGACTATTTTGTGCCACCAGGCGTCAGACACACTACTAAAGTTGTATGTTTGTCAGATGACGGCATTAGACCATCCAAGAGTTTGCCTTCCTGAATTTATCAGATAACCATTAACTGACCTCTTCTTAGCAATGTAAAGGTAGGAAAGTGGAAGAGAGTCAATCATGCGCTCGCTCGAGAAGAGTCTGTCATCGACTCTTTCAATTAAGACAAGCTGTATCGGAGTGCCGAGTTACGAGGGCTCATTAAAGATAGCCTAATACGCTTGTTTGTCATTTCAACAGGCAGCTATGCCCCCTTCCCCACAGATAATAGGCAGAAATAAAAATGCCCTTAAATAAATGACAATTTCAGCCACTATTCAGCGGCTGAAAAAGCACAGAACGGGCTGAGCGCACGTTCCGGTGAGGCAGGTTCCCATAGGCGAAAAGTTGCGGTTGCCGAAGTCTTTGGAAAAACAGCAGGACCCGGGAGACTTGACGTTGGACTGCTGTCGCCAGTCCTGCGGTCGCCTGAAAAAGAGCCGCCACGCTTATAGAGCACTGCCACTACCAATAATGCAATGAAATAGAGTGGAATAGAGTGCACTGAAATGAGTTGAACCAACGTGGGTTGCATCAGGATCAGTTTTTCTCAGTGTCCTGATGCAACAACTCCAGCAACGTGGTCCTCCCGTGTTCACACACAGAAACTGCTGAAGCTGAAATTGCTACATTTTGTTATAAGCGTCGGTGGAGTTGTAATTTTCTCGCATTATCTGGACACAAAGTTACCCGTTAATAACATTCTTTTTTTTTTAATTTTGAAGTGGTTTTAAAGGAGTCATGAAATGCTTTTCCAACTTTTTCCTGTTTAGCTTTCCTCCTACTATCATAAATCGCGCATTCTACCAAACAGTTCAAGAAGACGCCCGCGTCAGCTTAGCGCAGACCGCATGGCGCGTTTTTCTGCACGCGAAAACGCGACGCGCTATGAACGCTCGCGCGGAAGCTGACGCGGGGGCACCCGCATGCAGACAAAGCCAAGCACCGCCGGCCGCGCGTTATCAGCGTTGCCAGATAACAGAATTCTCAACACGCGATGTAAATGTTGACGCAAATACTACAAAATGAGAATTAAATGAACAAATAAGTAAATAAAACGGGTTTGTGTGTCAAAAGAAACACCTTTTCAATTTTTATATGGAAAATAAAAATGCTTTTGAACACTTTGAAATGTGCTGAATACGAAACAGCGTACTGTGCAGGATCACGTGATAGTTCGACCGACCCTCATTGGGCGAGAGCCGCTTCGACGCCTCGGCGCGCGCGTCTTGTTCTGGGTCGGCCAGAAACCAACGCTCCCGCGAAAACGCGCGCCCGCGCGCAGGAAATGACGTCAGTTTGACGCCGACGCGCCTGAATCGCGAGCAAAAACGCGCCATGCGGTCTACGAGGCGTCGCGTTTTCGCGTGCAGAAAAACGCTTCATGCGGTATAGGACTTGGTATATGCGGGAAGTAATACCTTTTAAACAATATTAGATCAAAAACGACCTTTTTTCAAAAATGACTTCAGTTGCCCCTTTAAATACGTCAACTCTCATTGAGCTTCGGGACACAAAGAAATGCCAGTACTCGGCGCTAATCCAGCATTTACTGGGCCTCCCCTTGCGGCGTGTCTCTCCGCTCCCCGCGCCTCGTAGCAGGGTTGTTTGCAGTGGCCCGCTCGTGAAAAGTTTAGAGGGTTTTGGACCCCAGAGTCCAAACCACTAACCCCCTCCCAGCCGGGTGTAGCCCGAAACAACCCATTCCCGTTTGAACCCGTCCCATTTCGACCCATTCCCGAATCGACCTTTCCGTTTGAACCCGTCCAGTTTCGACCCATTCTCGAAACGACCTTCCTGTTTGAACCCGTCCCGTTTCGACCCATTCCAGAAACCCCTTCTCATTTGAACCCGTCCCGTTTCAACCGATACTCAAAAGACCCTTTGCGTTTGAACCCGTCCATTTTTAAGCCATTTGTATAAGACCATGCGCATCACAACCTTTTCGCGAAAAATCTAATCGTTCTAACCCTGGCCTGCGAACATTTTCTGCTTAAGAATATATGTTCTGAAATATGCCAATGTATTCTAAAAATTGCACCCTCTTTCAGGCAAGCTTCGAAGTAATATATTATTCTTACTTCAACCAATTAAAGTGTTTTTGTTTTTTTTTTTTTTACTCCAAGATGATCCCCATAACGTGTAACCGCGAAACGGTCTATGTACACACTGCGACACCGTTACTGCAAAGACGACCTTGTCACTTTTTTTAAATTTTACTTCGAAATGGTATTAGCAAACACCAAATTTTAGGGCTTAGGGTACTGGCTCAGATGAGCGCTTCCAAAGCCAGTAATAGTTTCTTTGGCAGCCTTTCAATTCTATGAGATAAACAGCAGCACCGCCGATCGCTTGTTCGCGACGTACAATAACAAAGTCTTGCATACACAAGCACATTGGGTAAGCTAAAATTAGCATCGCCATGGCGACGCTATTTTAGGGTACCCAAAGTGCTTGCGTAGGTTATTTCGGTATTTTGATATTTTGGAGAGTGATAAATCAGGCAGAGTGACAGGCGTGTGATTGCGACTTCATTTTCTTTTACAATTTCAAACACTGAACACTCGCGCACACAGGAAAACATCATAGACCGGAAAATGCCTTCGCCTTGTTGAGAAAGTCAAACAGGAAAATCGTGCCATCAGAAAGGCGACACTCCAGTTCTTATAGTTTGCGGTCCTTGCTGACCAACTTGTGCCCCCTGGCCCTCACGGCACCACTATTTGCAAGCTGCTGCAAAGATAGCCTTGTCAAAGCCTCATCCCATATGATCAAATGGATTAAGCTGTAAATGTTCGGGTGAGCCCACCCTGACACCGCGGTTATCTTACGGTGCCATGTCTCCAGGGTTGTTTCGGGAGAGGGAGAAGTGAGGTCTGCAAGGAGAACAGACATTGGACACTTGAACCTAATCAACTGTTAACGAATAGTACAAACGAACCGACCCAACTGATAACAAACGATGGCCGAAGCGAGAACGTTGTTTCGGGATAGGGCGAAATGGGAAAGGATGAAACGAGAAGGTTGTTTTGAGCCGGGTCGAAACGGGAAGGTACAACGCCCTCCAGCCTACGCCACATATGCTTCCCCCTCTTTGCAAATATCAGCTGATCTTCCAAGATCTGATATCTTTTTGTGCAGGGACGTTTGTTGATAAGCAAATCTACCACTAAAATTCAAAAGTAATTTGAGTAGAAGTTACTCGGAAAAAGTAATTAAAGTAAACTACTAATTACCGAAATAAAAATGTAATTGAAAGTTACTAAACTACTCAGAAATGTAGTTAAACTACAGTAACTTGAGTAGAGTATAAGTCTGCCACAGCCGTTCTTTCCTCAAGGACGTCTGTTCGTCCTTCCCGAAGCTTCATGCAGTATCCTCCATACAGACTACGCGTCTGTGGTAAGTGACGCTCTTGCTGACGCCTGGTGGAAAGACCGAGAACCCCGGCGGCAACCTTCTTTGGCGAGAGGATCCAAAAGCTTGCTGCACGTAGTGGCGGGCCAAGAGGCAACAACCTTTAGCTTTTCAACAAGAGTCCCTCCCCCCCCCCCCTCCCCCGCAAAAACAACAAAAAAAGTTTTTGTTTGTTGTTTTATTTTTTAATTTTTTTTCCTCTTATATTTGCTCGAAGAATATGCAAGTCAACCAGCCACTTACTGGAAGTGGCCGGTTGACTTCGACGATGTACACCAGCTACACCTCACCGATTATTTAAAAGTTCTGTCATTCTCTTCAAAGAACAATATTTGCCGTCGCTTTGGGGTCCTTCTGGTCTAGGTATAGTATACCATGTTACACGGCGGTGATGACCGGCTTCATCTTCTGGACGCCGTCCGCCGCGACTGTCTCTCATGGTCTCTCTCGCCGCCTGGATTGTCGCCCCCCCCCCTACAACCAATATCTGGAATCCCCCCCCCCCGCCACCTTCCCCCAAGAACCAATGTCTTGGAGCATGCTTGGCGTTAGCCTTGCCTGCAGAGTCCCAGTTCTCGTGGCGGTTGCGGAGAACGTTGCGGGGCAGCGAAAATGCTGCCGAAGTCTGTGCGGTCTAGAAGTCGGGCAATTCTGTCCAACAAGCTGAACGAAAGGTCGACGGTTCGCCGAGCCGGTCGAAGCTCAGGTTCGACGAAAACGCTAGGCCTAACGAGCCGCTGCTGACGCCGCCGATCTGCGATGACGGGAGGGAGACGGGCAGAGTGGCCGCTCGTTTGACGGCGGCGACAACGTTTGTCGCTCCGGTGTTCGGTCCACTCTGTCCCGAAAGGCAGCCAGGCAGCGAATCATCGCTGGTGCCAAGCGGGACAGGGATCGTGGCGCGGAAGTCACGCGGAGAACTCAATCAGCCGAGACAGCGGTCGACCAGGAACTGCGCCGAAGGACTTCCGGTCGGAGGCCCGGAAGTGCCCAAAGGGTGCGGAGGAGAGAAAAAAAACGATAAAGAAGAAAATAATAAAGGAAATCAGACGAAACGACGCGGCACACAAGAAATCCGACGATCCGCCAATCCCTTCAGAAATGTTGCTGCGCTCCCTTGTTGAAAACTACCCCTGGGGCCCACTCGTCAAACACAAAGTTCCCCCGGAAATTACCAATTCTGACGAATGGCACTTATGTGAAGAGCTATTCTGAAAATTGAAGGCACGTGGCGCCACGATCCCTGCTCCAAGACGGTCCTCCCCGTCGCACCATGTTTCCGAGTTGTTCCAAGACGATTTTCCGCCAAGAGTGTCCCACGCGCGCAGAAAATACATATCACCAGCGTTGACTGGGAAAAAAAATATATTTTCGTTGTTCCTTTTTTTTTTTTTTTCGGGGACCGGGAAGAAAGGGGGGGGGGGGGGGTATTTTAGCTTTCAGCAGGCTAGTGCCAGGAGCTTCCTCGACCTGTGGTGCGGAGAGAGGGGGGGGGGGGGTGGATATTAGTGAAAAGTCTAATTGCGCAGGCGAGCTGGTGGTAGCTAATTACGTCGTTTAACACGCAAAACTGTAATGCAGAAAATGAAAAAAAAAAACGTTTTATTCGAAGGAACGGACACAGAAGGGGACGTCTGAAACTCAGCTAACTGGTTCATTTTTCAAGCACTCATATATATATACTCACACACGGCCACTTTCAACCACCTTCTACGCAGAGACTTCCTCTGTTGAAAGCACTTTCAAATACAAAGAACATACACATTCACAAGAGACCATGCGGTCAAATCCACAATAGAATCATTCTCAACCCCTTCAACGCGGAGATCTCCTTTGTTGGAAGCATTTTCAAATACAGAGTGCCTACACATTAAACAGTTTTAGAATAGCGCACGCCAAAGCATTGCGTACTCCAAAAAAAAAAGTAGTAACAAAAAAAAAAATAGCGTCGTCGCCACTACACGTGCGCCGAACGCTAACTGTGCACCCTGCGCGTTCTATTTTACAGTACGATATTTCTCAGACATTGCGTGCGTAAGCAAAAGAGGCTTTGCGCTCGTTTCCCGCTCTTCCAAAGAGGATTCGTGATGAGAAGTTGGCTAAAACCAAAACAAACACAGTTATCAAAAAAAAAAAAGACGGCTTTTATGATTGCGGCGTTGTGAGTGCGACATGGGCGGCAAACTGCGATTTTTAACACTACTACGGGAGCTGCACTTCAAAAATGTTTTTGAAAACCCAGCAAGGCGGGCAACGATCGCCGGCAACTTGCGCTTTCGACGCGCGAACGTTTCTCCACAAAGGTCAGTACACGAGGACTCTCTGGCCGAGGCCGGTCGACCGCTCCCGTCGCATTCTCATATTTAAACAAAGCTACAATGTTACTCTAAACTAAAAAAAAAAAAAAAAATATGTTACGGCATTTTGCGTGTGAAATAAAAATTGTTACTGCATCTCGGTGGCGTTGCAAGCGCGAGATGCTTGGGCTTTTGCGTCGCGGCGGAGAAACGCTATTCAGCATTCTTGCGTGTGCTAAAACAAGCGCTAAATTTAGCGATAGCGTGCGCTAAAGTAGCGTACGTTATTCTAAAAACTCTCTATTTACGAGAGACCACGCGGTCAAATTCACAATACGATGTCCTTATCACACACAGGACGACGGGAGATGGTTTTCGGGACCTACATCTGGTTGACGCCAGGAACACGGCGACTGCTGCTCTTTGTACGCCAACCCGGGCAAGGATTTCCCAAATACTGTAAAATCCTTGATGTTCGTTAACCCTTAATTTTCGCAAATTTCGCGGTGAAGGGACGCGCTAAAGTTTCGTTCGGCGTCTGGAAATTGCGAAATTTAGTGGCCGCGATTATGTTCTCTGTGACCGATTCGCGAAAAATAGAGGCGCGAAAAAACAGGCTTTACAGTAATGCTACCGCTAAATACCTTTATCTCTCTACACTCTCTCTCTTTATCTCTCTCCCTCCCCCTCTCCCTCTAAAAACAACAGCAACAGTAAACCGCTCGGGTGAAAGTTTTCGAAACGTCGACTTATTACATAAAAAAATTCGACGATTTTTGAACTTCCGAATTCTTCGCCGCCGAGAAATGCGATTGTTTTCGAACTTCTAAGATTTTTCGCGCTCATGGACGTACCAACCGGCGGAGCCGGGGGGGGCAGGGGCGGCGGGCACTTGCCCCCAGCTCTCCAGATGGGGGGGCAAGGTATGTCGTTACCCCCCCCCCCTGAACACAGCCGCCCCTGGGCAGGGCAAACGACTGGCCGGCGGCGCCGGGGATACCGAGGCACCGCCCCCGGCCCTGGAGGAAAAGTCTGGATTGCCCCAACTCAGAAACAAGTTGGTACGCCGTTGTTCTCGCTATGAAATTTGACAATTTTGATTTTCAAGCCTGCTGAGCTTAAGTTCGAGCGAACTTCGAACTTCTGAACAAAAAAGGACGACACCAGTTCGAGCCGAGATCGCCCCTGCAGGTTCCAGGCAACAAATATCAATAACCGCAAGATGTCAATGGTGTTAAGTAAAGTCGAAATTGCACTCCGAGTCTTACCGTTAGTTAGCTGATCGTGCTACGAGCCACGCGCTTGTAAAGCGCTGAATGAACGCTTTGGGAGTGGCCTCGGCCTCGTACCTCACATATTTTATTCTGCACTGGGGACTCTCCCGGGCACAACTCCACAACTCCATAACCTGTAGGCTAACAGATCCTTGATTTGCAGGCTTGAAATTCAACCGAGGCACTTCGCTGGGAGCGTCCTTCACAGCATTAGTTGTTTTTGAACGCACAAGTCGCTCGATTTCCTCGCGTCAAGGAAAGGCGCGCGCGGAGAGTGCTGAATCGGCGCTTACTTAATTATGATTAGTAACCGGCTGCATTTTAGAGCGGCCAATATCTCCGTTCGTCGAAGAACAGAAGTTCCAGGCAGCGGCAATACGGTTAGCCCGATAACAACCGGTCGTGACTTGATCAGCTGTATTAAGCCGGGTGGTCCCCTAATTTAGACCGGTTGCATTCTCCTCAACCTTGACTTGTGTCGGGTGCTGTGCCTGTACTCAGTGTTTTCTCCATCCCACGGGTCATCCTGCTGAAAATAAATGCCCAGAGCAACTAAATATTTTCAGGAAGCCTGGATGCCTTTATGGGAATGCGTTGTCCCGCATATTTAGTTGTCTTACGCCAGCATTGCATTTAGGCGACGTTTGATCGGATTGCTATAGTTTGCAAATAAGTATGAAAAGTACCTTCACCTGATCGCCTCAGGTTTGTTTGTTTTTATAAACTTTTCAATTAGTTCAGCGTTTGCTTCATAAGTTACAGTGCTGTGGTACTGACGGTGCTACCTGTAATACAGGTAACACCGTCAGTACCACAGAGCTGTAAAAGAAAAAGCATTAAAGAAACAAACAACAAAAAAAAACGTGAGGGCGCAATTGAGCTGGTGTAAGTTCATAACAGTCTCGGGTAATTCTACAATTATGAAAGAGTACATTCACGACGTAAGAGAAATGTGCAACGTTTTTAGTAAAATTTTGTAGCACATTTCGCGGCATTTTTAGATGAATTCATGAAAACTTAGTTGCGGAATTTCATTTCCTTTTGTGGAATTCAGACTTGGAACTTAAAATCGAAACTTTTGGACTTCTCAAACTTGTACCTCGAAAAGGAAAAATCGAAATGTTCGAAATATTTGAATTTTTTAGCTTGAATAACAAAAATTAAATTCGAACTTCCGATAAAAAAATTGATATCTTCGAACTCAAAATTTCAGAAACCTTAACAATCTCGAAGTATTCGATTTCGAACCTCAGCGAGGGTTGCAAACTTTTCAAATTCGAACCTTAGCGAGGTTCGAACCCGAACTTCGGGAGGTTCGCGGCATCCCTAATCAGTGGCGTACCAACTTGTTTTTGAGTGGGGGGAGGGGAGGGGGGGGAGGGGCAAATCGGACCCCCCCCCCCCACCCCTAGACCGGGGGGCGGTGCCCTTGGTATCCCTTGGGCGCCGTCGGCCAGTGTTTGCCCTGCCTAGTGGCGGCTGCTTCAGGGGAGGCAAAACACATGCCTCGCCGCTCACTCCGAGAACTGGAAGGCGCAAGCGCCGCCCCTTGCCCCCCCCCCCCCCCTGGTTGGTACGCCCATGTCCCTAATCACAACATGTCAGCGTAAAGGGCTGCTATACTCTGACGTTGAGCGCAGTGAACGCAGCGTAGCGCAGAACGCGCGCCTTTCGTTGGCCGGCAACCAGGAACTCGATATCTGCGACCAATCAGTATCTGTGCGCGATGCGCTACACCGCGCCCGTCGATGTTACGTTGCATGCTCACGCGCACGCTTCACGTGCTTGCACAGACGGGGCACCATGTCGCGGCGCCATGCTTGCCATTGTCTATATACTGAGATGATGAGAACGCTCATAGAGGTCTTGCCCTGCCTCGTGCCAGAATTAGAAGCAGCAGGACGTCTCTTTCGGGTGCCAGAGCCTCCAGCAGGCGCTCGTTTCCTTCTATCGTGCTTTCGGATGCGGCGTGCACGCCTTACGTACACGCGCAGCCAAAGCGCGATTACCTTTATTTGAAATGGTACGCATTTATGCCAACTGTTACTAGAACAACGTCAGCTGGGAAACCGCCGTAGGAGCCTGCTTCGAAAAAGTGGCTCCGATCCGTGCTCGAGAACCGAACTAGACGCGAATGCAGCGCCGCCATCTCTCCCGCAGCGGCCACTCCGGGAACTGCACGGCTGCACGTGCCTGTTCAGTCGAGTCGGCAAGGACCGGTGGCGCTAGAGGTCCTGTATAGGCTCCCTACAAGAGCCAGAGTCGCGCGTTCAGCCATCTTGAAATCCTAAGTTATGCGGGAAAGCCACTCCTCGCGCGTGTAGGAGCCGTGCAATTCGTCGATTGCGGCCGGTCACTTAACTGAATGCGGCGAATAGCGGCGCCGTGCGAGGGAGAACAGGAAAGGAAGTGGAACGGAGGCAGCAACGCGGCGGCGACGACATAATTTCGCCGCGGGCCGCTCCTCCGTGCAGACGTGCGGCGAAGCGACCGTAATCGGCAATTTATCACTCGCGAGCCAGCCGCACATCTCAGCGGCACAAGCTCGTGCGTTAGAGTAGCTCCCCGCTCACGCGCTCTGCCTTCTCTGCGATATAGCTGGCGAAACGGTCTAGTGCGGTCTTGGTGGGCGCGAGCGGTCCTGATTTCAAGGACGAGTTCGTTGATTTATGCGTACATTTGCAAGTAAAAAACATTCGTTAGCCAGCGCTTGGTGCTTTCTGTTCCCTGCCTTCGTACCTATTCGCGCTGTTTCCACCCTATAAATATACTCACCGACTCGTCCAACTTTCCATTCTATTAATATGGCTACCTTTTACGAACTCTCTTCGTTATGAAAACAAGGAGACAGCTCAAAATTCCCTTTTGAAAGAGGACACACGTTGCACGCACTCTCCCGCCGCCAATGGCCCCAAACAAATACGCATCAGTGACGGTGAATCGCACGCACTGTTCACGTCGATGACGCAACGATGACAAAACACGGAAAGAGAAAAACAAACAAACCAGCAACACTGAGCTGTTGCGTAACAAAAGACGCTAGCAAAAAACACGGATAACTCGCAAAAAAAAAGAAAGAGAGAAGAAAGCGGTGCATTGGGTCGAAGCTTTTTGGAAACCCAGAAGGCAGTCACGCAATAAAAGGCGCGGAAAGTATTTTCAGTGACAGGAAGTTAACCTTGCTAATCACCTAAGCTCCCTTCTTTCGTTCCGTAAAATGCCTGTACTTTTTTTTTTTTTTTTAAGGGGGGGGGGGGGGGAGGGACTGGAACACGAGCAGGCGCCAATGCTTGTACGCCGTCCCTCAGTCATTTTACTCTTCACTTTTTTTAGCGCGATGTATTCGGAGAACAAGAAAGTCGCGACGCCTTTTCTTCCGAGCGGTCATTGTTTCCTTCCAGCCGTCTGTTTCGGTTCGAGTTAAATGGGCATGCACAATTACCGGCCCGTCAGGACGACGTCTCCGAAGACCACGTGTTCCCCCGTGACGTCACCGGAAGGCGGCGAGGCACCACTCGCCCGCGGTGTATAAGAGCGGGACAGTCAAACAAAGATGGCAGACGGAGTCGGATCAGTCGGCCACCGCAAACAATGGGGCGCTGCCAGGAAAAGGTAAGTTTAGTCATAGACTGTCCAGGCAGAGTTGGCAAGCAAAACACCGGTTAGAGGCTATGGTCGCACCGGGCAAACAGAGGGTCAACGCCGATCGCCAACATCCCTCAGTTCAAGCAGAGTTTGCATGCAGAAACTTGTCAGGATCGCTTGTTCGTCTAGTCTTAATTGATTGGATAGAAAGTTGCCGACAAATACGGGAAGACAAAGCGTATCTTTCCATCGCTTTTGTCCAGCATGAGCGCGCTGGCATCCTATGGAAATCCGGCTACGCCCGCGCGATCGAAGTACCATCGAAATTAAAGGGGCGGTGCAACGACATTAAATTGGAATGTTTTTCACTTTACACTAGCTTACTGGCACTAGTGGGACTCAAGGATACTCGCACGCAACGCCACTGGCCAAGAAACTCCTTTGTTGGGGGTGTAATTTCAAGGACAAAAGTGAGCGTTTTCATTCAATTTCTCCCTACGCGAAACTTGATGAGGTAACTGGGGGATCGCAGTATCCTCCACTGACGATATTTGAATGCGACTCATAGATTGGACCCGAGCATTGCGTGGGCACTAGATTTGGGCTCGTGATAATCGATAGCTCGAGAAACATTCGGGAGTGGCCCGTGTCTAATCGCTGCAGTGACGACAATAGCCGAACCCTGACAATGTCTGGAACTCAGCGCGTGTCCTGTGCCTTGCCAACCCAGCGCGTGGCTATGATCAACATTAGCGGCATATTATGGCTCAAGAACACGTGGTCGTTTGTTCTGGCTGCGAGGGGGTGAACGCTGCTAGTTTTTCTTTAATTTTTCTGCGACTTCGATTGCGAGTGGGGAAAAACGAACGGGTGCTACACAGGTTATTAACGTCAGGGATTCGTACCAAGCGGTATTTGCGCAAAGTACAAAAATCGTTACATCGCCCCTTTAAACATAACTCATTTTGAAACTGTCATGTCGAGCTGTCTTAGTTTGATACAAAGAAGGAACTTTAGTCTGGACGCTCAGTAACGAGTGAGACGTGCTATCACTTTTCCTAACTTCCATTTGAAAACCGTAAGCCGTCATTTCGAAGAACTTCGGGAGATTTCTTAATGACACGCTGTCTTAGGTCTTCCATAAGACTAGACAATCGGAGAGTAGCGAAATAATTTAAGCCATGGTCCGTGTAAACGCCGACTTCTTTTTAGACCTGGGCGCTTCTGCTTCTGCTACTAGCCTCCACACATGTCACCATCTCCAAAGAAACCGCCAAGGAGCCAGAAAACCAAGTCGTAGCCGAAACAGTAGCCGACACAAAAATGCTAACGGAGAGACAGCAGTAATGAACTCGTGGCCTTAGAGACTGGCTATGGTGGGCACGGTGGGCACGGGGGCCATGGTGGTTACGGCGGCTACGGCGGACACTACGGAGGACACGGACACGGACATTCGGGACACGGCTATGGGCACGGCGGCTACGGACACGGAAACCGGCACTACGGCGGACACGACGCCGGACATTATGGAGGGCACGGCCATCATGGAGGTAGAGGGTACGGCGGGCACGGAAGCGGGCACTACGGCGGACACAGGAACCACGGATCGTACGGCGGCCACGGACAGAGGCACGGACACTGGAAGCACCACGGACAGCACTGGAAGGACCGCGGGTGGGGCCACGAGCGGAAGTGGGGCTGGGACAAGGGAGGCGGAAGCCACGGCGGCTACGGCGGACACGGCCAGAGCCACGGACACTGGGGTCATCACGGAAACCAGGGACACTACGGGGGCCACAGGCACGGACACCACGGTCACGACCACTACGGCGGACACGGGCACTACGGCGGACACAAGAGGGGACACTACGGGGGATCGCACCACGGACACGGCCATCACGGTCACGGTCACGGGCATAGGGGATACGGACACGGGCACTACGGCGGACATCGCGGACATCACGGGCATCATGGACATCACGGCGGAGGCTACGGCGGCTAGTATCTTCTCTTTGGAACTGGGTGAGATTCTCATGATGCTAAGTCATTGTCGCAAGTGCATATTCGGAAGACATCTTGTTCCGAGTCTGTCTTTGTTGGTGACCACGTGGTACTTGAGGGGAAGCTATATCGGCGAGTGTGCGTGTACCGGAATCCTCTGGTGCACCACAACTCTCGTAGAAGCATTCGATTCTGACGTTATTCATGCCGAAACGTCCGAGTCAATGGTGTCCGCAGCTCTTTGCTGAACGCAGAACGCGGGAAGGGTGCACGGCGGGCCCACAGTCTCTTTCGCAGGTTAGGAACGGCCGCGGTCGCTTCTGTGAACAGTTTACAAGCATCGATGCACCATGGCGCAGTCCGCTGCACCAGACTGCACGTATACTCTGGACGTTTACCTCCTAGACCACTTTCATTTTATATCCTCGGTTGCTTAGTTTATCAAGGTGATATTTTACATCGAGAATTTTCTTCTTTTAATTCCAAGAAAAGCACACAAAATGAACATGATCTCTTTGCTTCTTTATGAAACGTCGCGTGGTGTTTCTACCTTCGTGCCCTGCCACGTCCGTCCTACAAAAACACTGTCTGCATACATGTTCGAATCATAGAAATGTATGAAGCAAACATGGTTCTATGATGCTTGAGGCGCAGATGTCAATATGCCTGCAGGGAACGCCGCGTCTTTTGGATGATGCATGAACTGCGTGTCGGCGGCTTTAGGGCAACCATGCGCGTTCTGTAGCAAGTGCACGCGTTACGCAGTGGCGGATCCCAAGGGGGGGGGGCGACGGGGGCAGCCGCTCCCCCCCCCAAACCAAGTCGACCCCCTCTCTCCCCCTTCTCAAGAGCAATTTGACATGGGTGGACCCCCCTGCACAAGAAAGAATGGGAGAATAGTATCCTTAAAATTTTCCGCCCCCCCCCCCCCAAAAAATGGAGTTCTGGATCCGCCCCTGGCGTTACGCATTCTAATCTCACGATGATTCTTCTCGTGTTTGTACAGGGTCATCTCACGGAAGACGGGCGAATCTCCTCACCGAGTCAAACAACATCACACTTCGGCAAACAAAAAAAAAAAAAAAAAGAAAGAAAGACGGGGAACAAGATAGAAAAATAAAAGGAGTCACGCTTTGTCTAATTTATACGGGGTAATTCCAAACGTGCCCCGCTCTCCATCCTTATTAACAATAAAAAAAAATATTAAAAACCTTCTTCCTTACACCCAGTCTAACTATTTCTTAGTCATGTACACCCCCCTCTTCCGCACACTTCATTACCAACGTGTCGACAAGGGAGCGAGCCATCTACGTCCACTGTATACGAGCCGGAGAAACGGGTGCATATATTACTAGGGACGTCGCGAACTTTCGCCGAACCACACCGGGTTCGAATAATTCGACGAACCTTCCCAGTCTTGGAAAAGTTCGACTATGGCCGGTGCTGCGTGCCCACGTCTACGGAAATATTTCGACTTTTGGGGAAATAAATAATTGATAAAGAATAATGTAGCGTATTTTCCAATTCCAGAAACCAGATTCGCCTCGGGCGAATCTGCTTTATGTGCATGCGCAGTAGCCACACACGGTGGGGGCAAACACGGGCTTGTTTGTAAGCTGTGTGTCGGTGTACATCGATATCACAATATACATACAAGCAGGCGACTTGTATGCCTACATCTTACACCTTCGCCAGCTACCTAGCCTCAACTTAGACCAGCTCGCCTGCACTGTTACTTTTTCGTAATATTCAAACTTTTTGCAACGGTGTAAGTTATAAACCATAAAGTATACGATAGCTTTTGGTTCTCTTTAATGTCTACCCGTGTTTACACAATTTAAAAACCAGAGATATCTACTTTTAATGCTTTCGTTCTGCAAGGAGCAAAAGTATGCGCTCGAGCTGCTAAGGAAACATCGGAATCTAAACCCCGAGTCAAGGGTTTGGATTATGATCAGTTAGTTAGTTTATCGAGGTGAACAAAATACATCTGCCAGGTAGCGCCAAGGGTTTAGATTATAAAATGCGTTTCATCACATTCATAATGAAACGAAAGTTCGTAAGAAATATAACTTTTCATAATGAACATATAAAAGTTTATCAATGTTAAAAAAAAAAAAAGAATCTCCGCGAGGTAGTGTAACGCTAGCTCGCGGAGATCAAATTTTGGCGCACGCGTACACAAGTCGTACTTGAGTCGACCATTTGTCGAACTTTGCGTTAGAAGTTCGAGAAAACGAAAAACAGTCGAATTCCTGGGCAGGTCCGCAACAGCCCTATGTATACAACGACAAAACATCATGTTATAGTACGTGCAAGAAGGAAGAAAAAAATATATATATATACGAGCCTGGACCCTCGATGCACAGCAAACAAGCCCGAAAACAAGGAGGGAGGGGGGGGGGGATGGACCGGGAAACACGTGACCAGACTGCAGCGCAGCACGATCGTTAGTCCGCCGCCAGAGGTGTTCGCGGGAGAATTTGGAGAGAGGCTCGCTTTTTTGGACACAGTACATACATTCCCCGCCCCCAACAAGGCTACGAGCGCGGGTCAGCACGATCTCTTCTTCGCTCGGTCGTCCTCGTGCTTGTGATCACCGACTATACTTCGTTTCAGCTTGGGTCCAGACGCAGCCGATGCTACAAGCGCGAGCTCCGGGCTTCCAGCGTCCCTGCCAAGCAAGCGCGCTCGTGCAATGCAAGCACTGTTCAGGGCCACACGCTCGCGCTCGTAGCATCGGCTGCGTCTGGACCCAAGCTGAAACGAAGTATAGACCAATCACGGGTGCAGTCATCGCCCCCTACATACTGACAAAGCCTTCACCACAACGCATACACACACACACACCTGGCCGATCGTCACGAGAAGCGGCCGCCGAAATGGAAGAGGTGGAGCGGCAGACAACGGATGAGAGGAGAGCCACGTGACTGGCGCCCCGCTGCGGCGAGACGCCGAAGCACACTTCTCCCGAGCGAACAAGTGTGTTTCGGGTTCTCGCCGCTGCAAAAGCTGTGCGCTGACGTCCAGGTTCGCCGATAAATGGCTCTTTGATGCTCTGTGCTACCAGATCCTCGCGCTCCAAATCTGCAACCGGGCACTCTATGGCTCCGTCGTGGAATCAAGGTTACTCGAATTGCCAGGCTTTGTGAGTATAGAGGAGGCTATGTTACAGTGAATGCAACGTGATCCTAGGCTTTGAATGCAACGTGATTGGTCTAGCCGGCGTCGATAGCAATCCCACGAAGTTGACATGCGCCGTGACGCTGCACTTTTGAGGCTGCTTGATCGGCTCCATCAGATGGCGACCGGTGTCAAAGTTTAAACAGCATTCTCTCTTTAAAAAAAGAAGAAACATACGCACGCACAAATAAAAGATTGAATAGGTGAGTATACATAATAAATAAAGAAAAATACGCGGTTAATCGCGACCAAATGACATCTTCAAATTCGGCTACCTTGGCCATCATATGCCAACGCTACCGAGGTACTGAAAGACAATTCCAATCCAACAATGTCATAGGTAGAAAATGAAGATAATGCATTAATGGACCTTTTGTAGGAACATCGGTTCGAGAGTAAATGGTTCTAGTACCCTCTCTCTCTTCCTTCTGGCCGAGCAGAGAGGGAAGATGGTTTCTTTGTGTCGACTTCGGGGCAGAAGATAACCCACGATGGGGACAAAGGCAAGTTTGGGCGAGCCGTATCTATACCTGTTTTCACCTCAAGAACCATAGGAAAAAAAAGTCCGGCTTCTCGCGGATGATTACTAATTTTCACCTTTAGATGGAGATTTAAGATATATTTATTAGCATTTTGGAGTGGATACACGTTATCTTATCAAAGAGGTACACGTTTCAAACGCCAAAAGCATCGCCTGTGCCTCCGACAACCAAATCTGGCGAGAAGTATTTCACGCGGCGTATGAACAATGCGCAAAACTTACTGTTTTCTTGAGGTGAAAACGGGTATAGGTCACAGCGACTCAATGGGTGAACAGGATGTGGCTGACGTTTTGGGTGTGGAACGGGTGGGAGAGGCCTTGCGCGAGCGTTGTTTCCTTGCCACTTAGTCTCGAACCCAGTCTTGAGTCTAGGTGGCAGCACATATTCGCCAAAAGGTCCATTGCATTATTATCAGAAAAAAAAAAACATGCAATACCGGTAGCCTACTGCGGCTGATAAAGAAGCACAAGCGTGTGTGCGCACGGTATATAAAAAAAAAAAGTTCGGAGCAAATTTTAAATTAGCTAAAAGAGCCACCTCATTGCATGAAACGGTAAAGGAAGTCAAAGAAAGTTACCTGAAAGCGTCAGGAAGAGTAGATGAAGGGGAATAATAAACAATTCTGGAAATACACGAGGCACTGCGGTAAAGATGTGATGGTTATCAATGAAATAATTATCGGTGACTGGCAAAAAGCTGAAGCCTATTTTCAATCGGGTTTCTTGCCTTCTGAGAACACAGCCTATGAGGCTATGACAGATGTCAGGGCACGCTCACTGTATGCCGCCAGTTGAACTTGCTGTAGCAGGTGTGTTGGAACCTCTAAAATGTGTAGATGAACCTAAGCCAGTAGGCCCAGTTGGGATTTCACCGAGAATTTTAAAACGTTGTGTAGGTGCGATTGCCCCATACCTTTCTATAGACCGACACGCTGTTTACAAACAAGCCGGCTTTTGCCCACACCCGGTGTGGGCACTGCGCATGCGCAGAAACCGAATTCGCGTGAACTGAAGCGTCTGCGCATGCGCGGTGCCGTCGACAGCGCCACCGCAGCGGCGTGACGTCAGGGCCGCGTGTTGGTCTATAATATCAAACAAATCGTTGAACGATGGCCTATTGCCAGATGACTGGAAAGTCATGCTGCCGGTGCGCAAGAAAGGGGCCGAAAAAGAAGTTACTAATTACAGACCGATTTTACTAACTAGTACTATATGTCGTAAGTTATTGGAACATGTTTTATACTGTAACATCATAAATCATCTAAACTATCACATTGTGTTTTTGAATCACAACATGCATTTCGGAAGGGTTTATCATGTACTACACAACTGACTGAACTATATGACGATTTGGTCACGGGTGTGGACAAAGGCGGACAGATTGATTGTTGTCTTAGATTATATTTTAAAAAAAGCGTTCGATACGGAATCACACGCACTATTATTACACAAATTAGGGCGCCTAAACTTTGACATGGCTATTCTAAAGTGTATACGAACGTATCTAAATTATCACGTTATCAATGTGTTGTTTTAAATGGTAAAACTTCAAATTTTGTTGAGGTAACATCCGGTGTACCGAAAGTAGAGTGCCTCAATGTCCTTCTGTTTAGGGTGATGCCATCGTTTGTAGTACCCCATGCCGACAGCACGCGCTCACAGGGAAAATACAAAGAAATCGCAGGAAACAAAATGTCGCCGTAGCACAGTCAGCGCCACGAGCGCGTGCAGAGACACGCTCTGTCACGCGCTTCAGAACAAGAAATAAAAATAAGCGTTCGAAACAAAGTTCCAGAGTCCAGACGGCTGCAGGGTGACCTGAACCGAATATAACAGTGGTGTAAAAAATGGAAGATAGAATTAAATGAAAAAAAAAAAACTTTCAGCCTTTCCCACTCTGGTGAAGAAGGAAGACCAGCGAAGCTGTACTATGGTCAGACGACCCCAAAGACGACTTCTTGGACGACCTCGAGGACGACGCCTAAGGACGACGTCTAGGACGACCTCAAGGACGACTTCTAGGACGACTTCTAGGACGACCCCTAAGGACGACGTCTAGGACGACATCTAGACATCTATAGTCGGTGACAGGTCAAGAACAGAAGTGGAAGCTCCTCCCACCCCTTTCCACTTCAGCGGTGCGAACGGTGGAGGAGGCGACCTCCTCTCCACCGTTCGCTTTGTTTGAAAGTGGAAAGGGCTGGGAGGAGCTTCCCTTCGTTCTTGACCTGTCGCAGACACACACGCTCCAGATTGAGGCGCCATAGCCGACTTTCTCCTGTTTACCGAAATGCCGAGCCCACTGAAGCGGGCGTTTATGAGCCTCCACAGGGACCTATGCTGGGGAGGAGGACACAGTAGCACCTAAAGTCGCAATTACCTGTCCTGCTGTGGCAACAATGACGTGAAGCGAACGTAATAAGAGGGAACAAAAACTGAAGGTCGCCTATGGCGGCGCCCGATGCACAGCTGCTGCAAAGCGTCTATAGACGACCTCATGTTTACAAACAAACCGGAGCGCCCGGAGCGCCCCTAGCGGACGCCACCGGCGCCGCGCATGCGCGGTGGGGGTGTGGGCAAAAACTCGCCGTCGCCCATAAACACACCATTGAAATGCGATGTTGTCGGCGTCAGTGTGAGTCCCCCTGCCCTTTTTCGCGTTCGAATTGTTGGTTCTACGTCTTCCTGGCGATGTCTGACTATATTGAGCGGCGTCAGCGAAATTACCGAGGCTCGTTACACCGCAATACTTCGCTTGAATAATGTGACATGTTTTGATTCATTCCGCGTGGACGCCGCAGAATGTACGCTAAAGCCTGACTCGCATGATGAGATTTCGCTCGGAATTTTCAGTCGCGACGCCGCTCGGGCTGCAAAGCGTGAACCGTAGCTGAGATGGTCGACGTCGATACTGAAAATCGCAAGCAGAATCGGAGCAACTGAATTAGGCATAACAATTCGGTGATGGTCACTGGTAACAATGATCAACATCTCCTTGTATCTACTGTTTTCATCGAGCCTGCTACTCAACGCTTCAAATTTAAGTCTTTTGAGGCCTGCACTTACTTCTTATCGCAAGTACCGGGCCAACATTTGGTCTCGGACCGGCGTTGTCTAAGGAAACGGACGAAAAGCAGAAACGTTTGAAAAGAGCAGACGACAGTTCGAACAAGTCAGGCTTGCCGTTTGAACTCGAAGACGCACTGAACGTAGTCCGCAGGTGGTCCGCACAACTTGGCGGTTTTCTGGCGTTCATGTTGGAACAAAACAAATAAATCTGATGACCACAAGTATCCGTGAATTCAACCCAAGGTGCTTACCGCCCAAGCAATCGTTGTCCGACGGCGTCTGCTTTTCCCTTTCACGGCACATATCCAGATTCTCGGACGAACCTAGCGCACGTGAAAACTGACCTTCGAACCTTTCTCGGCACTTTTGGTACGGCCCCAGTCGCGGCGTTTTGACGAGAAGGCAGGTTTTGTCTGGTTCCTTTCAAAACAACGCAGGAATACACGTCTGGCGTGGGGACTTCTGCCCACAGCCCCAGACCGGAAGTGCGACCGACGCGCCACCACCGCGCCGTGACGTCACAGAGATGAGTTCGACCTCAAGGACGACGCCTAGGAACGTCTAGGACGACCTCAAGGACAACTTCTAGGACGGTTAAAGACAACGTTTAGGACGACCTCAAGGACGACCTCGAGGACGACGTCTAGGACGATGCCTAGAGAATTCAGCCTTTCCACCCTAGTGAAAACCAAGTGGAAAGGCTGGAAAGGTTGTCGCCATCTATGAGCAAGGCCGGCAAGCCGATTGTCTGGTTGCCGCCGTCGCTCATAGATGGCGGTAGCTGATCCAGAGTTTTGTGTCGACATTTCTTTGCGGGAGACACGATCCTGGAAAACCAGCTCCGCTGTGAAAAAAAAAAAAAGTACGCCATATTAGTTTTACTCGTAAAACGAAAACCAAAAGTTAAGCAGTATTTATCCACTGAATTAAAAACGATATCAATAGAGCAAACCGTTAAATATCTAGGCGTCACGCTATCAGCGGACTGCATTTGGAATGCACATATTGACGATGTTGTTATAAGGGAGGGAAGAGCTCTTAGATTTTTAAACCGTTATTTAAAGAAATCAACTAAAGGTTTTCAAGAGCTCGCCTATCTCTCGTATGTATGACCAGTTTTAGAGTACGCCTGCACCGTGTAGGATCCTTCTCAGCGAAACCACATTGTTGCACATGAAAGAATCCAGAGTCGTGCTACTCGTTTCGTTCTGTTGTACGACCGTTTTGCGAATTTCGCAAATGATGAATTTTAATTGATTCATTCGTTCATTCATTCGCACATTAATTGATTCGGAGATTTAATTTTTCATTCACACATTGCTTGATTCAGTTCATTCGTTCAATCGGTTTACTCATTCATTCGCAGATTAATAGATTCGGAGAATTTAATAATTCATTCACACAATGATTGAATAATTAATTTGTTTATTCATTCATTCGTTCAGCCATTTCTTCATTCATTCGCACATTAATAGATTCGGAGATTTAATATTTCATTCGACATTGATTGATTCGTTCATTCATTTGTTCATTCATTTGCACATTAATAGATTCGGAGATTTAATAATTCATTCCCACAATGATTTATTGATTGATTGGTTCATTCCATCATTCATAAGCAAAAACGTTTTTTTGTTAAAACTATTGAGGTGAAATGCCTTGCCCAGCGAGGTGTGTGTGCGGCAGTTGCAGAGTTTGTTTTTCAAGTTTATTTTGCTTCCTGCGGTTATGTCTGATAGCTGCATGATCATGATGAATAAAGAATAACGAAGAAAGTTCACACCACTGCTGTGCGCCGCCATTCGCTTCTAAAATTTGCACCGTCACGCAGTCGGCGCTTCAAGAATGTCGCTACTTGTAAAAACTAAAGTCCTTGATACTTCTTTTACAAGTAACGACAATAACCTAATATGACAAAGCATTCCGCTGGAACAAAATGGCGGCATTCAGTTCAAACCTCCGCTGTGCGCCGCCATTCGCTTCCTAAAATTTGCACCGTCACGCAGTCGGCGCTTCAAAGAATGTCGCTACTTGTGGGAAGCTCTTATCTACGGACTTGGAACTAAAGTCCCTCCTAGGAACCGCTTATCGAGGAACTTTCCACGCAGATGACAAGGAACGCATGGGCGTTCGTTTAGGCCTAATAATTTGCTGAGCAGTTTTCTGAGCGTCCCGACTTTTCAGTCTGTCTACCGCCTGCTTAATTGTTTGTATTTTAAAGATATATGAGGCAGGCTTGCTGCACTGGCTATTATCCTTTCCGAAGACAAGCAGTATCTTTTATAACTGAAGATGAGAACGCGAATTACAGTCACTCGGCGGCGTCTTGCGAGTAGAAGTGCGACGTCGCGGATCAGGGCTAGCAGACGACTCAACTTATCTCAGCGATATAATCTTTTTTGTTGTTGTTGTTGAAGTGTTATCCGCGGTTAACGTCCAAAAGATGGTTGTGAAACTTAAAAAAAAAATATATATATATATATATCCTGCATAATTTTTACACAATTAAAAAAAGCAAAAAAAAAAAGAAGTTAAAGCGTCGGCCTTTCATGTCAGGCGCAAGTTTAAGTTTAATGAACATCGTTTACCTTGTGAACTAAATTTATACCTTCTTGTGTCATGCTGTAATACGCCAAAACAACCTTCTTGTGTCTAAAAAAGAAAGGTCGAAAAATATTGCATGGTGCGATGCAGAAGATACAACAGGACTTTTCATCGATTGATTTCAGGTCCGGGTTGCAAATCAACCAAGACGCGCAGCAACGAGAGTTCGGCTTCTGTGCAGTACACACGTGTCCGGTTGGAAAATCTTACTTCATGCTTGGTGGGTTTGAAGGAAAATGAACGCGGGGTAACAGAATCTCTAAGATATTGAATACAGAAGAGTTTTATGATTTGAATTTCAAAACATATTATCCTCACGTCTTATTGTTTGAAAGATCAGTAAATTTAAATCAACAATGAATGACTGAGGATTCCTTTTTGATACTGGAGGACAGTGGCGTCACAAGGGGGGGGGGGGGGGCGGACCGCCCCGGGTGCAGCGCTCAGGGGGATGTCGCGGCGGGCCGCGGGGGGGGGGGGGGGGGGGGGTCGCGGCGGGTTGCCGCCCCGGGTGCAGCTGACCCTCGTGACGCCACTGCTGGAGGATATTTCTTATTACCTTTTGCAATAAGGGTAGGGCATAAAGGAACACAGAGCATTCTTTTTAGAAGTAAGGCTCTAGAGTCTGAGAAGGTTTAACTTACAATGGGTACTAAAAAATTGATGAAAAATGAATCATAGCGCAACCCTTTAGTTGGGATAAAGCCTCTCCCCCTCGCACTTCTACAGTCGGTAGCATATTTAGCCTGTATATATAAGTCCTGTGAAATGCCTGCAAAAACCAGCTCGTCCATCAACAAAAATGCGCCCCCCTCCCCCCCTGTTTTCTGAACCTATCAAACTCAAGAATTTAATACCGACACTTGTGCAAGTGACACAGTGACACTGCTCCTTAGCGGCGTTGAAACCAGAGTGAAGACAAAGTTCGCTGTTCTTTTGAACGACAGCTGCACGGGCACAACCTTGATTACTATTTATTCAAAGACCCGCAATTTTGTTTTTCTCGGCGCAGATTTCTAAAATTAAAAAACAATTCACTATTAAAAAAAAAATAGATTTGGAACAGTATTGAGCATAATTAGAATTACTGACCCCATCACAATAATAACTTAGGTGCTCACCCATGTCAGCCGCTGCACCTAGCACTCCGGTGCAAAGCAGTGAAGCTCGACACGCGCGCTGGTGAGGGGCGGCAGGAGGCATGCGGCAGACATGATAATTAAGTAATCTCATCAGGAGTACAAGACCCTGGTTCCGTCTTATCACAGGAGCCGCCATCCTACAATTTGGCAATGTTTTCTCAGAACCTTTAGCTCTTGACATCGCCGACATAATCCAGACGATGTCGGTGACATAAGCGTGCGCAGGATTTTCATTAGGGGGGAGTGAGGTTTCCCAGAGCGCCCCCCCCCCGTCGGTGTTTTATGCCGTCGAAAAAGAAACCATACCGCCGGCGCAGTCGCCTCGAGTCGGGCCAACTTTGCGCCTCCCCCCCGTCTAGATCGTTGAGGGGGCGGCCGTCCCTCCCCTCCGTGCACGCCTATGGTCGGTGATCAATCCGCCAGCGCATAAACCAACCAGTGCGGTTGACCGAGCAATCTCAATACTTCGTTTCACCTTAACTTTATGAGCAGCCGCTGCTACGAGCCAATGAGGACATCAAGCGTCAAAGCTCGACATCATGGCATTCGTTCATGTGCCGTGACTTGCGCTTTTAGTATGTTTGTGGTTGAATGTTTTCGAGCCTTCGACTGTACTCTGCCCCAAGATAAAGCGAACTAAACGGTGACTAGAGGCGCTCTGAGATATATTTGTATTATTTTACTTCTGCTGCTACTTCTCTAAATATTAAAATCGAGCAATAGTAATCTTTTTCTTTGATTATTTTGGCACAGGTGGGGCGCAATTTCTTTTTAGCAAAAATGACACTTTGGCGCAAGATGTATACAGTGCAATTCACTTATAACGGTACCACATATAACAATATACCGCTTATAACGATCAGTTTGTAGAGTTTCTATGCTAGAAACTGACCAGTTTCTAGTCAGATACAACGATAGTCGGTTATAACAATTGCATTTTCGGGTTTTCTCATTATCGTTTTAAGTGGATTGCACTGTAGCAGATTTTCGTTCATGGCACAATTTACCGAATGTTGGACTGCTGCATACGCATACAATGTCGTTTAGGCTGTCCCAAGTATTCACCTGAAAATGGCAATTTGGACAGGTTCTAAATGCAAGTTCTAATTGTACAAAAACAATTTTACAAACAGTACTACTTTGTATGTAAGTTACTGCATTTGGACATGCTCTAAATGCAGCACTATAACCTTACATGCAAGTGGGGCACGGATACACTTAGTAAAATATTTCCACACAATTGAAAGTTGTAAACAAGAGCAAAGCATTGCATAAAGTAGATATTGATGATGGAGTGTCACAGCATGCACATAGAGTTGCCAATGAGGATGACAAATTACACCCAAACCAGAGTATGCCCAGCAACCGCATGAAGCAACAAGATGCCAGCCACATGAAGCTCAAGTTGACCAATCAGGGACAACTGTATAATAATCCGACCTTGGACAATGAGCAAGTTTTGTTTGGTTCACATTCTTTCTTTGCTCCAACAAGGGTTTATATTCGGTTACCTTCAGATACGCCTGGAGCTCTGTACGAAGCTCCATACAGTGTTACCTTTAGATATTTTTGGAGCTCTCTACAGCCACATTTACTAAATATCGGTACTGATAGAGACTACTTTGAGAAACCCTTGCTGGACATAAAATCGCAGCGGTATGAGGTTAATCCTTAGTGAGATCAACAACTTTACATTGGAGTCTGTGCCTGGCCTTCAAAGGGTAAGAATAAAAATGAACAGATGGGTAACTACATACAGCAGAGTTATATGAGTGACTGCACTCGACTCTTTACCCATTTGCCAACCCGGGATAAGGCTGACGCCATCTAGCAATGGAAATGTGAATCAAGGAAATGTGAACCAGGTTCTGCGGCGGAAGATGTGTCAGAGCAGTGATAAAAGTGTGGTACCGAGAAACAGTAAACCAGAAAGAACCGTCAAGTACAGAAACTGCAGGAGACACAGTTGTGTAACGCAAGCATGTAACAGTACATAAAGCCATTTAATTTAAACAACAAAAAGTATACAAACATATCTAGCCTATCACGCAGTAAAAACCACCCAAAGCTGCAAAAGAAAAGGGGAGCAGAGCTCCTTGCCATATCCACATCTGTGTGAACAGTTCTTGGTTATTCGTCGTGCTTCACAACACACAGTTGCCGTAGGGCTGCGGGATGGGGCACCATCCTTCACGCGTTCGCACTGGGCTGAAACATCTTCATCAGCTTCGAGCTGTCCTCTTTTCTCTTTAGCTGCTCCTCCAGCTCTAGCTGTTTAAGCTCCTTCTGCACCACCTTCGTCAACTTGGGCTCCACCTCCATGAGCTTAAGTAGGTCCGTCCGACACTCCCGTGGATTCCACGACCCAAGGTGCGCCTTGGCCCTCCGAAACAGCGCCTTTGCATTCTCGGGGTCCTTGCTCAGCACCTCAGAGGTGTGACGAATCACTTCGTAATACTCGCCCCGGTTCAGCAGACACTGCGAGTAGTTCAGCAGCAACGGTATCTTCATCTTATCCAGCTCCTTCCACTCGTCGTCGCCGGGCTTTTCTCGCAGCAGAAGGTTCTCCAGGTGTTCCAAGGCTTCCTTGTACTTCGTCATGGCCGCCTCCGTGTCGCCTTCCTGAAACAGCTTGTTTCCCTGTTCCCGAAGACGCGGCACCTCACCCAACCTCTCCTCCGCCGTCATCGCCCAAACGTCCTTAGCGTACTCTCCCGGCTCCTCAACTTTCAGCAGCTCGAACGTAAACGAGAGATCAACTTGTTTTTCGAGTAACTTGTCTAGGTCAGCGTGTCCGGTCGAGTACTTTTCGTCGGTCATCATGCCGCAGCACCGCCTTCGATGAGGGCGCCGGCGCCCGCGAACGACCGGTAGCTTTGCGATACGAGCGTGTAGCTGTCCAACAGGGACTTGTGTATCCGAAACTGGGCCACTTCGCCCACCTTCATCGACTTGAGACACTGTTCCCAGACGGGCAGCTTGAACTCCTTGCCGATGAGCAACTCCATGGGTCGACTCAGCTTGCGGCTGTCGTCGATCACGGCGTCCGGTTCGTCCTCGTCGGTGTCCAGCCGCTTCACGCAGAAGTGAAAGGTGCACTTCGCGCCCTTGTGGAAGGAAGGAAGGTCTCCTTACCGGCGTAAATTACTTTCTTTGGACGAACTTGGAGATGGTCTCCATCCTGGTCGAAGAGTGTTCGCTCTGCGGTGCTCCGAACGTTCGCCGGCTCGGGCGACGCCACTACGCAGCATCGAAGGCGAGGTTCACCCCGTATGCACGACACATCGTGTGTTATCGACGACTTCAATTCGCATAAAGAAAAGATTACAATCAAAACTAAAACTGTTGAAGCCGAGGTTACTCAAATCTTACCCGTAAGCAGGTACCCAACTCGAACGGAGTACGTGAGCACACGCAAACTCGCGTGCACAAAACAAAATAAAAAAATAAAAAACGGCCCAGTGTTGTTTGCCGACTTTTTGATTCTGACCAGGAACAGCGTTCATCCGCTTGGAACTTCTATAAAAAAAAAAAAAAGGAACAATAAGTGTGTAAGCGATATGTGGCCCTCCCATTGCTTGTACTCCTGTGCACTGCAACAACGAGATCTCCGCAATATTGAAGAGTTTCAGCGAATATAGGGGGCGCTCCGATCGATCCAACATGGCGGAAAAGGAAAAGAGAGATTCGCGATGCGACGTACCAGCTACAGTACGTTCCGTAGACCGGTAGCGTATAAATTAAACAAAGCGTGTCGTTCTCTGTTTGTTGCCGTGTGCGAGATGATCATCACTTCAAGCAAGACCTACCGTGATGCTACAAATGAAGTGTTCAAGCCAGTCGAAGGCAAGAAATCTTGCCATAGTCAAGATATGTGTGCGAGTGTTCGACGTGGGCTCTCTCACGCTGGTGCAGCTGTCAAGTTGAATTGAAGGTACGCGGGTCCAAAGAAAGGCACATATCAACAATGTTTGCGCGTTGAAACTATGACGCGTACTTTATCTAAACCTAAATTTATCGGTCTGCGGCTGCAAACATTTTTGTTGACATTGCTTAGATGGTGTAACCATTCAGGCCTCGCATTAAACGGTGTTGCGAACTCTTCGGTTGTTGTTCTGGTTAATTGCGCTAAAAAGCGGTTGGATGGAAAGTATGACAGCTGCAGCATACAATGTACGATCGAGGTCTTGGTCATACCTTGATTATACCTTGGTCATCAAGGGATACACCCTCTCCACTGGTGCATTCGTACCTAACACATGCATGTCGTACTGGTCGTAGTACCTCGAGCAGTGGTGCAACCAGTTTGATGAGATCAACGCTCTCTCCTGGGCCTCTCTCGACGCAACACCACTTTAAGACGGTGCTCAGAAAAGTGAGCTGGTCATCACTTCAGAGTTCAGCCATGTCCGTCTTGAGGAGAATGCTTTATTTGGTGAGGCATGCAACGTTTTGCATTATGTCACGGCCAAAAAGCTAGAAGAATGGCTGAGCCAGAAGAAACCGGTTGGGGAACGGTGGGTGGAAGTGCTTCAGCATTTCAAAAGAAATGACGTGCCTTGCGGCAACATGAAGGCAATTATCGAGTATTGTATGCGTTTGCCAGGTACGAATGCACCAGTGGAGAGGGCTGAACACTATGAACTGCAGAGAAGACGCAACTTCAAGTGACAACACCCAAGGCAATGCTGATGCCAAGCACGCAGCCAGGATTTTGATTGGGGGGGGGGGGACGCCCATGACAAAATGCTGTACGAGAGGGAGGGGAAAGAGGCCCCAGCAAAATAAAAAATTTCGGGGGGGGGGGGGCCCCCTTTCTTTTCGGATACGTGCCTGGCTAATGCCCAAGGTGAACGTGCACATGACCTGTGCACAATACCACGGACACATCAGCAAAAATGAAGGACTACTAAAAAAGATCCATTCTAGCCAAAAGTATTAGATCTGTAAACTGGCCACGGAGATACTGGCTAAGAGGAAAACTGGAACTGGAAGGGAAAGTAATGCTGCATGGTTTGGATGAAACAATAAAAAGTGTGATTCGTTGACTTTAACTATACGTCGCAATTTTAAATTGTTGTCCAAGGTACAGACCCTTTACTCTAAAGTTATATTGAGTAAATTTTGGAACATGGCCAATCAGAGCTCGGCATTCTGACGTCACAAACTTGATCCAAAACTCTAAGCGCCTCATAGCGGCGTAATGCCACATTATGCATTGTGAGAATCACTGGGAAGCAAAATACATATGACCCACACATCTCCTGGCTTCCCATTTCTCTTCAACCCCAAAATAAACAAACGAAATACATACGTGCTCCGCTCTTGGCCCGCAGGTTCCCAGAATAAAATGCGTGCGGCGACTGATCTATGGGAGTACCTAGTAAACTACTGATTTTTCTTTATGCTCCAGGTGCCATCTAGCAGTTTCTTTTAGGCCAGTGCACTTCACAGTGAAACTTACCAAAGTGTACACATCTACTACAAGCAATGGCAAGCACTCCACATGCTGAACACTAGCTGCGTTTGATTTACCTGAACCTCCTGCACCGGTGCAGAAAAGTGTAGGGCAGTGTACTTCTGGTGTCTGTATTGAGATACAACCGAAAGTACATCACCTTGCATTTTTCTGCACCGATGCAGGAGTTGCAGGTAAATCGAACGCAGCTACTGTCTACACAAAATGAACTGGATATGATCATGGTCAATATAAAAAATAAACATTATATTGTAAAAAAAAAAAAAAAAGAACAATCCAAAAACCAGCATACATCACAGGCTTCCACAGCCAAGACCCTCATCCACCAACATGATGCAGCTTCTGGGGTTGCGCACCCTCGTAAGTACACCGTCGTTCCCTACACAATCATAGTGGTTACCGACTTTAAGAAATGTTTTTGGAATTATCTACAAGGAACTGATTATCTGCCGCACACAACCTATTGTCTGGCCTCCTTTTGGTCGTCCGTCTTCACATCGTCGCGGCCTTCTATGAGCTGGTTGTGTACATGCATCAGACCCTTGAAATATTTCACTGTCTTCACACGAAGCTCGTTGGTCGCGTCTTCGTCGCAGACAAGGATGGTTCGTGGATGCATCTGGAAAGCAGAGACTGTCCACATGTGGTTGATCCCTTCCTCGACTGCCTTGGACAATGCAAAGGCCTTGTGCGCTCCAACGATGAGGATCATCACCTGGAACGAGCGATCGCAAAGACAAGGGTTTGCGGATAATTGGGAAATTGCTGCTGTTGAAAGCATTTACTTTTTGGTGAGGAGCACAACTAGCATCCAAGGGTTGCAAATCACTGGTAGTCTGACCCTAAATGGACTCTACCCTACGTGGAGGTAGGGAGCTTCTGGAGGCAAGATAATGCCACCAGAGGTGAAGCTGGGGAAGACTTCCGGTTTAAACGGACACTCCCCCAATGATGACCAAAAAGGAACAAAAGCAAAAGACACCATTGGATGGAAAACTCATCCTTGGGGGCGTTCCAACCAACCTCGACTTCTGGCTTCACTTCGGATTTTCTTGTTTGGCTGGCTTGAGACGGTGTGTAGCCTGCTCCTCTTCCTACCTTCAATTAGGCTTAGTAGGATGCAAAAAAAAACAAAAAACCCAAGTGCATGCAGCTGCAAATTGTTTAATTTGTAGTTGGAGAAACCTAAGTGGCTATAAATATTTAATATTTACTAGCTTCCAAACAATGACTTGAACATTAACAAGTGGCTACAAAAACAAATCTGTCAAAAAGTAAGAGTGCAATCAACATGGCTTTGCTTTCCTCTGTTTGCCAATGTCTAGCAACTGCCTGCAAGTACTATTGAGTATTGCTTAATAATAATATATATAAAAAAGTGGTGTCTGTTTCACCACGAAAATTAACTATGCGTCGCCAAACGCTCTCTCTTCACCCAAATGTAGCGCTAGTGGTTCCAACCAGATGCCAAAGTTTCAGAGCTTGCTGCTATCCAATTCAAAAGCTATAAGCAATTTTCTGAAATTTTTAATGAGAAACAAAGCCCATTCCCGGTAGCAGACACCTCCACAATTCATGACCTTCCTTGTCTGCCATTTCCTCCTTGAAACTCTCCCCAAGTCACTTATCATTTTCGAATCAGATAATGACAAGCTCTGAAACTTTGGCATGCATTCAGCAATGCAATGTTCATTTGTGCAAAAAAAAAAAAAGTATTTTTTTTTTTTTTGTTAAACAGGGTCATATTACAAAAACTACTTTATTCAATCTCGAAATTCATTCCCTCATTTAGTTTTGCTGGTCTGCGAAGGAGTTTTGTGGTGCGTCTCGCTGTGCAACTTTAATCGATAAGCGGCATGTGGGGCCATCCGGTGAGCCGCTTTGTCCCAATCATTATAGATAGACAAAGTCAAGGCTGGTTCACAGAGTTGCTACTGCTTGCGACCGAGTGCTTTAAAACCCCTTGGGATCTCTTGCAACGAGAGAAGACACCGGCGGCACCTATCGGGTACCCGTGGAACACTTGTCACTTCCGTTATTCCCAAATTTTTCTTCGCGCATCATTCTTTCTTTTTTGACTCGAAAATCTTTTGCCAAGGTTATAAACGACCATTTCTAATGGATAGGCTGTACAGTCACGCACATACTAAAAAGCTCCATGCAAGCGGGCGTTTTTTTCCAAGGAGCGGTTGACTGGTGGCTTACGTCACGAACCAACGCTGACGTCACGGCTCACGACTACGGGGAGTAGAGCCCATCAACGCAAACTGCCATCATCATCTGCGCCTGTGTCACCATGGTCAGATTGAAAGGGAGAGAGGATTCGCGAAACGGCAAGCTCATCAACTACTCATTCGAGGGCGAGGAGAAAAAATGAACCAAAACAACTATCAGCCCTTTTTTTTCAGTGGTTTAAACTTCCTTTATTGCATTACTCCCATTTCTTTTTTCGTAAGTGCCTATTTCCCACGACCTAGTCGTGAGCAGTGTAGGCACTTTTCAACTGTTAGTAAGCTTGCTCTCCAACCTTTACTTGCTTTTCTGTGCTATTTTTATGGTGACTCGGGCACAGGTAATAACGGCAGTTCACGTTGATGGGCTCCCCCATATCTGCTCCACATGGACAAGTCCCAACGTCGGCGCTAGTTCAAACGTAGGCCACCAGTCAAGCGCTACTCGGAAAAGAATGCCTGCTCGAGTGGAGCTATTCAGTATCTGCATGACTGGTACGTTTGATCTCGCAAATACCGCAAAACCTTCGCCCTAGTGAAATGCCCTCCCAGGTCGTAAGCAAACGCAAGTGTGTGTCAAGCTTTACTTTGGTGACCTATTGCACATACTACTCCCGACATCTCGCAGAAATGCGATGTCACAAGAAACTCGATTTGAAGTACCTCGCGGGCATCCATGACAGTACCAACGCCGACGGTGACGGCTTCCTTTGGCACCTTGTTGAGGTCATTCCCGAAAAGCGGGCGTTTGCCAAGATGGTGTCCTTGGCAAGCGTCTTTACTCGAGTTCGAGACGCCAGGCTCGACCCGGGCTCGTTGAAGGCTATGTGCCCGTCCGGACCAATGCCTGGAACGGCGAATGGGAGAAGACCTTAGCAACTTTCAACAAACAGCAGAACTGGTGGAAGGCAAATATTCCCGTGAACAATACGAGCTACGACACTCAATCCGTCTATTTGTCTGCGTCTGCAATACCCCTAACTTAATATTATCGCTCGATTTGTCGTGGAGTTTAAAGAATGGGACCTAAGCTTCACATTTCACCAAACAGCTTGAACCAAAGCTTTTTCTAGAAACCAGTAGGTACACCCAAAAAGGATGAAGAACTGTCGCAGCTCATATTATCCACCATTATACAATAGAGGGTACTTATGGTCACAATTTCCGTGGTTACCAACCTAGAGTTTGCCGTCAGAAAACCTCCAGATGTAGTAGCCACCTGATTGAAGTCATAGTCTTCCCAGAACAAGTGACATCAGTGTACCGTAAAGTTCCGAAAGAACGCCCACTCAAGATAAAGAGGTAAACAATAAAAAATATGGAGTGGGTGATGTTTGGGGATGCAACAGCAAAATTTTATAAACAATTGGTGATAAGCACGGAGGGGGTAGTGGGCGGGCCGCCACTACAAACTATGTGAAACGGTAACTAATACCGCAGATTGCATACATGAAAAATTTGAGTCTCACGGTGCGATAAGTATGCGGGAAGTCGCTACGAACTCCTGTCACGAGAACGGATACTGCAGAATGCGGACGCAGCACATTCGCGTTTCACAGTGCGACAAACGTGCAAGAACCTGCTATAAACTCGGGTGGCACAGGAACTGGTATCGCGCGCGCAGATCGCGGACAGAAGTGTGGGAACCTGCTACAAACACGCATGTCACGGGAACAGATACTGCTGATTGCGGATGCAGCAGATTCACGTATCGCGGTGCGATAAACACGAGAGAACCCCGGCGAACACGCTTGTCACACTTACCTATGCCGCAGATTGCGTGGTTGATGCAATACCCTTTGGACATTGCATGATCGATATTCAGCGAGAATCGTGGGGTGGGGGATTTTTCTTAATTTTTATGTTACGGATATGCAGCCCAAAAAATGGGATGGGCGATCTCTCAGGGGCAGGCGTTCTCTCGGAACTTTACGGTAATTCAATCCTACTGCATTATAGGTTAATGGTACCCTCCTCCATCTTGGGTTAATACTGCAAGATTTTCGAGGCTCGTGCGGTTCTATTAGTTTTCAATGTAGTGCCATAAGCCATCCAGCTTATGGCATTAGTTTATTTTGTGCCAAGGCTGAGCTTGGAAACTGGTGTCTGTCATTCCCTCACTGAAACCATAATTTTTCACAAAGAACATCTGTCACCTTGTTAATACACAAGAAAAATATGCAGAGCTAAAGTAAATGAAGCAGTGTCATTGCCAGGCAAGGCAGTCGAGAAAGGACAGAGTAAAAAAACAACAAAGTTCATAGATCTCACCTCCTACAAATAAATCGACGCCACCAGCCTCGGCAATTAGTCGCTCATACTGGTCGCACTCCGCAACCAAGTCGACTGGCGTTGCCATCCAAGATGTGGGCATTCTCAGGCACAATGTCTATGTGCTTGAAGAAGTTGTTCCACATGTACGAGTGGTAGCTTTCTGGGTGGTCCCTGGGTAGCCCTGTGGGAAGCATTTAAACGCTTGTAGGCAAGACACTGCAGACAGACTCTTAAAGCGCACTCACCAACATATTCGTCCATATTGAACGTCTTCACATAACGGAACGACAGTGTCTTCTGCTTGTAGAACTCGATTAACTTCTTGTAGCAGCCAAGCGGTGTGCCCCCTAAGGAAAGCAGAATCTTAGTGATTAGAAAAAAGTCATCAGCATCGGCACTGCACGTTACAGTCGCGCCCGTTTATAACGAAACCGGATACAGCCAATTACTGTCTATATCGAATGCCCAAATATTTAAAACGAAAATGCATGTAAAATGTAGTTCTATCCCGAACAATTTGAAAATCTCCTTCAAGAACATGTCTGCCATACTGCCAGCCCTAAATCTAAGGCACAGGCTCTTGCCAGTGTTGAGAAGTACTTTAAGTACATTGTACTTGTACTTAAAGTACTACTTCAAGTAGGTTTAGGAAACTTGTACTTTACTTAAAGTACATTCTCTGAGTATGTACTTGTACATTACTTAAAGTATTTTTTTCTGGTACTTTCCGAGGAAAGTACAATTCCCGACTTCAAAGTACATTCCCCAAATTTGGTTTTGTTAAATTTGTATCACGAAATTATGCTTTGTCAACTCCGAAGAAATACTGGGAGGGATATTCTACTCTTACCAGAAACGTGAGCAGATGACGCATTGCTCAGTTTGTTCTGGGGGTGGCTTTCCTGTAGCTTTTTGAACTCTCGCTACTTCTCGGTCGGTCGGCGCAAGCGAGGAGGTTTAAAATATTAGGAGAGCAAATTAATCATAATGTAGCACCTGAGACTGTGGTGCGGAAAAATTGAATTTTCAAGTCGAAGTAAAGACAGCAGAGGAAAACGTCACAATGCTTTGAGACATTTTCTTTTGTCTTTTCCTTCTATTTGAAAGTTCCTTAATTTTTTCGCACCCCAATCTCGGGTGTCACATTATGATTAATTATCACCAGCTCGCTTGCACACTCATTTTTTTTTTTTTTCATTAAGGAGAGGACATTTCTTTACGAGAGGATTGCTTGCGGAAGCTACGGGGCTGACGTCATGCTCTCTCCTAGTACATTTAACCCCCTTGGGTGCAACAAACCAGTGCAAGGGGTGCCAAATTCAGAAGAGGCTTCTGAATTGGGCTCCGTTCCTGAAAATAACTATCTTAACTTTACATTTGCCACTGTTTTTGAAAATAGGTCATCCACCCCTGATTACCCCTGGGCAATGCATACCAGTTAAAAAATCACTGTAGAGGAGAATGAAAGGGCATCATGAAAGATTGTGTTAAAATACTTGCACTTTACTTTGCAAGTACATCGTATTTATAGTACATTGCACCCAGTGTACTTAATACTTTACTTAAAGTACATCATGTCTCATTTACTTTGTACTTTACTTGAAGCACTTTTTAGATGTACTTTACCCAACACTGGCGCTTGTGGCTCACTCGTAATCGGCGCAACTCGCGCAGCTTTTTGGATAGAAGGGTAAGCGGTTTCTATTTACCTCGTACAAGTCTAGGTGCTCCAATCCAGCAAACGTCTTAGCAGAAGAAACAGTTGAACAGGAGTTGCTTCCCATTTTATCCATTAGCCCACCTAGCGCATTATCACTTACGTTTTCTTGAATTAAAATGTTTTTTTCGTGATCCACCGAAATACTTACATGCAAGTGTTTACTGCACATTTAATGTGTACTTCAAACTCCCGGCATTCAAATTCGCTCTATTCTAGTTCCGCTATAACAAACTATTTGATATATCCAACTAATATGCACATCTGAAAGAGCTTGTTATAAACGGGTTCGACTGTACTAGGCACAGTTATCTCCATCGATGAAGTACAGTTCTGGAGGACTCATTCTTTAGCAGACGATCACTTGGAACAGTCATCCATTAGAAGACAACCATATCTGCATAACCTGAGCATGGTTATGGAAGAATCATCAATCAGCAGATGAACCTAACTCTGCAGACTGCTGTAGATGAGGATCTTTTAAGATTTTTGTGCTAGCCAAAGTCAAAGCAAAAGGACACTCCTTTTGAAGTCGTGCTAGCAGACCTACAACCATATAGATGCTGTATGGTGCTTCGAGGGTTAGCAAATGAAAACATGCCCATGCATGTATATGGAGCAGAGTTCCAGAAGCATTGTGCATTACAAAATGAACACATCTTATGTCACCTACGCTTCTAAAAGACAAACATATCTGAAAAAACAAAACAAAAAACAGTACGATTTTGGGAGAGCCATCACTTAGCAGCAATGTAACTGCACAGGCAAGCTATGCTTCTCTGATTACTGCACTATCAGACACACAGAAGTGCATAGATGCAGCTTAAAGTGTTATGCATTTGCAAATGCAAACATCTGTGTAGCGGTAGCAGACGAACACAACGGCGTAAATGCAATACGATACAGGCAGACCCTTGCACCTGCAGACAAGCTCCCCGCATGGCAACGGTGCTTGGATCTCCACATAAACACTACGTTTTCTTAAGCTTTTCTTTCTTTTTGACTTTATGAGAACATGATTCGATACAACACGAACCTGTCGGCAGTCCCAGCACGAAATACCTGTCCGGACCGGGCTTGAAGTCCTGAATCTTCTTCCGAATATACCTTGCAGCCCAGTCCGAGACGTCGTCGTCATTGTCCAGAATTACTAGCCTCATATCTGAAAAAGAGAAAAAAAGCAGGCTTATATTTCAGAACTTACACAAGAGAAAGGCCCCAAACTCACTAGATACGCGCCGCAACACAGAAAAATCACACCCCTCAGCAACAGTCAGAGGCACACTATCTGAACCAGTTTGAAGCGCGGGCACACAGGCGCTGTTAAAAAGTCACTTCCCATCCGAAACGATAGGCGTTATCGACAACTTGAGACAGTTATCGCTTCACTCCACTTGCCCGAGCACTTCAGCAAATATGTCAAGACACCACGCGCCCCGGAAAACTTCGCAAAATAAACGCACAAATGCAAAGCACTCGTTTTTTAGATGTTGTTTGAACTCATTGCAAATCATTACCGCGGCATTCTGCACCGCTAGCCATAGGAGCCAGCTTGTTTACGTTTCGCAAGTCTCAACAAACTGCCGACGTGACAGCTGAAGAAAGCGAACGCGACGGACTCGGACGATTCAAAGGCACAGATCACTGCGTTCCAAAGCTACCGGGGTTCAGGCTCCGTGGGACAGTGAAAGAAAATGTTATTTTTACCTCACGCGCAAACACGGGATTCAAGACCGCGAGCAGCGACCCAGAAACGACGAGCCAGCAGAGCGAGCGTTCCGTTACACGACTTCCGTAACTTCCGCGTCGTTAACTGTACAACTCTTGACGTCATCAAAACTTATTTACGTCACTTACTTTAATTTGAACCACACAGAGTTACTCGGATTGACGAGTTCTTTCGTAGATTCCTCAGAGCCGAGCGCACCCAGTCGAGTTTTTCCCGTTTTTCCGCAGGTGTCGCACAGATCGCCAAAACTGGAACCGGTTTTACACGCGCAAATCCATTGATCCAAGTTCCGAACCGGCGTGGGTTTTGTTGACGTGAGCGAGACAGCAATTTTCTGTCATCCGATTCTCTTCCGAGTCTCAGGTTTGCGGCAGTGTTCACTCATAAACAAAACACGCAGTTTACGATCGATTTACATTACAAAATCCATATATGGTCACATTCTATGACTTTCCAACTTGCGCTGTAGAAGAGGGCTCCAAACTAATTTCTCGCATGGTCCCCGCTTTA
Source organism: Ixodes ricinus (assembly GCA_037355805.1). Classification (NCBI taxonomy): domain Eukaryota; kingdom Metazoa; phylum Arthropoda; class Arachnida; order Ixodida; family Ixodidae; genus Ixodes; species Ixodes ricinus. The sequence goes on along the minus strand of JAZHYW010032330.1, from coordinate 32,646 downwards.
TAATTTATTGGCAATCCCAAAACCTACCTGTTTGGAAAGCTAGGAGGAGGATACATTTCGGTCTGTATTTATTTTTAGACCCGAAGAAGCTTCTAGATCAAACGCTTGCGAACCATCCACGAGCGCTTGACAGCAAAGAGACGCTGAGGGAGTTACCTAACTTATCTTTTCCATCCCCAAGGTTTCTCGCCAAGAAAAGAAAAGGGAAGAAAATCAACGGCATGGGGACGTCCGACGAAGCCCAGAGCATCAAAGCGGAAGGCAACGATTTGTTCAAAGCCGGCGACTATGTCGGGGCGCTGGAAAAGTACAACAGCGCCTTGAAGCTGACCGACGAGGAGAACCACAAGGCTGTGCTTCTGAACAACCGAGCTGCCGCCAACATCAAGCTCCGCAGATACGAGGACGCCGTGAAGGATGCAACCGAAGGTGAGGTTCGTCGCCTTGCGCTCTGGTGTGATGTGCAATCTTTTTTGTACACACTCACGAGCGTATGTGTTTGTACCGTTCACCACTGTTCAGGACAGTGGTGAACGGTACAGCACAGTAGGTTCACCACTGTGCAGAGATCCTCTACCCTTTCAAGGCCATAACAGGTCCATCCAAATAATCCTGTTCCGTTTTGTGGTAGCCTAAAATGAGAACGTTTGTATATATAGCCTCCAAAGGAGTTTTATGCATTTACCACTGGATGCCATCTCCATGCAAAAAAGGACTATTACAGCGTAGCTGTTAAGGGCTGGTTTCCCCAGGATCGCGTCTGTCAGCAAGCAAATGATGACACAGAACTCTGGACAGCTACTGCCATTTATGAGCGACGGCGGCAACCGGTTTGCTGGTTGTCTGGTTGTCGCCGCCGCTCATAGATGGCGGCAACCTTCGAGCCTTTCCACTCTACCTTGCCGACTTGCGGCCGGCCATTACTTCATTCCCACCATAGTATAGCTTCGCTGGTCTTCCTTCACCAGAGTGGAAAGGCTGGAAGTTTTCTCTGTAAGTATTTAAAACAGTAAATCCACCCAGTTGCGAATGACGTGTTCCGTAAGTGAGCAAAACGGCATATTGCAGTTTTGGAGATGACGCCTTCGGACGTGAAGGCCCTCTACCGTCGAAGCCAGGCGTACGAGGCGCTCGGAAAGATAGAAGAAGCATTCAGGGACGCCCGCAAGGTGCTTCACCTGGATCCCAAGAACACTGCTGTTCAGCCGAGCCTACGGCGACTCAGCCAAGCCATTCAGGAAATTGTAAGTTTCTAACATACCAGGACGGGTATGTAAAAGGTTAAACGTTAATTGTTTCCAAGGAAAAAAGTAAAAACGATTTCTGGTAGACGTGGAAGCTTGGCTGTTTCATGTTAGCTGGGCTTACTATATAGCCTTTGTTGCTACTGTGCAGATATCTCAGTATTTTGACAGTATTTGCTGTCGATCTGTTAAGGATTGTTCACAAATTTCCATTTGACTATAATCTGTTGCATTGCAATCGCCTCTAAACTGCTAACTCTAAACCGCGCCCTCTATCCAGTAATCCCGGAGCACTCCCGATCCGCGCATAACCTGAAGGTTTTGCAGTATTTGCGAGATGAAATATATAGACCATCTATGAGAAATGCTCACCCATAACATTGTCAGAAATATTCAAAGCGCCCAGTGAAAGGATGATGCCTAAAATATGTGCAAATCAAAAGTGTTCCAATGTTACCCAATAGATGGTGCCACTGTAGATAGAGAATTGTTCCCGCACTAATTGGTAGATTGCGCCACTGTCTTCCCTTGTCGTAAGCAGTTACACCACGACTACCATTAAACATAGCCCAGAATGACCGGGAAACCTAATGCTGGTTTCTTCTGTCATGTTTCACAGGCCAAGGAGAACGCAAGCACGAGCAACAAGGTCGGTCAGATGTTGGGAGTCGTCGGTGACCCAACATTAAGCCTCGAACTCAAGGTCCAGGTATGCGACACCTCCAACGCTCCGCTGCATGAAACATTTTTAAGTTGTTGCCTCACTTCATAGACTTGCTCACAGAATCTGTCATATGCTGATGACATCTGGCTACCATGCTGAATGCAGTGTGTCTTGCACAATCTTACTTATCGGCATATGCTTGACGGCATCTACTGGAAGAAGCTCTTAGCCTCAGCCACTCAAACAAAACCCTCGAGTCTCTTGCACCGTGAGCATTCCATCCCGATTTTTGTCTTTACACTGTTTCCGATCCGCATTTCAGGCAGGAAACAACCTCGTGGTGATTGCTCGCGAGAAAGCCGGCGCCGAGGCGATTGTGAAGTCGGACGGACTTGCCAAGTGCCTAGCTGCCATGAGAAGCCTCAAGAACCCAGAGTTCTCGCTTGCTTGCATCAGGATCTTTGCTGAACTCTGCAAGAAAAGTACCGAATGGGTATGGCAGACATTCATTACGTTGGTGTACATTGTTAGTATAAGTCGCCAAGTTTTCCATTTGAATGAGCAAGAGTGGTCGAATTAGTGAGTTGGAAAATGAAACTCTTGCTGATAATCACATTACAATTGTAGCGAATGCCTACATATTATGTGATTACTATGTAGTACATGCTCTAGTAAAACACAGCAGTGAATCGATTCCTGCAGGCGTCACTGGTGCTGAAGGAATTTGGCCTCCCGATGATGGTCAACCAGTTTGTCAGCAAAGACAACCAGCAAGTGACTGCTGTCCAGTACCTCTTCCAGACCATGATTAACGTCTTCAGCGGCATGGACTCCAAAGATTCCAAGAAACCGGACAAAGAACTGATGAAAAGTGGGTGCAACTTGAGCTCAAAGGTTAACGACTCGCCCTTGAGAAGCGGGAAAAGAGGCGACACTTCACCACTTTTCCCTGAAAAGATATTGCGGGTCATTCATTACCCAGTTTTGTTTCCATTATAAATTTCCAGAGAGAACCGTATCAAAATCATTGTCCATTCTTCTTTCGTCTTCCTTGCAGAACACGAGCAAGAAATCGACTCCATAATGCTGCTGCTCGTCAAGAGCGTCTCGAGTCGCGTCATGACGGCGCTGGGACGTGATGCCATCCTTGAGCTGCTCACCAAAAATGTGGACTACGAACGTCTCAACTGGGGAATGAAGCTGGTTGACTCCGACGGTATGGCAACTCCCCGCTTGCTCCAACCTATGACATGTTTCAGGCCTACTGGGGTCTCACAAATGCCCTCAGCTACCACACATTCTGTTCAAACCATTGCGTATGTTGCATCCAATACCACCGATTGTTTTGAAGCAAAAATAGTTTTATATTGGAACCTGCATGGACATTGCTTGCTTGTGTTGGTGTTGGTCACATCGTAGCAAGGCCATAGGAGAGAGAGTCGGCAACAGGTGCAGCTGTTGGTTAGACGTCGTAGCGTGCGACCAATGGTGTCACACCATCTAGAGTGAGAGGGGAGGGGGGTTAAGTGGTACACTAACATTTCCCCCTTTTTGCTACGTATAGGGTAGAAACTGCATATTAGTAGGATACCCTAGTAGGCGCGGAGGCATTTAGCGGTCAGATTGTATGCACGGTGGCATTTCTGAGAAAATGATGCAATGCCCCCAAAGGAGAGGTGCATGGATGAAGAAGAGAAGTCCTTTAGACACTCTAAGCATATGCAAATAGTGGATTTTGAGTTCGAAGCGAATAGTGGTTTGGCCGAATATTTTTTAATCGGATGTCGAATAGTTTCGCCGAGCCTTTCGCTACTGCACCGTGCTTAAACGAAACCCAACTGAACTCGTGAAGGTGGTTCCAGAGATTTCCCTTGTCCATTTCTAAGCTAACTTAATTTTAATCCGGCTATATTTATCGACTGTGGCCTCGGAAAGTTCATTGTCTACATTGGGTTGGCAAGTAAACGACGCATTTGACATTAAATGAAACCTATATAGGTACCCAGCTACAGTTGACTCTCATTATTTCCAACTCCAGGAAGCCACAGACTGAAATATCAGAAGTTTGAATTATCACAAATTCATCTAAATATGATGCGAGGCAAAGTAGCGATTTGCTCTCGGAATAGCTACACATACCAAGCAGATTTCTTACACTTCCCTCTACACAGGCCTATTTATAAGCAGGCACACACATAAAACATTGGTGAAGTTCAAAGCAAAAAGTGGTTTTTGCCAAATATTTTTTAATTGAATATCGAACAGCTTCTCCAAGCCTTTCACTACCGTTGTACCATGCTTAAACGAAAATTCAGCTGAACTCGTGAAGCTTGTTACCAACCCTACACTTGTCCACTTTTAAGCTCAGTTAGTTTTAATATAACTCTATCGATAAACCGTGGCCTCAGAAAGTCCAATGCCTACATTGGGGTGGCATGTAAATGACAGATTTGACATAAATTTAGACCTAAAGAGACACCCAGCTATCCTAATCGAGGGAATTGATAAATCTGCTTGCTAAATGCAAATATCTTTTTTTTAATCTCCAATTTAACCTTCTCAAAAAAAAAAAAAGGATAATGAAAGCAGATTGTCAGGACAGTTCTGCTTGCATAAATGCAATGGGTTAGTCCCATCGCGTGTGCTTCTCACCGAGCACCCGTGTACTGCAGAAAAGCAATGACTGCAAGTTTCGCGGGTATTGCTTTCCCGCAGTACACAGCTGCTTGGTGGGAAGCGCACTCAACGAGGGTAACCCGCTGCAATGAACAAACAGTATGAATTAAGCGAAAACACTGTTTAAATTAAGCACCTTTAAATGTATTGAAAACATAGCGGGACAACCAAATTTTTAAATTCGTTTGAATTAACCGGAAGTACGAAATATCCGAGTTTGAATTATCACGAGCCCACTGTATACCTAATCGAGGGACTTTATAAATATGTATCCTTTCTTCAGTCGTGTGATTAATGCAGCTTGTCAGGGCATCTCACTACATATGCACCAACAGGCGGCCCTGACGTCACGCCGCCGTGGTGGCGCTGCTATTGGCAGGGCACATGTGCAGACGCTCCACTTCTTGCTAATCTGGTTCCTGCGCATGCGCAGTGCCCACACCTCGTGTGGGGACAACATTTTCCGACACCTTGGAAGGGCTTGTTTGTAAACAGCGCATTGGCCTGTACTCATGCATGCCAGTTTAATATTGAAAGCTTTACTGCGATGTAGATATCAACATTCACAAAGTTCCCCTTCCTTTTTAAATACACCAGACGCGCACGTGCAATTATACCGCTTTGAAAGTGGACCTTCCTGCTAAGCACGCGGCTGCAAAATTTGTACTTTTCAAAGCGTCGATCGTGGCATTCTAGCCCCGTTGAGTGCGCTTTCTAACCGGACACCGGTGCACTGGGGAGAAGCAACACCCGCGGCAGCGAGCTCTGTGGGGTGCTGCTTCTCCGCAGTGCACCGACGCTTGGTGGGAAGCGCGCTTAACGGGGCTAACCTTCTGCAATAAACACTTGGAAAAATAAGAATATCGCAGTTAATCCCAAAGCGAATATCGAATAGCGTATTATTAGAAAGTGGAATATTCGCACAACACTAGTACCTTCACAATTTGCCACATGTCACATTGCATATAATTTCAATAGATGGTGCTGCGCATTAAAAACACCGTCGAGTGTCATCACACCTTCGGTGCATTTGACGGAACGTCTCAGCCAGGAAATATTTTTAGTTTCGCAAAGAACGAGTCGATACCTGGAATTTTGGTGTGCAATGGTTGTACCCCCGAGCTGAGCATTTGCGAGAAATTCCAGCCTGCCACATCCAGTTGCCGATTCTAGCTGTCCGTTTTATGTCGCAAGCTTTCTTTTGAGACTTAACTTTGCGACATTCACAAGCGTCGTGCCGTACGAATTCAGGGATTCTGTTTGCCTGGCCTTTCTGCTAAAGCCAGTGAGCTTTTCCGGCACAGCCTTTTGTTATAGGATACCCTCGCATTGTTCCCGTTCAGGGCTTGTGGAGCTGCTGGAGGTTGCCAGTGAGCTCGAAGAGATCCGGTATGAAAGCAGCATGGACATCACTTCCAACACGAGGCCCAACTGCTCGGTCTTGCTCGAGAGGATCTACTTCTGCATGGACTACGACAGAGCCAAGGAGAAGTACAGGGAAAAGGTCACAGACTACGTCAAGTATGTCCAAGCAGAAACAAAAAATTGGTTGTATGGATGTTCAGACAACAGTGAGGTAGTCTGCCTCGTGTTTTCGCTGTAGGCCATTCCGTACCGCCCTCTGGCGCCGCCATCTCCGTCTAGCGAGCTGTGGAACGCATTGTCCGAGCATGCGGAGCGACCCTCTTCTAGGAAATATTACTCGGCGCGTGCCTCCATAGCTCAGTGGCTCCGAGTTTTTCACCTGGATGTTAAGCACTGGAAAGGTCTATGGAGGGGTAATTTGGTTTGTGATGCAAGACTGCTGTCCTGTGGCCTCTAAAGCAATTACACTAATGTACTATGTTAATCCCAGTTAGCGGGAATACGGGAGTGCATGGCAGTTGGGTACAGTCAGAGGATTCTAATGGCTCGACTGCGCAAACCGCAATTGCAGCGATCGCGGATCTGCTGCAGTTGCGTGCCAGGTCTTTAAAAGTGCTTCGATAGTATCCGATGCCACGCACTCCAGCGTTCCCGCTAACTACGAATAAAATAGTACACCGTAGTAGTAGTGATTACGTCAATGCCAGTTCATTTCATCAAGCGTTCACGATGGCATCGCCATCTACTCGTTCTCGTTCTAAGGTGTTGACTGTAGTTATTTTCAGATTTGCCAACTTTGTTTTTTCTGAACCTAGGGTACCTTCATGAAGCATGTTAATACCCGACTATACTGCAATCACTGCTAAGCTGACAGGGCGGTGAAAGCGTTTTTCGCCGGACCAGTCGGCCGCCTGCCTTTTATTGCCCGACCGCACTCTGCGCAATAACATGCGCTGGAAGTGTGGTCATGTGGTGCAAGACCAACTGTTGACTGGTCCATCAAGTGGTCCTTGGAAGTCAGGCCTCCACTGCCCTATCAGCGGTGAACAGGATAAGGAGCAGTCTTGTACTGCCTAACTCTTGTGGCTAAGCTGAGGTCTCGGAGATTTCCGTGCGATTAGAACTGCACGGTAACACTTGCATTGAACGAGCCGACAAAAGGCCATCTGCTAGTGCGTTGGATGGAAGCTTAAGGTCAAATGGAAGCATAAAGTAATTTCATGATCTCTGGCTTATCTTCCACGACAGTCCCCGAGAGGCTAGATTATGTCATGTGTAGTGGCGCTCAATGAACCGGTGGTCCAAATTAAGATTGATATATCTTTCTGCAGCGGCAAGCTGAGGGACCTTGAGATTGAGAGCAAGGTTCGAGTGACGTCTGCAATTACAGCTCTCCTTCTGGTGAGTTTTGCTTTTTTGTCTTTTCCAAGAAGGACACCCAAATTAAGTATTTCCTTTATCACCCAGGGTCCTCTCGACGTCGGAAACCAATGCTTGGCTACACCAGGTGTTGTCGAAATGATGCTTGCCATGGCCGGCTCCGAAGACGAAGTACAACAGGTAACTTGGACTGAATCTCAAAGCCACGACTTGGTGGCTGTATAGCCGACTAAATTGTTGCAAGATAAATCTGGTTTGTCTGTTGACGGGGAAGACCTAGAGGGAGCCTGTGCAGAACACTGTTCTAGTTATTTGAGTAGATTCACGTGTTCAGAGGGCCCAAACGTAACTGTTGGGTGTGTTGGCGTGATAAGTCAGTAATCATCCTAGCACATATGGATGTTTCAAGGACGAATCTTGTGATTGGCAATGTCACTCACACTCTCATTGTCCATGTATGCGTTATACCTGCAAATACAAGCTACAAAAACATGCCATGTCCCGAGTGCTCCACAGCGCTCGATGTGTGCCGAGGATCAAACATTCACTCACTGCACTAACATTCACATCTGCATCATCTGCTATCAAACACCGTCAACAAGTGAACGTCAGCTGGTGCACTCAACGTCCCGCTAGCAGACGACACTCATTTCAAGCTTTCCGTCTACATTGCTGCACATCTAAAGCTCCTTAATAAAATTCATGCTTTGCGTTTCATACAAGTACCGACAATCATTGTCGTGCAGAAGCGGGAGACACATGCCGCGAGTGGGTGCTCTACCGCCATTGGCTTCTAAGGGCCACTCATTTCAGTCCTACGCGGCCAATTTGCTTCCAAGGGCTGCACGAGGCATATGTCTTGTGCATTGGTGCATTTGACACTACTTCCAAGACAAACATGAACACGTCGAATCACTTTATGCACGTCGCCCGTTGCGTTTTCACACGTATCGGTCGGGGTAGTGCCCAGGGTAGCATAACTTGCGCTTTACCCCCCCGTTGCAGCGCGTGGCAGCCGAAGCCATCATCGCGGCCGCTTCCAAGAAGGACAAGTGCACCAGCATCATCTCGATGGGGATGGGAATCCTCAAGAAGCTGTACCAGTCGCACAACGACAACATCAGGGTCCGGGCGCTCGTCGTAAGTGACCTCGGTCCCTGCGGGGTGTCGGGCACCACCTCACACCTTGTCTCCGTCCGTAGGGTCTGTGCAAGCTGGGGTCCTTCGGAGGCACGGACTCAAGCATGCGACCGTTCTCGGACGGCACGACGCTCAAGCTGGCGGCGACCTGCAGGAAGTATGTCTGACTCTGTCCATCCGTATACGTAGTGATCACCGAGAGGATGAGGGCGGCAGGGAAAATTTTCAGTTGTCCCGCCCCGCCCCCAGAGCGCGGCGACAGGCAACGAGCGCATTCTGGAGGTTGGGTGTCCGAAAAACGTCCTGCTGTTTTTTCCCATCGGTGACTCGTCCTTCCATTTCTTCAAGTGTCTATCGTCGACCTCGAAACAAAAAGCGAGGGACAGAGGAGATTCGAGAGAAGTGGTAAGGCTGGTTCACACGTTTGCGCTCGAGTGTGATCGACTCTGTTGTAACCAGTTGTGGGACTGCTTACGACGAGAAGACACGCCAGCGCCATCTGTCGGTTATCTCTAGAATGCTTCGGTCTAGTTGCACGCAGATCGAAAGAAGTGTTCCGGGGCTGCCGGATAGACGGCGCCACGCATTCTCTCGTCGTAATTGACGAGCGGTTGCGACGCACTTCGTCATACTTGAATGCAGATGTGCGAGCCGGCCCGTAGATGTCAAAATGCTGCTCGATCGAAAGCTCTTGTACGAGATCGACAGTAGGATTTGAACCTGCACTAGTCGGACATGCTACAATTAAGCTCCTCTTAGGTTTAACCAGCCGAGAGACTTCGTTCTAATTTCAAAGTCCTGCAGCCTCTGAGGGGAGCCAACTAAATCTTTCGGATTCTGTTTTATTCAAGTAAGAACGAGCGAAACGAGGACCTCAGCTGCTCATGTTGGTCACAACGAGCGGGGCCGTGGGAGAGAGTCTCGGCAATGGGGTGCGGCTGTTGGTTCAACGTCGCGTCCCCTGCCATGAAAAGCAAAGTGTCGTGCGACGAAATAATTAACCTCACAATGTCATGTGATGTCGCGAGTTCACCGCCAAATTTAGCGGGGAAGTGTCTTCGCTAAATTCCGATAGAAAGTGCCGCTCGTTAAAGACCCCATCAAGTGCTGTCACACCTTTGTTGCAACGTCTAAACGAGGCAATTTCTTCACGATTCACATGTTGAAAGTAATCCGCGAGCATACCTTGCACCTCAACCACGTGCAGCATTAGAGATTTTCTGACCTGACGTAGATTCTTGCTTCTTTTTTTTTCAAGTTTTCTTGTGAATTCCAAGAACGACAAGGACTTGAGGAAGTGGGCCGCAGAGGGCTGGCCTTCCTCACGCTAGACGCCGAGGTCAAGGAGGACCTCATCGCCGACAAAAATGCCATCCACGCCCTGATCGACTTGGCAAAGGTGGGTTGTACCTGCTCACCTGTACGAGCATACCTGTGCAGCGCGAGGATTTACAAAATGCTCTTCCTCGTGCTTGCATCGCTGGCTGCAGTTGGTAAGAAGGACAAACAGAATACCGTAACAGTATACAATGTCTAATAGAGTAGGTGTGCGTTTTTAGCACGCACCTCCTCGATGGGTTGCGGGTGGTTTTTACGGGCCGGCAGATGCCTTCGTGAAGTGTGTTTCAGTCCACAAGCCACGCTATACTTTACAGCACAGAAAGCCTGTGGTACAATCGCTTGCCCAATACATTGAACCGTTTTTTACCATTTTTTACCAGTTACCGTTTTTTAGACGTACGATGGCAATTGTTGGCTAGCATTTTTAGCTGCATTATTGCTTAAGAGAAAAACCAAAACTGCATGAAAAGCGATGACTGTACAAAAAATTAAAAAGGCCCGTTAAAAGAAATTCGTTTCCTTTAGTTTTTGGGGTTGTTTTCAGGCATTTTCATCTCTACTTGGGAGTAAGTCAAAGCAGAGTTTTTCTAATTCGCCAAAGTAGGCATTAGTGAGGTAGTATTTTGTGCAAGACTGCATGCCTCACTAACAGGACTGCTCTCGCCGCAGGTTGAACAGAAGACGGTGCTCTACGGCGTGGTCACCACCCTGGTCAACCTGACCAACAGCTACGAGAAACAGGAGGTCTTGCCGGAGCTCAAGGAACTCGCCAAGTTCGCCAAGCAGCACGTGCCCGAGGAACACGAGCTGGTGAGAAAGTCGCTCCTTTCCTTTTCTCGGTTTCTGCTCCGTTTTAGCTGGTCGACCTACGCTTGAAGTACTCGCAATGGAACGCGGCTTCAGCACGACACCTTTAAGACTTCTTTGAGCGGGAATCGAGGGACCACTTTTGGATCCGGTAAATGCGCCAATGGGAGACGCGCTCCAGGCGCCATACGATCGGTGTGATTTTGCAACCGCCGATCCGATTAATTATTTAGCGGTAATGGCAGGCACAACCTCGTATATCTGTTGACGTAACTAGTGTTTGCTGTCCCAAGCGGTGCGGGCGGCAAATGTTTTGAGAGATAGTAAACGGAGATACTGCACGTAACTCGCTTGGTGGACCAAATGTAATACAGGTAATTGTAAAGCCACTAAACAGGCTACGCCTCGGAGTAGCGACCTTCGGCCATCTTGGTGCTTGAAACCATTGTTGCGGGTCGTCCGAAGCTTTGTACCCCGGCGTAGCTTTTTCGGCGAGTCTAGGTAATTCTGTCTGAGCCGGACTCTTGGTGCGGCACCAATTTTCATACGCCTAACACGGAAATGGAAGAGGCAACGATACTCTCGCAGCAGTGTGCATAGTGCCTAAGGCCGTCCACAGCATGCGATAAGAATAACATTTTGAATTGCCGCATACCGATTGTCAGACCCAGTTGACGTTTCGAATTCCCACCGACATCCAATGGCAACATCTTCTGCCTCTTTGTCGCAGCCATCTTAATATCAACTCACAGAAAAAGAAAATTTCCTGGTTCCTCGCCAAGTCCTGCCAATGAACAGGGGTGACAGCTGAGGCATGTTGTACACGGTCTCTTTGCCGTCTTTAGATGCCGAGGCTCGCTGGAATCACTGAATTTAGCAGACGGTGTCACTCTGAAGCTGCGACGTCGTGCGAGACTAGGCTCGTTCGATTTACTCCCCACCTCCTGCACCAGTGCAGAAAAGTGTAGTTCTGATCGTATCTCAATACACATGTAAATTCAACGAGTTTACTATGATGTCGTACGATGTTGTGATCTCATATGACGTTGTGACGTTATACGACTCCGTGAAGTCATGATGTGGTAGCATGACACCGACGTCATGCAACATCCAGGTTTTTCCACTAAATACGTAGAGGAAATTGTGACATCACGTGACACTGTGATCCCCTGCTAAATTTAGTGGGTCACAACCTAGTAGTGCACGGAAGCACGCTCCGGGACCGGCTGCGAAACTTCCCCAGTGATGGTTATCGCCATAAAAAAGTCTCGACAAATTTCTTGCCCCTGTTGCCTCCTGCAGCAATGCACATCCACTGACTGTGCGCCTTGTTCACACTTGCAGGATGCCAAAGAGCACGTAGAAAACGCATCAAACTACTGGCAGAGTCCGGCGTCACGGTAGCTTTGGTGGCGCTCTCGACGACGGAGAGCAGAAACAGCCGAGAAATGATCGCGAGGTGAGACTTATCGAGCCCGCAAGAACCTCGTGAAAGGCGGGACTTAGTACTATAAATGTCCAGAAATGGAGAGCTTGTATTTTTGGCAAAAATCTTGCAGTCAAATGCTGCTGCAACCGATTTTCATTGCTAGTGACGCCAGCATATGTTGCTTGGAACATCCCCACATAGTTGCAAGTGTAGTCTAGATCTTGAAAACTACAAATGATTAATGTTTCTTAAAACGGCCGTCGTGTGTGAACTATCATTATGCATTTTAGCTTTGTATCGCAAGGTGTCTAGGCACTTCATAGTTTGTTGCAGGTTAATACATAGCAGGACAAGGTCCTCCCACAAAGCCTTCCCACTCTTTCCACTTTAGCAGGGTAAATGCCGGAGAGAAGGCGAGAGGAGAGGAGAAAACAACCAATCATGGTGAGCAGAAAGCTTTGTAGGAGGAGCTTATCCTGCCCTTTGTAACCTGCAACAGACTAGAGTAAAAAATATATTTCATGATACACTACTTGAAAACACTATTTGTTAGGAACAAGTTGGCCGCTATACTATTATACCAGACTAGACTAGAACAGAAGTATTTAGGGATGGATTTGTACGAGTGTAGGGTGGCCCAAGCAAACCTTCTGCTGTAAAACGAGCCGGAAAAATCGCCGTCTGCGCATGGAAAGGTCAAGCTTTCACTGAAGCTACACTGAGCAGGTTAGTTTTACCGTGTGAAATTTTAAGGCGTGGTTATCTTCCTGTAAAAATTTGCTTAAATAAAGGTTGGGGCCGTTCGCAGACGACAGAGTTATCAACGCCGTTTAGTTGCAGCACCATCTCCCGATGGGTGCAGCAAGCAGACGACGCACTCTGCTGTCTGCTCGTTGTGCACGTCAGAGATAGCGCCACAGGTAAATAGTGTCGATAACTCGGTCGTCTGCAAACTCGCCCAACCTTGACTTTGGCAAGTGCTTTGTTCTAAGTTTCTACTGGAAGACCTATGCCTTGAAATTTCAAACGCTAAGACTGACTTGCTTAGAGCAAGTTCGGTGAAAGTTTGAGCTTCATATGTGCAGACGCCGATTTTCTCTCATTTTACAGTGGAAGGTCCGCTTGGGACACCCTGTATTTCAAGTTGAAACTCTGGCTGAGGGAATGCGGTGTATGAATCTGTCGCTGTCCCTATGTAAAAGCAAAGTAATGACCAAAGACATTTCTCTTAAGTTGAGTTTCGAGTTGCTTTGAAGTACCTCTGTGCCTACTTAATCCATTTTAAAAATTGTTCTGGAACTTAGTCATAAAGTTGCCGTGGTATATGTAGCTATTATCACTGATAAGCTTAAGAAGACAAATTTTGTCTCTGCCGCTCAACCTCTAGTGCGAGTCAAACCTTCGTTCTGCCGAGGGTGCATAAGCTTAAGTTAAGGCTAGTGGAGCTCACATGTGGCCTGCATGTATGCATACAGGGTCTTCAATGCCATCTGCGAACAACAGGACCTTCGCGGACACGTCGTACAACAGGGTGGAGCCAAGGTAATGTACCAGCATAAAAAATAATTACCGAGAACATTGTTTATCAGGCACTGTTTGTTGTACCGGCATCACACGGTTCTGTCTGTGGTATCACAGATAGACTTAATTTTAAATAAAATGTAAACATAAACTAAATTGTTCATGATAGCTAAAATTATGTCTTTGTGCTGTTAACCATTGGAGACTTGTGCAAGAGGCTGCTCTAAATATTGGCGCACATTGGAGTAGCACTATGCATGTGCAACAAACGTGTCAAGCCTTTCAACTACGCGCACATACCCACTCTCGAAGCCATTATTTTGTTTGACCGCTTCTTTCACATCTGCCTAGGCCTTACTCAAGCTGGCGGCCGAGAACACTCCGAACGGCAAGTTCATCGCCGCACAGGCGCTGGCACGCCTCGGAATAACCATCAACCCCGAAGTCGCCTTTCCGGGTCAGAGGGTAAGCGAAAAGCGGTGCAAATTTCTTCTTTCGCGGGTGGCGCCACATTATAGTCACGGTCGTGTCCCCACTCCCGTACAGTTCCCCGTCACTTATGTTGAGGCCGTAGACTTACTGGCGTTTGCTTATAAGGGAAGTCCACAGATGTTTTTCGGTGTTTATTCATTTTTCAAACGGCACCGCATTTCGGTGACCTTGCGGACAGACGCTAGAAACGGCGAATATTAGTGAAGAAATATTGTGAAAAAACTGAGAGCACAAGTTTAAGAGGAGAGCATTTCGACAAAAACAGTCCTAGCGAAAGCAAAAATTATCCAGAAATCAGTGTTTCTCGGTTTTAACGGATTTTTTTTTTTTTTGACACCAACTGTCATTTATTGGTCTTTCGGTTCAAACAGATTTTGTAGTTTTGGCACAAACAGATGTTTATCAGTTAAAACTGGAAGTTCTATGGCCTACTTACGTTTCATGGGCCCTTTTAGCTGGTTTACTGAACTGAGAATTGGATTGAATAACTTTTTCCGGAACTGAACGGAGTTTGCCCGTACCATTTGCAGGCTGTGGAAGTGGTTCGGCCCCTGATGTCACTGCTTCACCCGGAGTGCACGGCCCTGCAGAACTTTGAGTCACTCATGGCTCTCACTAACCTCGCCACCATTAGTGAGGGCGTACGGTGAGCTATTGCGCTGAAAGCCCCATCCTCAAAACGAACGTGGAATTTTGAAACATGGGATTTTGAAGGACTTGGGCAGGATTAAACGACTTCACTTTTCAGAAACGGACGAAAACAGCATTATTCTTTCCTGTGCCCAAGAACAAGTTTGTTGGTCTTCTCGAATTCACTCGAAGAAGACCAGCACACATGAGAAAGTTGGAAGAGAAAGTAAGATGCTAGGATGTGCAGAGACAAAATGGCAAACTGGGAAGTTAAACAGAAGATTTGTCAGGAGGAGTACCCAATGGCACATGGTACGCTGTCAACATTGCTGGAAACGTTCAAGTGCAGCAGATTGGAAGATGGAGAATGCACAAGAAAGGACGGCAGAACTCGTAGCTTGATGTGAAGGAACATGAATATACAAACCCTTGGAAGTCCATTCATGCACAAGCTGGAAGAAACAAGAACTGACATTTAGCCTGACACTTGATCACTGTCAAAGCTACTGGCATGGGGCAGGGCTTGATCTAGCGTCCCGATTTTCACGAGAGTGCGTGCGAACGAGACGGCTCGCTCAAGCCATACGCTCACACCAGTAGCTTTGACGGCATTGCGTACGACGCATTGTGGAATATATTTCGTGGGCACCTTTAGCTGTAACCTACAGGTCTCTTGTTCCTTGCAGGTCACACATCATCAAGGACGGGGGAATCACAACGGTGGAGAACTACTGCTACGAGGATCACGTGATGCTCAAGCGTGCTGGAGTTCAGTGCATCCTCAATCTTCTACAAAGCGAAGAGGTAAACGAACACTTCACGTTGGGACAGGAACGGCCGAGTAAAGTCGGAGGCGTGGGGAACCCTTCAGGGTACTCTGCGAAACTCCTTTGTTACTAGGAACCCCAGATTCTGATTTGTCTCTCCGCTCAATCGAGATATCTTCCCATTTTCGCCTCTTTTACACATCTGGCAGAAGAAAAAAGAGGAAAGATTTTGACCAGAAATTATTTTTCGGGTTAGTCGGCCTCCCGTAGATTGCGTTTCAGTAAACATCTTGGCCCTACGTCATTGGCGTCCCTTTAGCTGCTGACACAAGTGTCAATCCAACCGCATTCGGATTCGATTAAAGTGCCACCGGTGGCAACCCGCTCACACTAAGATACAACCAGATGTTGCATTTCCTAACTACTTACTCCCCTTTCTCGGTCGTTTCAATTTCTATGCTGCCACGCTACCGACCAGGTGCTTTTAACAGATGACGCCGTCTGTTCCATTCCCGCAGGTCGTACGGATCTACGAGAAGGGAGACAGAGTCAAGTACCTCACCTTGTGCCTTGAGGACGAAGACTACGACACCAGCCAGGCGGCGGCTGGAGCTCTTGCCATGCTGACGTCCGTCAGCGATGTGGCGTGCCAAAAAGTCAGTCGAGGTATTGTGGCAAGACTCTTTCGGGGGGTTACCATAACTGGCCAGTGCATTCTGTGCACCAATTTTTAACTATAGTTCATTTCACTTTAAGTGCAAGCTAAAAACAAAGCTACAAACACTGGAATAGGAGCATGCCGCCCCAAATGGTGCTTGCACTGCATGCGTGCATGTGCTCAGCAGAGATGCTCAATGCTCAAAGCTCTCTCCAGTAGCTTTTGACATGCTTGCATTTAAAGTGAAATGGAGTGTAGATGGGTCAAATGATCAGGTCCGATTCATGCACACTTACTTTAGTTGATGCTGCCTCCAACACTTTAAACGTTTCTTGCCGGTGGAGTTTGACTAAATTTGATAAAGTTTGGATGACTTCGCGTGCTCTCTTCTAAAACTTTTCGTTATCATGTTTGAAAACAAAAAAATACAAGCTGGATTTATTTATCTAATGCATATTGAGAACGGAGCTCTGTCCTTAACTGTGAAACACACAAAAAAGAAAATTGCAATTCTGTTAATTGCACAAAATGAGCTTATAAAAACCTGTCAAACAAAAAATTGACTGCATCTCCACGTGGTGAATGATGTTGATTGGGGCGAAGCTCTGGTGGTGCTTGTCTGCGTAGACGCTGAGCCGCAGCATGCCGAGCCTTTGCGTTCGTTTTCATCCATGCCCGAAAGAGAATGTGTGGTATGGAACGTGGTTATATACACATTTGAGCATTTGACAGCAGCGCCCTCTCGTCTATAAACGTTGAGCCAATGCATGCAAAGTTTAACGCGATTATATACGCATTTGACACGCAGTGCCCTCTCCTGTATAGACGTTGAGCAGCTACATGCAACGTTTCATTTATGACATCCCCAGCTCTTGAGTTACTACCACATCTCAGAGCCCCCTACTCGTCCCGCAGTCGTGGCCGAGTGGTTAAGGCGATTGACTAGAAATCCATTGGGGTCTCCCTGCACAGGTTCGAATCCTGTTGACTGCACAAATATATTTTTACATCATTTTTTATCATTTCTTTTTTTTGCCCTACACGAGCACGTGAGCTCACGAGCAGGAGCACGAGCGCACTCGGACATGGCTAACCCTAAGGAGCTTCGTCCTAAAAAAAAAGGAAACAAAAACTTTTTATATTAGCCATGGGCTGCAGTAAACTGCAACTATGTTAACATTTCAGCAATATCAAACTTGGGCAACTGCCCCTCATAGCGTTAGTGCTGATGCTTCCAGGTGGTAGAATTGAAATATAATTGGGCACCAAAATGCAGAAAACGTAACGCTCCTCGCGATAAACCTGAACGGCACAGGTCAAGGACTGGGTCGAGATCTTCGAGGGTCTGGCGGCCCACAAGGACGAAGCCCTCCAGCATCGCGGCGTCTGCATTCTCCACAACCTGGTCCACTCGAGGCGAGACGTCGCCGAGAAGCTCGTCGGCAGCTCTCTGCTCGAAGTCCTCTTGGCCGTGACCCAGGTCGAAGGGGCGGCGGCAAGTGACAAGGTCCGCA
Source organism: Ixodes ricinus (assembly GCA_037355805.1). Lineage (NCBI taxonomy): Eukaryota > Metazoa > Arthropoda > Arachnida > Ixodida > Ixodidae > Ixodes > Ixodes ricinus. Next base: position 15,018 of record JAZHYW010032330.1, on the reverse strand, counting down.
AGCTTGCGCAGGAGACGCTCAGCAAGGCCGAACAGTGGAAGCTCATCAGAAGTCGTCCGAACAGGACGAGCCTCAAGAAGTGCTGGCAGACGTCCAGTAGTGACTTGGCGAAACGAGGTGTCCCCGTGTTGTTGTGCGGACAAGTGAATCCGTCTCTTGAGTACAACGCATGTTTCACGCGTGCGACGACTGCTGCTTTGGTGCCGCGAGGCAAGGCTTAGACGGGCAGACGAGAAGCGTGTGCATCGACGGCGTGAAGCTTGGCGCAATTTTGAGGCATTGCGTTGCGTCGAGGGAGTTTAGATGATATTTAGTTTCGATTTTGTCCAGTAGCGAGGGCACACCTTTCCCAGACGAATTTTCCATCCCCTTCGATACGAATAGCTCAAAGCCGCGTCTCTTATTAGTGACTACACTCGGGAACATGCTTCACTGGGAGCGAAACAAAGGCCGAGTTTCGCTGCCAGTAAAAGTTGTTCTCGAGTTACTGAGCTCTTGCCCTGCCACAATTAGCCTCAAATGTGATACAAACTTTGCACCTGTCAGATCGAATGTGACAGAATACAACCATGTCTGCGTCCAGTTTCACCCCGAGCGGACACCCTTCCGATGCGACCGCGAGCTGCGGCCCGTAATTTTTTTCTGCGTGCACCGTTGCCGCATGGTGCAAGAGGCACCAGGCTTGTTTGAGACACCTACACCCGTCTACTCTGGAGCAGGTGAGACCCCCAGCATAGGGCGACGCATTTCTGCCAAGTTTCCTTTGAACCGCCAAAAAAAAAAAAACAGAGGCCGTCAACGTGCATTCAATGCTATGCAAGAGTATATTTTCGTTCCATTTTATGTACATACAAAACAGTCGCAAAAACTCGGGTGTGACAAGACCACAATATCACCGAAAGAAACCGGAAACTGAGTTAAATTATTCGAAGTAAATAAAGTTCTCCCATCCTGTATGTAAATCTCTCGTCGCAGTTTCTGATCGAGACTCGACGCTCGTTTCACCAAAATCAATGAAACTCGCGATACCACCGCAAAAAATATACAACAGCAAAAGAAAACAAACAAGACTCGTTTAGTCTACCTGCATCCGTGCTTACAAATGCAATTCTCCGTAAACGCATGTTCATAAAAACACCGTTGTCGCAGCAAAAGATACCTGTACGGGCAGTACAGTCGCGGACAGGAGAAACAAGTGCACAAACGCATTTGACCTCGCATAGCGCCAAGTGAGTTTCTTCTTTCGCAAAGTGCCATCAGACTCCAATTAACTTTCACTTCTCGCCATCAAACCCCCACTTGGCCTTCGCTCGGCTTTCACTTGGTGCCACGCCGAACAAAGGGTGGTCGTGCACTCTAGCTTATTTTGTCCACGAATGCAAGTTCGAGTGCTTTACTCTCGATTATCGTCTCCAGGGTTAAGTACAAAGCGGTTGACGGCCAGAGTAACTGTAGAGAAATTGAGCCGATCCTGAGGTCACAGACGAGGAAATCACACAACTGTTGCGGCTACTTTGCGGAGGGGTTTACATGGTCGCTGCTCAAGGCGCCGGGTTCGACAAAGGTCGCTCCGGTGCAGGGAAAGAGTAGATACGGAAGTTGCTTTCAAAAGGTTCTGTTGACACGCAAGACGGTAGTAGCTGTTAGTGTGCGTGTAGTGTTATGATTGTATAGGTGCAACAGGCACGAATAATAACATCGTTCCACAATTGGTGACTCACACGCACGCGATTCCGGTGCGCCTTTGCCGGGATGGGGGTAAACCTTGGTGACACGGCTCTTCCGCAAGGTTGGTCGGGAAGGTGTACATTGTTTAAAAACGGGACTAGCTTAGATGTTTTAAACTTTTCGACAATCTGTACACGGAAGAGGACCTTAATCTCGTAGCACACACACTGTTGGAATGTGTAACTAAAAAAACAGAAAAAACGGAAGAAACGATCGCTCGAAAATGGCCGTTGTTGGCGGTTTAGACGGGGGCTTTGCATGCCCAAACAAGCGAAAGTGTTGTAATCGTGACTCGTGGGGAGCATTATGTTACAGGTGTTAATTAAAAAGGGAAAACGAATAGAAAAAAACGTGATTAAGGGTTTCGAGGCAAAGGAAGGGCAGACATCCTTATACAATAGCAACACATAATCTAGCTCTACTACCGGAAGAACAAAATAAAATAAATTTTCCGAGTCGCATGACTAGAAAAACCGTGCCTCCGGCTTGGGCTCGGCAAAACCGAAATCCGCGAGAGACATGCCTTCAAACATGGAAAGCTTCAAGTTACGCAACAAAAAGGCTCTTAAGGGCCATAAATAGGACAATCCTAAACTCGGGTACGATCGAAAACTTCACGAGATAATGTTATAAAATCAAACGGCTTTGATCCTCTCTTGTTGACCAGCGATGCTCTTCGACAGAGGAAAGCGCGCTGCATGCTTGGCGCCGGAAAAGAAAAGGCGAGGCAAACGAGGGCCGCGAGCTATCCTAAAACGGGGAGTACGACAAAGTAAAAGACAACGCTAAAGCAAAACGAATTGCCTCTCCTGCCCCTCCAAGTAGTCAGTGTGATACCTGCGGTGTCGGCAGCAGGTTCATATAGAAGGATCCCTTTTTTTCTTTTTTGCATAGCATTGTTCTTCAAAGCCAAATATAAACACATCAGCCCAGAGCACAAGACGGATCACCGTCACCTCTCCATTTACGCACTCTCTCAACAACATTCTCTCTTTTTCACCGAGACCGCTCCCTCCGAACAAAACAGGAAGGAGGGCGGGGGGAAGGCTCAAAACGGAGTTTCCTTTTGAGCCCCAGCTTTTCCGGGACCCAGAAAGGCCACTTCCCTTATCAAATCCCCACACCCCCATCCCACCCACCAGCTGCCACCTAGAACCAGCAGGAACACCCAAAGGTGGCAGCACCTATCGCAAACTTTCCCAGTGTTCCAACGAACCCAATCACAACCCTGTGCGCTCTATACACAAACGAAACGGCGTTGCTCAACCTCCTTTCCGCGAGCCTCGCGACGTGCGCCGTTTTCATAGCATTGTTGTCAGTAGCGGTAGAGTAGTAGTGACGAGAGCCGCCTAAGAGTCAATCGAATTGGTGTGGGTGAGCTCCTTGTAGCAGTGCCGACAGACCGGGACGGGTCGCTTGGTCAGGTGGCCTGGTAGACACAGCCTCTTGTCTATGCAACGTATGCAGAACACCTCTCCGCAGCTCCAACAGTGAAACTGAAACAGGGGCCTCTTCGTCAGAACAGGTCAAGCGTCACTCCACACGTTTGTGCAACTTTAGTGTCGTGCATGCCTCTGCGACTCCTCTGGCGTGCTTCATCACGGTGCACCAATGTGCCGTGAGAAAGCATCTACGCATGCACGTCGAAGCTCCCCCCGCACCCCGCTTCACCGTTCATGCCCGCCTCGGCAGCATCTAGCCGTCTGCACCTAAAGGCTGGTTCACACATTTGTGACCGTGCACCGCGTGACCATCGAGACACCCACCTGTCAGGCAGCTCGGAACACCTTTGATCCGTGTATATATTTCCTAATTTTTACGCATCAGTCTTTCACCAGCGTGCCGTCTTCCATGGATAGTGCATAGATTTCATCTCGCAGATGCAGCGAAGCTATGGTGCCTGGAGCACGTCTTCGACTGATGTGTTTAGCGTCCTATGCTGCCCATACATCAAAGGTGGTCTCGAAGTGGCAACAAATGACGTCGCAGAAGCCGAAGTGTCGTGCTGTTGCGTGTTGCAATCCTAACAATTGGTCGTAAAAATGCCAACGAGAAGCCTGCGAGATGCACAACCGATTGAGAGTGTCACTGTCGTCCCGGCGTCCCATCTTTAGCTGCCGAAGCTTCCGTGGACTGCCACACTGGAGAGCGACCCGCAGCAGAACAGGCGTCTGCCACATCAACCACCGCTGCTGGAACACCGCCAGGATCGCAACCGGCGACAGCATGACACAATTCTATGACGTCATCAGGCGGAAATCGAGAGACCCCTCGGAGACATGTTCCAGGCACCATAGCAAAACCTTCGGTCTAGTTATATGCGGATATCGAAAGTGTTCCGGAGCCACCTCATAGATGGCGCTAGCGTGCTAGTGGCCACGTGCGGGCAAAATGCACTCGGTCACGCTCAACGACAAATAAAGTATAGCCTCGTTACAACAGGTCTGGTTACAGCAGACATTCGGCTCTAACATACAGATTTGTGAAGTTTGGTTGGTCTTTCTGTCTATGCCGTTGCAAGAACTTTGCTTATTAAAGGTTCTGTTATAATGTACATTTGGGTATAATGGACTATATTAGGGAGTTTGCTTTAAGTATTTCACCATTGCATTATATAGTGGACTCTTCGACAGGAGTCGTTTTGAACATTACGCGGCTTTGGTCCAGTCGCGATGGCATCCATTTTGCTAAGTGCTGTCGTAGCACTCGACGCCTCGAGAGCCTTGTACGACCCAAAGTGCGCACTGATGACGATCGTCGGTACAGCTCGATAAAAAAATCGCCATGTTTCAAAGTTCAGAAGTTTTAATAAACCAGTTCTTCTTTGTTATCCATTCACATTTCGTCAGTGTCCTGGTTAGAACAAACTTCAGTCATAACCAACTCTTAAAAGTCTGTAGTAAAGAGCATCTGCATTGTACATGCTCCTTTTACAACAGACCAAAATATTCATCACTATCAAGGTATGCTATAACGAATTTATACCAAATGTGAACCAGCCTTAGAACGACACATTTTCCCACGACACTACCTTACTGTTTGGAGTGAACAGCGCCAAAAAACTGTTTGGTGTTCTTACCAAACAGTGTGTACCACCTACTAGCCCAACCGTTTTTCTTGCGCTGTTCCCACCAAACAGTATGTACTACTAACTAGCCCAACTACATGCCTTGTGACACTACCTTATTTGGAATTCTATTGCAAAGGCACTAATGAAGAGGGCTAGTTAGCACACGCCGATGGGACAATGCAACAGAACAGCAAAGAGGCGTCGCTGAAGTGGGGCAGACCAAAAGCATGATCCATGCAGGGCATTCATTAGTGCAAGCAGGCAAGGGGGTTACGAAGGAGGACAATCCCACGGACCTTTCTCCTGAAACGATCGAAGGGCGTCGAACATAGGCACTCTTTGATGTTCCTGAACGACTTCCAGTCCAGGGCCACAGACTCAAATTCCTCCATCAGCTTCTGAACCACTGAAGAATCGAAACCATCTCCCAATTCTAAAAGTGAAAAAAGACAACAAAAAAAATTATATAAAAGGGGACTTCAGCATGGATCCCTCCTCTAAGCTTCTTAAAATGGGCACAGATCCTTTTCCAGAATAAATCCTGCACCTAGCCTCCTCTTTAGAGCACGGGTTCTGAAACTGGGTCCCTAGGAACCCAGGGTCCCAGACTTTCCCGACGGGCTCCCAGGCTCCTGCCGCCCCCAAGTAAAGCACATTTCTTGTTTAAGCACTGCTTAAACAAGCTCCAATACTGTTTGCAAGGTCCGTAGGTTTCCAGACCAATCAAAAGCAATTGACATTCCTTGAAACAGAAAAACAGGGTCCTTTCAAACACAACTCTTTCTACAAGTTGACTTCCGTTAATTCAACCTTGACGGGACATGCGAAATCGGATCGAATTATTCACAAGTCGAATTAAAGGATGCGTGCGAAATTCTGAATATCCAGCGCCTTAGATCTGATGGGCTAACATAGTAATAATCAGCCGTTGCACACCGCTGCACGGCGGTGGCTGCAACCATGTACGTCCTTCGTGCGGCGGCAGCAGTGACCGGCTTCCACACGAACCAAGAGCAATTGACATTCCTTGAAACAGAAAAGCTCGAGAACTTGGGGAAGCCTTTGCCCAAGTGCAGGGTCCTTTCAAACAACTATTTCTACAAGTCGACTTCCGTTAATTCAACCCTAAAGGGACATGCGAAATTGCATCGAATTATCCGGAAGTCTAATTAAAAGATGCGTGCGAAATTCTGAATATTCAGCGCTTTAGATCAGGTGGGCTAACATTGTTATAATCAGCCGCCGCACACCGTTGCACAACGGTCGCAGCGGCCGTGTATCTCCTACGGCGGCGGAACATGTGCTCTCTTTCTCTCTCCTTGCAATTCGACGCGCACTTTAAAATTTGAAAACATTTCTTTTTTGTTGACGGGCGTAGCCAATCGTGCCCGTTGGCGCGGCCGATCGTTGATCGCGGCCGACCGATTGGCCGACGGGCGCGGCAGGTCAAAATAACCCAAATTTTATATTTCAAGATTGAAATAACAAGTTTTTTTTCTATAGAAATGTATGGGCTTTTGCCGGGACCCTTGAACAGGGTCGAATTAAATGATAAGAGAAATCAATCGAGGTTGAATTAACGCAAGTCGTCTGTACTCTGTTAGAGGTCAGGAAAATTGGGACATGCTCCTTTTGCACAGACCTCCACTCTTCCTGCTTTATGGCACTATTGTCCCTCATAGTACCAATAGTACTCAGCCCGGGGCAACTGCTTGCCGAGTTCCTTCCAGGACAACTCCTCCGCCCAAGCACAGGGTGCTACTTCGAAGCATGACTTGTGTAGTGCTAACACTCCCTGCACAATAACCACTTTCCCAATTCTCTCCAGAATCCTTGCTCTCGCATGAAGGTATTTGTAGCATGCTTCTTGAGGTGCAGTACTTTTCAAGACAAACCCCTTACCCAAAAACAAGGTTCTTTCAAGTACAACTCTCGTGCTACTTACGCTCCCCTCTGCACAAGTGGTTGCAAGATTCCCTCTGGGACAATCCCTCTGTCCAAGCATAAGGTTCTCTAGAGGACAGTACCTTGTCCCAGCAACATCACAGAAAAGATACAACCTTTACCTAATTTTTTATCCAGAACAAGCCCTCTACCCAAGTCTTCCGAAGTGCCCTCGGAGGCTGCTTTCTGACTAGGACAAACTTGCACCACTCAACTAACAAAACCATGTAAAAAAAAAGTGGCAAATTACTAGGCAATTGTGTTGCATACGTGAGACGTCCTAGCACCACAAACGTTTATATCATCGTTTAGCAGCACGTCTAGCCTGTTCAAACAGAACAATCACGGCACTTTTCATGGGATAATTTAATGCGTGTCATGTGTACCCTTGAGATGATAAACCTGGTGGTCTTCCAGAACCTTCTAAGGCCTCATTCACACAGCCGTTTTTCCCCGTCCCGGCGAAAGTACCGGGCGGCGTTCCCGCCAGGGGAGAGGGTTTTCGGACCGGTGTGGGACCCAAATCCCCCGCCGGACCCGAAGCGCGCCGAAAGACTATGCTCTACGTCTCCGGCGCTGACGGGAGACAGGGGCACCAGAGTCCCGCCCAACTGAGGAAGACCAACCTCAAAATAGGAAACTTACGCTCAATTGACCGTACCGTGCCCCAACCCCCAACGACGAAGCCAACGAAGCTCTTTTCGGGAAGGAGTGGGACGACGGGCGTGTTGTGTGATGTTTACGGCTCTTGAACAACGGGCATACCGAAATTTGGATTTACCGCTAAACTGCTGCTTGAAGTGGCAAGACCACATTGATTCCTCTGCGATAGACGTAAATGTGATTTTAAGGAAGAACAGCCAAAGAAAAAAACCACGGTGGTCGATCATCGGGGAAGAAATGATGCGTAAGGAATGATTGATGTGAAACATGCTCGCAGTGGGTCTTGGCGTCCTTGTTTCGAGACGTAGGGAGAAATAAAATGTTTTCAGACATGCAAGATCGTTATCGCCCAACCCAAATGCAAGCTCCAAGGAACAAAGCAGTTGTGGCGGCGCTCATCGACGCCGATCGTCCGCTACATGTGGTGATCGACGTCACCACAAAGCAGTCACATACAGGGGGTTACAAGATTGGTGGTAGAGATCAACGGAAGTATGAAATTGCGCACGAAATTAATGGGTTATACCGCTTATACAGTCTTACGGGATACAAAAGTTAGAAGCAGAATTTGAAAGGTGCAGAAAGGTTTTTAGTAGGGGTGTGCGAATACCGAATAGTAGTTTTCGAATCGAATATCGAATCGAATCAAGAAAAAAAAGCGAATATCGAATCGAATATCGAATAGTGATTTTATTTGTAGGAATTTTTCAAAGTGTGCTGCGAATGAGATTATTATATGTGCAGAGTATGCGCCTGGTGCAGAATATGCATCTTGTACGGAACAAAAGCTAAAATGTAAAAAAGTTCTGGTGAAAAAAAAAAAAAAAAGCAGTTGCTGTTGGACGTTAGGCACTAAAGATCCAATTTTATGGCGCAAACATAATCTATCTACCCTAAACGTCACAAAAAAACCAAAGTTACAGCCACGCGTGCGTTTTTTTTTCTCGTTAAAAACACAACCTAACATTGCGATTTTTTTTTTAATATTTGTATATCTTAGAAATGGGGCATTTTGCGATATTTGGTTTCCATTTTAAGGGAAAAAAAAGGGCCCCTGGGATTTTATTTCACATAAATAAACAGACAGGTGTTAAATCTGAGTAAACAGGCTTAAACAATATAGTCCGAAGTAAAACAAAACGTGGTTAGGCGGCGCAAGTTACCGTCAAAGTGCCTCTATGCATCCATTTTTTTGTTTATCTATCCTGCTTTAGAGAGCCTATATTTAAAAGAGGAGCAAGCGAAACTGAAACCACGGAGACGGCTCCTGCGCAGATTGGTCGTAAGTGCGCATGTGTTGTATTGCCGCGTAGAAAGAAGGCGAGCGCGAGACAAACGTAGAAAGCCCTGACGCCTGCCCGATCAACGCTTTCGTCTTTTCGTCACCTTCTCGCAGTTCGTAATTCAAACATGGCTATCGAACGGTTGCAAATCCTCTCAAATCTAGGCACACTATTTTTCCGTTCCGTTTCGTTCCGAATCGGAATTTGCGGCTGCGGCGCTTGCGATTCCAAAAGAACGACGGTGATAAAAACTCGGCTGGTTTCATCGGGCGTGGTTAACGTGGTTTTCTTTCTGTGATCGTGCAGTCGCCGATTTCTGTGAGTGCGGCAATTTGAAACGAGGGGCTTTACTCGTGAAAAGAATTAGGCATGGCGCGGAATTCCGGCTTCCCAATAATTCCTCTCTGGAAGCGGCGCAAACGGGATGTTTCGGTTGTGAATCGAGGGTAGATTGTGTCACGATCGTGATTAAATCTGTGTGCTATAAAGTTTGTGGCGTTCGTTACTTTTTTTTCTAACCTGTGCGTTACATTTTTGTGGTATGGTAGGACCAAGATGTGTTTCTCGCATGATCTGTCTAACATCACGGCGTTTACATCGGAGAAAAACGGCTTTTTTGTCAGTTCCGCGCTGACGCGCGTCTTTGCCGAATATACCAAATATTCGAGTGACCGAATACTAGGAATTTGATTCGCGAATCGAATTATTCGAGGACTTTCTATTCGATTCGAATTCGTATATTCGAGTATTCGCACACCCCTAGTTTTTAGTCTAGGTGGCGCAAGCTACCACCCAATATGGAGGGCACAGCCGCCAGCATCCATCCATTCACGTAGCCACCGCTAGCAGCTCCATCGCCACTAGTTCGAACACTCCACCATCCCCACACCGTCCCGATTTCGGCACGGCGCCGACGGCGCTTGCGCCGGGACGGGGCGAGGAGCCAGCTGTGTGAATGAGGCCTAACCCGCCTTGCCTACCTCTCTTTCTCACCTCACCCGTGGTCACATGACCTCCCTGTTACCCAACCACCGTCGAGCACCTCGCCCCTCCTCTCCCACCCAACAACCAATCACTGTTGAGCCTCGCGGTCATGCTTTTATCCAGGCTTCATTTTTGGGCTTCGCAAATGCCAAACACCTAACCAAAAAACGTGTTAAAAATTTTTTTTTTGTTTGTACGGGGTAAAGTTGGTTTGCCTTTAAGGTGTGGCGACACTGGTTTACAATGTAGATGAGAAGTTTGGCCAGTGCAGTACCACAGCTAGACTGGGATCTTAACGTGCATCACGCAGTAGTGATACACAACCGCAAGACCACGTCGGAGTCCCGGGTAAACGCAATGTAGTGTCCCCCCTGCCAGTGCAGAGTATTTTATTCCCGGGCGCCTCGGCCCCGCAGGGGAGGCAACGGGGGACTCACTGTAGTTGTGCAGCCTCATCTCGAGGTCCCTGACGTCCTGGTAGGCCGTGTCGTTGTCCCCGAAGCCAGAGTCCCGCACGCTCACGGCCCCCTCCGAGGCCGGCTTGGAGGAGCCGTTGGTCTCGAAGCCGTCAATCTCGTCCCCGGTCAGCGAATCTCCCATCACAGAATCCATATCCTTGCTCGGGGTGTCAGCATGCCCCAGGAGGTCCCTCAGCTGAGCTATGCGCTGCACGCCAGCCGCAGAAGGGTTTTAGTCCTTATGGGAATTTCTAACCTTCAGCCGTTTATTTGTAGTCTTCGAAATCAAAATAAATTTCTAACCACAAACAAAACGGAAAAAAAAACATTACACAGGCTCAATTGTGCTGACAAAGACAGTGATGTGATTGGACTGTGTCGTCTGGGAAGCACCTTTTGGGGCAGCCAAAAGTCCATTTTGAAGCAGCAAAAATAACTTTTGGAGCATAGGCACAGACTTCATTTCTATTCCTATAACTGCATATATGTCAAGATTCACGTGTCTAAAAGACGTCTATTTTGCGTTCCGACTTCTGTGCAACCTTTTATTAGCATCAACTGCGCGGCAGGTTTGATACCCTCAAAAACAGAACTAGCTATCTAGTTCCAAATAGAAACACCAGGCACAGCAACAAGATGATGACTGATGAAGGACAGTCTGAACTGCTCTGAATGGTTGTTTTAGGTATGGAAGTGATGTTAGAACAGAATAATATTAAGCACCTGAACTGATATTTCATTGAAGTCCTAAAGGTTGTAATAAAAATGCAATTACCAATTAAGAGAAACATGAAGCTTTGTCATTTGATTATGAACACCACTGGCATTTTATATGTAGAACTTTGTGATAACAGAAACAGCATGTGATTGATTAATATGCATCCTTAAAGGGATTGTCCAGTTGAAACCGGAAGTACTTAAGTTTTGGCGCTCGTTACGTCGAGGGTGCCTTCATATATACAAACGTTATTTTTATTTTGATATATAATCTCCCCTTACTAATTAAACCTTTCAAGAGCGTATGTACGAAACTGCACCCGAATTTCGCCAGTGTCAATGGCTGACATCCGTAGCTGCTGCGTGACGTCACAAAACGCAAAGGTTTGTTGGATGGTCGGGATAACAAGCGTTGGTCGACGGATGTCTTGTACTTTGTTTCGAATTATATAGTCTTCTAGGCTGTACCCTACTGAAATACGTTTCTTTTATTGCAGTTCCTAAGTGTGTGCAAAAAAAAGTCAAGCCTTTTAGCAGGATATTACTCGAAAACAGCCATAAGCTTCGAGCAAACGTATGCCGTTTGGCGCAAACACAACTGCGACGGCCACCGATCGAACTAGGAGCTCTTGCAAAACAAAAAAAGGATGATTTTCTTTTTTTTGTTTTGTTTCTGAAGCGGCACCTAGGTACACGAAGCGGCATCTGGGCGATCCGGGTACACATATCGGTGGATCTACTGGATCGGTGATGAGGCTACTAGTCGTTCCCTCGGAGGCGATTTCCGCGGGTCGAAGGTAAACGGCGAATCGTTCAAATGCATGTCGTCACTTGACTTGGACGAGCTTGGTGAATCGTAGCCACGCTCCATTTTTTACTTGCGGTTCAAACAGAATCGGGCTGCACGCGTGCTAAATACAACTTTTAGCACCATTCCAAATGGCCTAGCTGTTGGTTTCGGTTTCGCCGCATAATCATACCGATTGATCCGATTTGGGCGAGGAGTGGAGTGACTCTAGACGTAGTTGAATATCGTTGGCACTGCATCACACCTCAGCTTACGAGGCTTCTGTCCGCTTAGAGCTCAGCTCGTAGTTCTCTTCTGTGAGATGATTGCTGCATAAGCGGGATCTCGATCTTGACGGGAACCCAGTCCCTACGCACGTCGACGATCCATTTTGCTCGTCACTGCACGTCTCGCGGAAAAGTATGGAACGTCACGTCTTGGCTCGTATGTGCTGCCCGGTGGTTGTGGCACCCAACCGCGCAACGAAAACCCCACCCATCCACGAAACAAGTCGAGCACAACAACAGAAACGAAGCACGCTGCGGCGTTCATTCGCAGGCAAACAACGAGACGGGAATGCTCGCTTTGCGTTGTGCGACGTCAGAGCATCAATGTTGCCAACGAAAGCCGCGTTTACGCTAGGAAGCGATGGGCGCACTATAAATTCAATTACTCATTCAGAGGGGCATATAAAATTCAAATTTTGCGCGTACGATGCGTCTCGAGGCAATAACAATGATATTCGATTGTTTTCTCGAATACAAAATTTGACCGGACAATCCCTTTAAAATTCAGCCGAACTCATTAATGGGGGAAACTACCCAGAAAAAGAAATTTCTGCAAAAAAGTTGGTTTTGAAAAATACCATATTTACATCCAACAAAATTTAGAGGTATATTCCCAGAAATTTTCACTTGTTTACACGGCAAAGTGATTTTTTTATAAATTATTTTCGGTCCACCGATGCTAAAGAAAAGGTAGAGGCTCAAACACTTTGAAAATTTTTTTCTCTAATCAACTTTTTGGCATAAATCGCACATTACGGAAACTATCGTTTGGTAACGGAACAAAAAGAAAGGCTTACTCAACTTTTTTCCTACCTGGAATTTAATGGGAAATGCAACTATCACATTGTTTTATTAGTTTATGGATGTCTTTTACAAAAGATGTGAAGATTTTGTCGACGACATAAAAGGTAAAACATTTACTTGACTTTTAGCGTAAAGTTAGCATAATATAAATTACTCTTTGGAAATTTTGTTTTCACAGTTGCACTCTCCAGCCATTCTGCTGCGTATCTAGTGAAGAAAAATGTTGGGTATTCCATTAGTTTTCTAACGATAGTTTTCCTAAACAATGTCAGTGTTCCAGAAAACAAGGACTATAATTTCTTTCACAATTCATGTACACAGATGAAACTTTGCACTGCATTCTGCCTTGCAACTGCCAGCATATACTGTAAGTTTAATTCATAATAAGCCAAAGGTTCGAAAGTTGACCCTTTTGGGTAGCGTTCTAATTTGAAGTTTCCATCCACTGCCCCAGCTAATTTATTTTTAATTTATTCACTGAGTCATCGCACAGTTAGAACCTATATAAAGGTGTTAACTATACGAGAGAGACGACACAAGATTTTTCATTGTGCACCACAGATGTTAGCCAGGGTGAGACCAAGTGAACGAGCATGCCAAACGGGCAATACCTCACATGGCTCTTACGCAGTGCACAATGCCAATGAGGCGAGTGGTCACATAGTACAACGTCACACTGCTCTCGTCAGCACGTCTTGCCGGGAGCGCGAAGCCTCCAGAGTAGCTGTGCTATGCAGATAAATGCCTATGCGGAGTGCGAGTTCGTCCGCTTCTTTTGCAGGGGTTGTGATGACGTCAGAATGCCGAGCTCTGAATGAAGGATACTGCGGTAGACCTCAAGGCAGCTTGCTTTGAGGTCTACCCACTATCCTTCATTCAGAGCCAATCAGAGCTCAGCATTCTGATGTCACCACAACCCCTGCAAAAAGAGCAGACGAACTTGCGCTCCGCATAGTATCTAACTGCCACCGTGCTGACCCAGGTTTGAGCCCTCCAGGGGCTCAAACTTTATATATAAAGTTCTATATAATATTATATTACAAAGTTTACATACTTATACAGTCAAACCTCGATGTAACAAACTTCTATGTAACGAAACCCCCGATGTAACGAAGTACATAACTTTTTCTAACCGCAAGTGTATGCACGTCATGTATTTTTGACCTCTATGTAACGAAGTCCCGTTTGCCGAAATTTCTATGTAACGAAGCTTCATGGACAATTTGGCACAACTTTTGGGTCCCAAAGGAGATTTTAGAAAGCACATGCGCTGAATCGGGCCCCCGATAAAGCGCAAACGGTGAAACGGGCCGAATCTGGCGAGTGGGGTGTGCAGAACGGCCACTAGAGGTCACTAGAGCCGCCGCCGTTTCTTCCGTCGGCTTTGTTCGCGCTGCGTAGTGCGTTTCGAGGCCTAACTAAAAGCGTGCGTTTCTCGTCCTGGGCGATGGAGCCTTGAAGGCGATGAAGCCACCCCTAACAACGTCAACCTCGACGACTTTCTATACGCCGACTCTGCTGTCATGCGACGGAGGAGGTGACCGACGAGGCGATAGCTAGCGATGTTTGTAGGAACTTGCAAGACGGGGACGACATCGAGCCTGATGAGAAAGACATCTGCGATGTGCCCAGTAACCGTGAAGTGGTGGACGCGATCAATATCTTGAGGCGATTCGCAAGCACATAGCAAGACGAAGACGCGATGTAGGCCGTCTGGCTATGCGAACATCGTGTGATGTCAATAATAATGCCAAGAGTGTCCCAGAAAAAGGTGACGGACTACTTTCAACCGAAATAAAGGCATCCTCGGTGAGTTTTGTGCACCCGAGAAACATTAGTGGAAACTTTCTTTAACGTTAGCCCGAATTTCTATGTAGCGAAATTTCAATGTAACGAAGTAAATTCCGTATTTTACCGACTTCGTTATATCGAGGTTTGACTGTATATAAAGATTATATAGTACAGTAAACATGATATATAACTGAAACATCATGCAACGCTCCCAGCGTTTCACTTGTTCACGACGCCTGTCCATGATGCTTGTATCCGTCAACCGTTCGTAACAATTGTCTAAAAAAAAAAGAGGATAAAACACATTTTGCGGTGATAGTCCATTTGTGGTAGTTTCAAAAAGTAATTTATTTTATGTCAACATCACGGTGAAAAATCATATAAAATTTTTGCCATTTATGCTGTCGACAATATCCTTATATATTTATAAACAACATCCTCAAAAAGACAAGTAAAAAGACAATTCCACTGTTGCACAATGAGTGAGCCCTTCCTTTTGTCC